>VZRH01005110.1:1220323-1555333 GCA_013397555.1 Urocynchramus pylzowi | reverse complement strand
CTATCCAAAAAATAATTTTGCTGGGTAGGTTTTTTTTTTTTATTATTTTTTTTTTTTTTTTTTTTTTTTTTATTTCTGGAAGACATGGAGTTTGAAGACATGGAGTTTGTGTATTCAGAAGTGAAATCACATTTGCTGTCTGACATAGCCACCAATTCAGTATCATGTCAGCTTAAAGCAGTTTTTCTCACAGTAGCTTACTTTGTTACCTCAGTCTGCTCCAGCAAGGGATAAGCTAGCTCATCATTCCTTTGTGAGTTTATTCATGAGAAAATGATAATTGATGAAATGTGGAATAATCTATTACAGATTTTCTATAGGTTTTATTTTAGAAATCCCTGAATTCCTTTCTCATGAGGCAATATTTAAATTTCAGTTCTATGATTGTATCTTTAATTCTGTATTGTTATAATGCATGTAATAACTAAAGCGTGGTCTTGTGTGAGCTAAATGATATTAATGTTAACAGAAGCACAGCTAGATAAACCACAAGTGTGCTCGTGTGTGCTGTCTGAGTTAAATGAAGTGGAAATTTACTACTGTGAGCTCTGCAATGTGAGATACCATACGGTCTGATTTGTTTGCAACTGATCTTCAGACATGCAAAGAAATGCCCACTGGGGGCAAAGAAATCTAGACATCTTTTGTTTGTCCATTGCAACTTTTCATTTGTGACTTTTTCTAGCATGTCCTGAGGGAATCAGTACCTAGTTGGTACAGAAAGGAAGGAAGCACAGTGCATTCTCTGTGTCAAAATGGTATGGGTGCTGTCCTGCACATGGAGCAGGTAACCTAAGGAGGGATGGCAGCACTCTGAGATACAGCTCCTAGTAAGGCACTATCACTATTTGCTGTTTCTTCATTAGACTACTCAAGTTTAATATGTTTGAGGATCCTGAGGCATTTTCTGGTATAATATTTCTCCTGAGAAAGTAGGTTTGCCAGTCACACCTCCACAAGCACACCTGTTTGCAGAAAGAGTCTGGCTTAGACAAAATTCCTATGCTGGAGTTAAAAAATAAGTGGTTAAAATGTCCTTTTTTTAATACTTTTGAAATATTTCAAATGAAGAAGTAGCAGAATAGTGTTCATGAGCTCAGTCTGAGCAGCCTGTTTGTTGTCTTGTACTGTCTGCTGAGTAACCAGAGGTTCTCTCTGCTGTGTTGTCTTGAATGAACACAAACACATGGATCACATGCATGTCATTGCAGAAACTCTCCCTTCTGGGCTGTCATTTAGTAATGAGAGTAGACAGCAAAGGTGTATGTAGGAATATAGAATGCCTTTTCTATAGAAGATAGATAGATAGAAGATTCTATTCATATAGAATGCACTTTCGTACTCAAGCTCTCCAATTGAAAGCTTTTTATTAATGATTTAGTCTGCAAGTGTTGTCTTAAAATCTTTGTATCCGGTTTTCCCTTGGGAGAAAGTCCCTAAGTGGCTCCTTTCTGTCCATTTATCCATTCAACTCATCAGGTCTGAGAAGTGTTGTTTTCATCAGCTAGTCAACCTTGTCTAGGTTGACTAGCCATTCTTTGTCTAAGTTCCCTACCTGCCAAGCACTGAAGAACATAAGGAAGTTTTCTGTCTCTCTTGCATGCCTAGAAGGCTCAGAAGTCACAGCAGGCATAACTACTTCAAATGCATTCTTGATTCCAGTATTGGCAAATATTGTGTGAAAAAACAGAAGGAAATGGTATTTTCTGAAGTACAGTCAGTCATTCTAAAAAACACAACATTGCTTCATTTTGCAATGGCTCCATATTAGGGTGTTGCTGTATTTACCTTTAAATTTCTGTCAGATTAAGTCTGTGTAGTCTGTGAGGAAGGTGTGACAGAGTCTGCAAGGGCAGGAAAGACATAGGATATTGTTGGGTGGGGGGATCAGAGGAGAAATTGTTTAGAAGTTTAACAACCATGTTGGTTGTAGAGTGCTATGGTTCTTTTTGCTTATCTTGTGACTATTTAGTAGTTACACTGTCACTGTGGCATATTGTTTTTTAAGTTGACAATAGTAGTGATTTGGTACTCCAGCACTGGTATTTCCCTGAAATGTATGTACCATTGTGAGTTAAATAAGTCAGTTATTTTCCTCCAAGATTACATAAAATCTGCTGTAATTCTTTTACTTTTGGTTGAAATTCTTTTTCCACCCCCACAAATGTACCTATTTGCACATAGTTAAGACAACAGTCACATTTTTTGATAGAAACTTTGACTGCTTCTAAAAGAGAGAAAAAATGCTGCAGAGTAACTGAGACACTTTAAAAAAAAAATTATTTCAAGTTTTCACATGCATTTTTTTCACAAAGAACAGGAGCTTGTAGAAATTAGGAAAAATAAAAACATAATTCTAATGAAGATACAGGTGTCAACTGACAAACTGTAGTATTATTCTTTTATGGTTTATGCTTAGCTCATTCTATATTTATTTCCTTTGCCTGCCTAAGTCTGATGTTTTAGACCTCATCATTGTCCATTTGGCTGTCTGTGAAGAGGTTTTGATTGTACCTTTGCTTTCTGTATCACAGTTTCAGTTCCAGTCATATGGTCCAGAGCATGTGCCAGGAGAATGACACGAGCACTCGTGGCATGACTGTAGCATTTCACTGCTGTACAGAAAACAGCCACATCCAAAGGCTGGAAAGCTCCCAGTATTTATGTACATACACCAGCAGAAACTGGGGAAAAGGATTTAGTAATTTGCTTCGTGACAGGAGTCTTCTATGATTTTCTGGTCCTGGGGTAGTTCCATTCAAAAAGGAAGCATAGAGGAGTTGACTTTACTTATTGGGGTTTTTCCAATTTAATGGAGCTTTTCATGTGTGCATGGACAAGGTCAGAGATTATGGCAGAATTTATGGACTTGATTCAGGGGGATGGCATACACAAAGTCTGTTAGAACAGAAACCTATAAAGTAAAAGAGGGTGATAGATATGTCAAGCTGCTTTTGTTCTTCTGATGTGTTTATTATGTGTCTTACTTGTAATAGTCTTACTTTAGTTTCTGCTCTGGTGCCATGTAGTACTTCAGCTTTTAAGAGTACATTGCAACCTGTCAATCTTACACTGCATTTTACTTTCTCAGAGAACTGTTTGAATTTGAAATCAGGTTATTTACATAAGACTGCTATAAAATCTTTGTTACAGTCATGTCTCTGCTTGTTTCCTGCTTGTGGATGCTCACCAGGCACGCACAAGTATATATGTGGATGTGTATAGGGTTGTATCTCAAGATGACTGAAGCTGAGGAATATTCAGAACCTGTTCTTATGTCTGTAGAATACTGCACTTCCCCATGGGGTGCTGCATGATCAAAGACCAATGCTGAGAAGTCAGTTTCTCTTTGTGGAGGGTATGAATACCCTTCCAGAGTTCTGTCCTTGTTGGGGTGCTGCAGTGCTATTTCACCTTGAAGGGTCTTATGGCAGTCTAAGCCATGTGCACTCTATCATGCACACAGCACAAGAGACGCTGAAAAATCATAGGTGTCTACCACAAAATCTTCCTCATTTGGCTTCCTGACAGCATGTTTGTGGTTGTCAGTGTCCTCAGCTCCCCTACCCAGCTCATGGTCAAAGCCAGATCCTGCTGTTCTGTAGCAGTCTCACACTTTCTTCTTGAATTTTTCCTTCCTCCAACCTTCAGTGAGTTAGAGTCACTAGAAAAGCAATCAGTAGCCCTGGGCTGGTGGTGTTGGTTGTGCTGCCACCATTGTGCTTGGTACAAGGACAGGCTCAATCAGTTGCTGATGGGTCTTTCAGGGACAGAGGAAGGGAAGGACACAGAAAGTGAGGAAAGCCTCCCAGCAAAGTTATAAACTAGAAATCAGGATTTGAAGTAGATTAATTTCTGTGTGGTCATAGTTTTGATGCATATTAAGGATGCCACAGGCTAAAACTTGATAATAAAAGTGAATTAGCATTTGTTGGGAAAATGTATTCAAATACATTTTTCCAGTTGTTGATTTAACATTTCCTTTGAAAGCAGCTGTAATCTTTGATGACTAATTCTGTGACAATTAAAATGAAATGTGTAGAAGTGCTGAATTATCTCTGTCTCAGCACAATAAAACTGGCCATATCATGCTTACCAATGTGAGTAGATTTTTTCCCTTCTAATTTGCTAAGGTTATCACAAGAGTCTTGAAATATAGCCTATTTGTGCAGGTTCAATTTCCAGTTTACTCAACCACTACATCATGTTTTTTTAATACGGTTTGTACAAAAAAAGTAAATTAGGTATTTGGAAGGAAGTCACTATATTTCAAAATACCCAAGTGAGCTTTTTGCAGGTATCTTGCAATTAAATTGCAGATAACATTGCTGCAAAACTGTGGCTCTTTTTCAGGATTTGCACTTTAATGTGTTCAGCAGGGATGGGTCCCTAACTGAGTAAAACCAAATGGATGGCTTTTGCTTTCATGTGTTACTAATTCTCTCTACTCTGCTTGGGAACTAAACTAATGCCATGCTGTTTCACATATTCCATGTACACTGTAAAAGCAGGTGATTTGAAACCTATGTTGTTTTCACTGACTTGTAGCTGTGTTCAAGACTTTAGTACTTATTTTACACCTTCCTTTTCTCACCACTTATGTATACATGTATGTATATAGATATTGTACATTATCTTAGTAAACTTGTAGGAGCAAGTATTATGACATTGCTGATTGTTTCAGTAATACCTTCAGTGTGGAGCCCCTGTTGTTTTAGGTGCTTCTTCATTAAAATAAATAACTTTATGGCATATAAAGTTAACAACTGTCACTGCTGCGACACAAAATAACACAACTCATGCACGGTGTTCCAGTATCCAAACAGGAACAGGAAAAGAGCACTTTATTTTTCAGACCTCAACGTTTATAGAATTCCAAAAGTGACAGTGGATTGGAGGATGACATTGCCACCTCTCCAACCACACTGGTCAAACTAACAGTCCATCAAAATTCTCCTCCTACAGAGAAGAATGCAAACAATCATTATTTACATGAAAGTGCGTGAGAAGCTCCATTACAAGAATGTAAACATCAGAAGGCTTAGAAAATCTCAAAGGACCAGGGCAACAAACAACTGTTTACAAAAAAGAAAAAAAAACCTGTAAAGTGTATTGATGGTGTAATTTTAATTGGGTTCTGATTGGAATATTTGCTAGAGTGAAAAAACCATAAACTTTATGTCCAGTTTTCAAGTCTGAATTCTGCTTCAGGTTATGTGGCTCTAATATACCTGTGTACATTATGGTGCTTCAGGCTTGGATATTCACTAGGTAGAATAAACAGAAATTAGTACCAAAGCATGTAATATAGACTAAGTTTAGGTGAGTTTAGGTGGGGTGTTACTCTTTTAAAAATTTGAAAATCATCCTATGGTTAAAGCCCCAAAGATTCTGCATAGGAAATGTTTGAGGTTTTTTTGTTTTGTTTTGTTTTTATTTTTTTTAGGTCTAAGTATTCTCTGATAGAGAAGGTGGCAGCTTTTTTTGAGTGTGGAATTGTTGACTTAGAGCAAGGATACTGGTCTACTGCCTTGAAGGGTGGTTTTGGAGCCAATTTTAGTATCCATGTTGATGACCTTGCATAAGGAGTAGCCTTGTGAAATGTGGTGATTGATGAAGCCCTGAGGCATTGTCAAATCAAAGGCAGGGTGGCTGAAAGGAGAGAAATGGGCTGAAAGTCAACAGAGCAAAGTGCAAGACCTTGTATTTAGGGACTGGTATTGGGATTTACTGCTCTTCACATAGAGCCACTTAGTTGCAAATAGCTGAGGAAGAAAAAGCCATTATTTTATCGTTTGCTAAAAGACATCTATAAGCAGTTAGGGAAAAAGTGCACTAGCAACAGGCTGGACACCATGAGCCATAAAGTTCCTTTCATGGTTCCTGTTCAATTGCTGGCTTGACAAAAGTGCATTACTGTTTGCAAAGAAAAGGTGAATACAGCAACATTTGTTCAATAACTGATGTCTCAGCAATGTATATATAGTTTTACAAGCAGTATTTTGAATAAACCAGCATGTAGTGCTTGATGGAATATCAGCACTTACAGTTCATTTGTTATTTCTTCTCGCTTAATTCAGTGTTTCTGAATAAAGAGTTATCAGCTGATGACATTCAAATGAGTAATTTTTTCTCCTTCATGTATTTGCATGCTACAAATTGTGCATACAGCTTTATGCCTGACTTAGAGAAGACTGCAGCTTGTAATTGAGAGATACTAAGCTTCAGGGAAAGTTACATAAAACAGGAAAAAAGAAAACCCTCTGACTTTGTAATAATAGATGGAATATGTTAGTCTACCCTATTGCCTGGAGCTTAGTGTTTATGTTTTTGTATTGATTGAAATGTTTTAATTTTGCATTCTGTCTCAGTTACAACTGTGCATTCAATGCTGCAATTTTGAGGAAGAGAATATTCTAATTAAAAGATTTTTTTTAAGGGAAGTGTTTAATGATGCACATGTTTGCATGATTATTTGCATCTCTTAACTTATTATGGAGCTCCAGCAGATAAAAGCAAGATAAATTATATTATATAGTGGCATTCATACAAAGTATTACAAAATGGTTCAGAAGGAAGTTATTTTTAAACAACAGGGACAAAACAAGGCTTTAAGGTGTGATTTAAGGAGATAAATTGCTTTTGTGTCTGAGAAGGGAGAAGAGGATTGAATTACAGGCAAAGGAGGAGAAGAAATCAAAAGCATGACCTTCCCATTTGGAGAAGTATGAGGGACACCAAAAGGGGTGAGAGTGGCACCAGGAGAAGAGGGAGTGGCTGTGTGTGAGGTCAAAGTGGTCAGAGGAGAAGGTCAGCAAGAAGTTCTACATTACAGGAATATGGCTTTGAAAATAGTATAACCTTTTCCCTTTAGATTCAGAGCTAGGCTAAAAATGGGAGCTACGTCATTTTGTTTCACAGAGTAAGGTATGTATTTGGGTAAGACATTTCTGGTGTTTTTAGAGCTGGGGGTTGAGAGGGGGGAAGAAAATGAAAAAAGAAATGGTGGCAAGATGGGATGTGTTGAAGAATGTAATCATCTTTGGCTATTGTATGTAGTTTTCTTTTTTACCCTACTTGTTGGCTAGTCCATCATGAAGTTTGCTAATGTCTCACACACAGAACAGAAGGCACACTTAAGCTTAAGTAACAGAGGAAACAGGTGTAGAGATTAATAAGACAGGGAAAAGGGGTAATCAGGTTCTGGGCTTGGCACCTTGGTTACACTTGGCTGGGCCCTTCTTTCCATTTTTCCCTTTGTGTTCCTTCCCCCCACACACTTGTCTCCTTCCCAAATAATAATAAAAAAAAAAAACTTCCCTAATTATTTTCCTCCTCCTGATCTCAGTTTCACCACATCCATAACCAAAATTGATGTAACCAACAGTGTTACCTAGGTCTTCTCAGCCTTAAATGGTATCACTACTATGGCCACCTAAGTGCTCTTGGCCTGGCAAGACTTCACTTCAGAGGTGCTACTACCTCACATCTCAGTGAAGTGCTTCTCATCAAGGTTTGGCCATTTCTCACATAGCTTCTCCTTAGCTAACCATGCAATTCAACCATCCTTCCTTGCACCATCTGTAACTTCTGTCATCTTCTCACTCTGTTATTTGTTGCTGTCCAGCAATTTCTTGTGCCATCTACTGAGTTTCTCATGTTCTCTGTGCTTGGCTGTGATGGAATGCCTGCATTTCCATAAGAACTTCTATGGAAAGTGGATTTACTGCAGGTTCAGGTGGGACACAGTTTGGGGGCCTTCTTGTGTCGAGCACATAGTGAGGATGAACAAACACCCCCACACAGTCCCAAAGGCATTGCAGCTCTAAGCTGCTGGTACTTCTTTTTGAATTTTGTGTGTACCTGGGAATAACTCATGTAGAGATATCTGTAGATAGAGATGCATTTTCTCTTTCACTGACAATTTGCAGGTAGATTCTTTTTAAAAACTTGGTGAGTGGTATAATTTTGTCTTTAATATACACTGGATAAACATTTTTTTCTTAAGCAGCTACAAAACAGTATTTTTTAATGTAATGTAGTAAAGCAATGATACTTTTGACAAGTTTTCTTTTCAGTACATTGTGTTCCACTTTGAAAATGAAGTATTTTTGTCATTATCGAAGGGTTATTTTGTCATTATGCACTTTAAATGATGCAGTTGTACATTACTTTAAATAGTGAGCAGCATATTCTGTAGTATCTGTGAAATTATTTATGCAATAGTCATCTTTGTGTTGACAGTTTTAAGCAGTTTGCAACACTCTTGAAACTGTTGGTATTTAATAAAGTAGAATCTTCTACTTCTATCTTCATAGTAGTTTTTCTTCACACACTTTTGGCATGAAACACCTAGCACATCAGCATATTCTTTCTGCTGTCCTGTGGTGTAATTTGTAACTTGCCCAGAAAACATACACTGTTTTCCTTTAAATGGACTTTAAATAGCAGTCAAGCATATGCAGAACTGTGCATTAAGAAACTCTGGCCTTGGTCCATCACGCTGAATAAAAATACAAGTTCTACTTCACTACTCAGAGAAGCTTAAACAACTTTTACTGTTTTAAAAACATCCCTTGAATTAACTTCACTATGGCTGAGAGCATTGCCTGTTCCATCCAAAAATACTGAGGAACTTTTTGAATGACTAAAGGCTGCAACTGATGGTAAAATGTCTATTGCATGTATTTATTTTGAAACTTAGAGCAGAAACATAAAGAAGTATCCTGAGGTCTACCAACATCTGTACAGGTTGGTGATGAGAAATTTTCTTTGTAAAATGAGTCATTAGTCAACTTTTGCTTTTTGAACAAAAATTTTTACATTGTGTGAGTGATATAGTAAATCACTCTGACAAGTCACTTTATTGAAGTCAAATTGGAGATTTATAAATTAATAATCCTTATTTAACATGGAGCTTTACTTTCCTCATGAAAAGTTAAGAAAAAACTGAAAAATAGCTGAACCTGTTGTTCAGCTATTTTGTTATTGAAACACAAACGACACTTAGCTAGCATTGTGGTAGGTTTATTCATAATTGTAAGACAAGAGTTTCTATATGCTTAGGAAAGGGAGTGCCCAAGGACTTGTACATCAGAAATTAAATGAGAATGATTATTAATTATTAACAGCTCAAGGTTGAAAAATTAGATCTCACCAGTGGGAATCTCGTAGATAGGAAAAGATGTATTCACTAAAAAAGGAGATGTTTTCTCCTTACATTCCTTTAAATAAAAAACTGAAAAACAACAGCTGCTGATAGACTTTTTACAGGGATGTGTGAACTCCAATCTTTCTGTCCAGCATTCTCTATCAAAAGCTTTGGCCACTGTGGACATATTTGGCGTTTTGAGAAAGTACAAAAATCAATAGATTCAGACCTGTTAAAAACCTAGGTTCTAGGTCTTAGTTTTTTAAGGTAGCGTAGAGAAGTGCACCTGGCACCTAAATTTTATATGCTGTATCTGAAGGAAAAAATAAGCTGTGTCTCTTTCATGTGATTTATGTAAAAAGACTTGTGAGGCATTGTTGGACCTCAACAATGTCAATGTAGCACAAAAGTGTGCATTTCCTAAGACAAATGTAAAAGCCTGGCAGAATTTAATAATAAAGATGAGCTATGAAAATTTGTGGATATTCCCTTTATGCTAAATTGGTCTCTTTCTTATATAATTCCACCTTATTTTATTGCCATTCCATGTTATCTCTTTGTGCACGTTCTCACATGCATTTCTAGCATGACACTCATGGGTTCTGTAGCATCCTGTGCTTTAGCTGATATTTCCAAGCAAAATGATTGATTTTTCTGATGTAAATTTTCATCTTTCTGTTAAAAAAATGGAGAAGTGGAGCAATGTGTTAAATTGTGGGGATGATGCTTCAAGAGAGGGTTAATGGGTCACTGTGGATAGTTAAACAAGAGAATATTCCAGTCAGATGGGAGAGATTGAGAAAATTGCAATCACAAAACTGAATTACTTTAGATGAATTCTGATAGCTGCTGCTGTGCTGCTTTCTGTAATTTTTCTTAAGACAGGAGATAAATTTCAACAAGGGTCCTGGAAGAAATGTAGCAGAACCAGGACTCAAACCTGGTGTCACAGAGCTAGCCAGACCATACATGGAAGAAATGGGAATCAAGTTTGGCTCTATGACTGGGCCACTCAGTGCATCTGGTTATGTTTTGAAAATCATTAGGTATTTCATGTGCTAATTTTTACAAGAAGGGCAAGACAGACATTGTACGTGCCCACCAGGGGAAAAGAGAAGCTGCACCTGCTGACATGCTTACATTGGAGCAGAGGAGTGAAGCCATCCATCCATATGTGCCTGCTGTTTCCATGCTGTTTCCATGTTTGACTTTCTCTTCCTGTGTTGGAAAGTATATGGAAACACTCATGAAAACCCCTCAGTGCAGGTAGTGACTGTGTGAATGTCAGAGAGGGGGCACTTCATTTACCTCTGACTCAACAAAAGAAAAATCCAGGGAAACACAACTTTTCAGTTGCATTTCTTTCCCTTATTTTGTTCCAAATTTGCATGTTTCCTTTCGTTGGTTTAAAAAGCAGTGGAAGGTTGCCTCTACTGCACAGTTTTGGTAACCCTGAATAGCTAATTCAGATCAAAAATCCTCAAAACAGTTAATAAAATTGCTGCAACAGACCTCCCACTGTATCCTGCTGGGGCTCCTGAGAAAAATAATTAATCTCAAGCCTAGTTATTTTAACATTGTTCATTCACTGAACAAATGTGTGGGGGAAAAAAGACCT
Source organism: Urocynchramus pylzowi (assembly GCA_013397555.1). NCBI lineage: Eukaryota > Metazoa > Chordata > Aves > Passeriformes > Fringillidae > Urocynchramus > Urocynchramus pylzowi. The sequence goes on along the minus strand of VZRH01005110.1, from coordinate 1,544,564 downwards.
TCCTGAAATAATTACCTAGTTCACAGATTATAGTTCTGACTGAGGAAAGTACTTAGCCATAACAGAGATGTCAGGCCATTTTTGTTACCATTTTCCTTGTGTAGCTTTCCCAAAGTGAGGAGTTAATCTCAAAAGGTGATGTCTGTGAGAAGCTGTGCTTTTACTACTGGTATTATTTTAACTTTTGTAGTGATATTTAGGTGTGAAAATCAGGATTACACTTTGCTAAGTGCAAAATAATGAAGAGACTGGCTCTTTCTTTACAGGGCATACATCATAAGTCCAGCAAATTAATGAGCAGGTGTTATATTTTTATAAAAAGAAAAATTAAAAAGAAAAAAATTAAAAGTTTTAGAATCATAGAATGGCCTGGGTTGGAAGGGGCCTTAAAGATCATCTGCTTCTGATCCTCCTGCCATGGATAGGGCCGCCTTCCACAAGACCAGATTGCTCAAATCCCCATCTATTCTGGCCTTGAACCCTTCCAGGGATGGGGCATCCACAGCTTCTGGCAACCTGTTCCAGTGCTTCACCACCTGCTGGGTAAAGAATTTCTTCCTGGTATCTAATTTAAACTCACCCTCTTTCAGTCTGAGGCCATTTCCACTTGTCCTATCATTAAATGCTCTTGTAAAATGTCCCTCTCCAGCCATTTAGGTACTGAAAGGCTGCAATAAGGTTTCCCTGGAACCCTCTCCTCTCCAAACTGAACAACCTCCAACTCTCTCCTCCAGGCTTCAGAGCAGAATTTTAGCCCTTTGATCATCTTGGTGGCTCTCCTCTGGACTTGCTCCATCATGTCCATGTTCTTATTTTAGGGGCCCCAGCGCTGGATTGAACATTCCAGGTGGGGTCTCATGAGAGTGGAGTAGAGAGGGAGAATCCACTCCCCTGACCTGCTGGCCATGTTTCTCGTGATGCAGCCCAGGGTGCAGCTGGCCTTCTGGACCACAAGTACCAGATCATGTTTAGCTTCTCATCTACTGACACCCCAAGTCCTTCTCCTCAGGGCTTTTCTCAATCCATTCTCTGCCCAGCCTGTATCTGTACTTGTGGTGCTTTATTTATGTTGTTTTCTCTAATTTTGAAATACACAAATTTTCCTTAAGTTTTTTTTTTCAAATTTTTTTTGGAAGCATAGTTCAGTTCTCTCTTGCAAATTTACAGAAGAATTGTGTGATTTGTAAATGGCTAAACGTTGGTGAAAAGGATTATTTATTCGTGGCCTTAGTGATTCCTTCACTGACAATGAAGACAGCATGATCAGAAATAGTAACATTTCTATTGTAGCTGGGCAAGTTCTGGTCCAGATCATGGCCAGGCCTGTCCATCTGCAGGGAGAGAAGCAGAGCAGTCTCAGCAGCATGGTTGCATTCATGTCTGCGCCAGTGAACAAGATCTGCAAAAAAGTGGGAAACAGGCAGATTCTTGGCTTTATGGTTGTCATTGGAGGACATAACAAACCCCTTGCAGAATGATTTTCAGAATAAATAATTCTTGTCCCATTTTGGGAGACATAACAGCAACATCTTGCATCAGCTGCAGAATGAAGGCACTGCTGCCAGATCCAGTGTTCCCCTCCAATCTAAGCCTAATGACTTGATACTTGGGAACCACTGTTCACTTCCAGTTTCTTATCATTGTCATCTCCCTTCTTGCTGTACAATCTTTCAGAAATAAAATGGAAATAAATGGACAGGTTTCTCAATATGCCCATGTGCCTGTTTGATACCTGCCTTGTGGGGTGTGTGATTTGATTTTTGAGTAAGAGCATCTGTCTCATAGAGCAGTGTCTCTGCAGTAAGGAGCTCTGTGCCATGTTCTGATTAAGGCAGCTGGATTTTTTTGTGACTTTTAATAAATTTCTCTGAGGTTTGATTTTTCCTTCATCTAAAGAACAGCAGGTAATTCTAACTTGGTTGGGGAAGCCTGTAAGGAGGCTTAAAATCATAGTATGGCTTAAAATCATAGGCAGTGGTGTAGCAGAGCAGGTTTAAAAGCATGGTGCAGTGTCTGTTCCCTCAGCAGCAGGGGCCATGCAGGTGGGCAGTGTGGTGTGGGGCTGGTGAAGGCTGCACAGGATCCAGCACAGGAGCTCTAGCAGCTGGGGCTAAAAGTGTGTTGGACAGTATCTGTGTGCTGAGGCACTGAAAGGCACCGTGGCTGAGGGTAATTCTTCTTTTAGCTGTTCTGAAAACAAATTGGACTACACAACGAAAAACATTTAATTTGGAAATATTTATTTGTAGGCAAGTGAGCTGTGAAAATATAAATCTCTTGATAAACTCTCCCTGCTGTATTGGCATTGATGGTACACAAGGCAGTTTCTTGCTGTGCTCCTTTCTTTCAGGGAAACCAGAAAATCCCAGGAAATATTCTGTTTCTCTTTAAAGCACAGCACTAATGATCTTGTTACAAGTTTATATCTGACAGGAACGACTTAGTGTTTGCAAATATTTCCTTCTTCTTGCTAAATAAGTTGTAGCTGTACTCATTTGAAATTGAACAAGAGACTTGTAGCAGCAGCATACTATAAATTCACTATTAATTCAGAAGATCATTTTTTGAATGCTGAAATTTCAGAACAATTACCTTAATAAAAACTTTTATATTAGTTCCATTCTCAATACATAAACTGCTCATTACATCTTCATGTTGCCTATTGATCCATCTTTTATACTAGTTTATTCCATTCTCCTGCTTACCAATTGCACCCACGGGCCTGAATTTATTGGAACAGTTAAATGTCATTTAATGCACTGTAGCTGGGAAACAGATCCAGTAGACAAACCTATTATTATACTAATGGAGTTTTTTGAATTACATTTCACTAAGCTCAGTGTTATCTTCCATGTTATTCTCAAACCCAGTGACAGGTGAGATAGTTTAATATCTTCTGAGCTGTCTACAGTTTTGGTCTGTTTGCTTAATGAACCCATGGTTTCAGGCATTGTTTTCCATTATTTCTAAAGAAGCTTAAATGTTTAAAACAGTTATAAGCAGAACAAACAAGGAGCAAAATTATTCTGGACTATGGAGGAAGTTTTCCTTTCAGAAATTTTAGGAAGCAGCAGTGCACTGCCCAAGTTCTGAAAAAAATCAGAATAAAATTATTTGGAAAAATCTTTCTAGAAACATAAACCAGTACTAATATAAATAAGAACAACTCACCTAATTTCTGTGGAATTATGCAGTTAAAAACTGAATTCTGTCTGTGGATTGAAAGTTACACCATTTTTGAGAAGCAGGAAAAGCCTCATGCCAGAGTGACCTGCTCTGTCTTTCCTGAGAAGCAACAAATGCCTTAATGTAATTACTAAATAGAAACATTGAATTTCTGGTACTCCTGACTGAAATCACTGATGATTATTTTTGACTAGGATTTCACATTAGTTAAAAGATGCTTAAACAAACCCCAGTCCACCAAATCTTTTTCAATTCAGGGAATTACTCTTCTTATGAAATGCATCTGGCAGTCTCGTTGGAGAATGCTTTGCACCCTGGAGGGTGCAAGGTGCAATTCATGCTCTACCACCATTCTCTTGTAGATAAACAAATGGAGAATGACCAACCTTGTTCTGTCCAGTCAATAAGCAAGCAGAAGATGCCAGTCAGCAGAAAATTAGGAAAACCAGTTTCTCTGCAGTTGAGTAACATCTCTCATGTTTGCTGGGAAAATGAGCAATGAAACACTTAGCTATGTTTGGCTTTTTAGTTATAGGAAGGGATGATGGCTCACCTTATTCTTTGTACCATTAACAAGAAGACAAATCTCCCTGTAAATAAGGGAGTTTTACCTGCAAACAAAGTAAATATAGTATTAGCAGTATTAGCTTCGTTCTTGCTGTTTTAAGGGAACCAGTCATACAATCAAGCTCTGCTGCTGAGGCCCAACATATTATGCAGTTAATAAAATCCATTGCAGAGGTGACAAAACCTCCCCTGAGAGCTGAGCTATCCATGCAATCCTCGTGCTTTTCCTTTGTAACAGAGCTTTTCATTCATTTGCACTGTGCATTCATGGAAGGGTTTTGAATCCCCCTCCCTTGGATAGCAGCAGGCTCTTGGCTCCTCACTGGTGCTGGAGAAGGGAGGCTGCTGAACAAAGGAATTCCAGGAGCTTTTCATTTTCATGATCCAGTGGCACAGTTATTCAGCTCCTCTTTTTTTGATGAACTGGGTTTGTCAACGAAAGAGGGGTTATCTCATCAGCTGAAGCCTACGTGACACTGTCTGCTTAGATCCTTTGTCACAGAGCCTGAAAAGAATCTATTACCAGAGTCAACAGTTGTCTTGGGTTGCCAATGAGTCCTGCAGCAGCCTATTTGGAGAGAGTGAGGCTGGAGAATCACCTTCCCTGTGTCCCCTGGGCTTTATTCACAAGGAACATTCTGCAGAGGTGTCAAGAGAAACCACAAGCTGTATTAGAAAACGGACCAGAGACCTTGCTTAGGATTCATCAATGAGCTGAGTGAGACTGCAGAGCTTGATTTGCACCTTTCTGAAAATCATATAAACTTAACCCATGGATCATGTGCTGTTGTGAAATAGGATGCACCTGTCCAAGAGTATTTAATCTTTTCAAAAATCTCTGTAAGCTTTACTTCTGCAATTGTTTCCTTTCCCATCACATACTTTTTCCTGAAATGACACAGCTGCTCTCCCAGTAATAACTCTTCTGAAAGGATTTCATAAGTTCTTTAATATCTGTGGTCCTAGTATGAATTGTCCTGGACCTTTTAAGGAATTTAGTCCTATGGGACATAGAAATTACCAAAGGAGATTTACAGTCCTTCTTTGCAAGCATAGAGAAAGACAGTCTTTGGGTAAGTTATCTCAAATTAGCATTCTTGTGAGTTTGGTGGATATTAGTAATGTAATTACCTTTCCCACATATATAATCATACATAATCACCTATACTAATTTAGATGTATAAACCTACTTTTTCTCCCCTAAAGGAGACATAATTATCATCTATGTGGCTATGTTTTGGGTTTGCACTCCAGATTCATTTGCTATTACTTTTAATTGAAGTATCAAAAAATGACGTTGCAAGAACATATATCTTTCCTGTGATCTGTCATGAGCAGTCTTGCTTAATTTTAGGAATATTCAGATGTGGTTCTCTGATTAGTTCTGATTTTTTTTTTTGTAAGTAAGAAAATCCCTCTGGAACTTACACGAAATTTCAGTGCAGTCCGGTAATGGAGGTCATCCAAAATCAGAAGATAGAGTGAGTGGAGGCATTCAATAGCTATCTCAGCCCAGTCAAATGGCAGAACAGGTTTACAAAGGAGGATCCTCTTAGTGTTTGGTTTGTTTTTTTGTTGGGTTTATTTTTTCTTTTTAAATTATTTTTCACTGTGAATTTTTGCAAATCTTGGTCTCTGGTACTTTTTGCAACCTAAATTTCTGTGCTGTTAGTGCCACTGGGAACTGTTGGTGAGTTAAAAAATCAAAATAGCTTTTCTGTGACATTTAAGATGACTTTTTTTGAAAAAAGGGGTTACAGACTGTCTAGGAATCACTATAAACCTCTGTTAGATGAATTATAAAATAGATTTCAGTACCAGGAACTTGGCAGGAGTTTGACCCAAATCATTTCAGTGCAACCTTGGTGATGGAAATCAAAAACACATTTATCTAGGAGAGGACTGAATTATTTGTTGTGGATGGTTTTGTGTGGAGTTTTTATTTTCAGTTAATGGTTCTCAAGCAGTAAATTTATGTAACTATTAAAGTGCAGAGTTCTACCTTTGATGACAGTACATTTCTTCCACTTGCTGTAGAGCACCTGGTGTGGTTTCCCTTTCCAGTTTTTAAGAAAAACTTTCACCGACTTTGTTATCCACAGTCATTGATTTTTGGTGGTTAAGATGCTTAGCAGGAGGACATGCTTGATACATTTGGGGACTGAGCTGTTCCCATAACCCTAGATTTAAAATGCCTCCCTGGGCTGTGGGAGAGCAAGATATATGGCACCTCCTGGCTGTTGGATAGATGCTGGAGTCAGCATTCTTCTTTCACATGGGCACAAAATGTTTATGTTTGTATTTGCATAGAGTGCCACTTATGGATGGTGAGTATGGTAACTTCCCATTGTTATTTGATTAATTTCCTGAGTACCAGGGCTATTCCAAGGACTTTTTAGGTAACTCTTGTATATTCTCTGATTGACATATCTGATAAATGTAGTAATTAAACTGTATGGTGCTCTCTGTGCAATCACTTAATTTTATTTGTCCCATTTGCTTATCTGTGTCTCCCTCAAAGCTCTGAGTGTGGATGAGAGAACTGCTGAGTGTTCAATAAGGTGTCATTTATGTGTCTGTGAAGTTTACTAAATTTCCATCCTTTAATTGCCACCCTTACTCACTCACCTCAATCACAAACCAGTCCATTGCATTTGAGAAAAAGCAAATGTAATTCACACTCCCAAATGAGAGTCTTTCTACTATAAATATATCCCTTTCTGCAGTTTACATTGTTTTCCTTTCTCCCCTCATGTTGAAATGATATTTAGATGTTATATTTGAGAAAGCTAGTGATTTTGTCAAGTCTTTCTAGCTTTTTATTCTTATCACTTTCAAACGTAGATGGGCCAGTCAGTTTAGGATAGACACAATTTACTTGAATTACAAATATAAGAAAAGTCATGTGACTCATTTTTCAACTTTATTCTGCAGTGCTACCTTTCTAAAGCCAAGGGCAGCCTGGAGTGTGTTCTAAAATAAAAGGAGATGTCTTCATGTAAGCTTCTCTAGTTGATTTGTTAGAGATGGCATTCTGTTCCAACTTTATGGCCAGTAAAAAAATCCTAATTTATCAAAAAAAAGGAACGGTTTCTTTTTCTTTTTTTTTTTTTTTTTTTTTTTTTTTTTTTTTTTTTTTTTTTTTTTTGTTACTCATTCACATCTGAAAGTGGTCATAGGAGTATTTTTGTAAAGACCTGTCTGAGGAATAAATACTTAAGAGAAGGCAGGCTAAGTTGCCAAGTAACTGGGAAAAATAACTGGAAGTTGCAGGGCAGTTGAATGTGAATTGCTTATTTACATTGTCTTCATTTATTTGCATTGTAATTTTATACTTCTTGAAACAAATGTTCAAATTTGGAAGAAATTGTTCTGTAAGCTACGTGTAGATAGAAACCCACTTCAAAACTGTCTTGCTTTTGATTCTATTATTATTTCATTTATTAACTACTTAACCAGGCTTGCTTCACTGGTTTTACCTCTTCTTTATGGTAACTATTTTTTTCAACTTTAGCTTTGCAAGACCCATGTGCATGACATCATGTCATACCAATTGCCAAATTGTCATTGTTTGAATTTGTCCTATGCTGAAGTCCAGGACTTTCTTGCTGTCTTTTGTTCCAGCTGTGGAGTCAATGGGATGCCAAAATTGGTGAACAGCCTTCGTTTTGGCATAGCTCTACTCTACAAGAGAGTGAAGGAATTGGATGAGAGTTGTGAAAATGCTGGAAACAGCAGTGGAACCACCCTCGTGGGCTGCAGTGTCCCCTCTATGGTCCCTAAATGAGAGCCTTGTGAAGAACCAAAAGCCACCAGGCTCTGTCACTCTTGAGTTGTGTCATTTGTGTTAAAGTCCATCAGGGATAGAGTGTTCCATGCATGGACCATACTGCTCAGTAGGAGTTTAAAAATGATGGTGACACTGACTTCTGATGGGTAAAGGCATAACATGGGTCGAGATTGTGTGAATCTGATGAAAATTTCAAAAGTTGAGAGAAGATACACAAAAAACTACCTCAATAATAATAATAATAGAAGCTCCATAATTTGCGGTGGCTGAGCAGAGGTTTGTTGTTAGCACCTCCCCCAAAACAGGTTATATTTACTTGGGAAAATTAGAGATTTGTGTGGGTGCAAAAGAAGAGAATTGCATAAGACAGCTGTAGCAAAACTGTGTGGATGCACAATGTATAGTATAGAACTTCCCAATTAGCCAAAGTGGAAAATTGCAGTGCAAAATAACTTTCAAACTTAGATAAACTGTAGCAATACTCAGATGTTAATATCATGCTGAACTTTCTGAAGTTCATAAAGTGTATTGTTGGAACTAATTAATATGCTTTTTTTTTTTTTTTTTTTTAATATGCCAAAGGCCTCAAGTTAGTAGTTTGATAATTAGGCTGTGTTTCGTATTTAGATACAAATTGCAGATAATTAGGAATGCTGGGATGCCATGCAGGTTAAGTGGGCACCATTATTTGAGCTATTTAAAGCATTTTAGTGGTAGATGATAAAGTGCAAAGTAAGCTGGACAGAGAGGTTCTTTTCCATTATTCCAGTTAAAAGAGACTGAAACTCTTCATAAGTTGCTACAACAAGTAGTCGACTACTGCTGACAGCAGCATCTCCTCATGACGAGGTGTGTTAGGCTTTTCAGGAATGAGCTGTCATCTGCTACTTTGCACTGGGGTGAAAAAGAAAGGCAGTTTTTAACAATGCTACATCATGTCAAATTGCTTGCCAGAAATCCCAGTTTCTTAATTTTTCTAAGTTTAAATTGAACTGCTTTTATGTTTTGCTGCCTACTTTCTGATCCATCTTCCTCTGCTGCCAAAAGGTATTCAGCTCTGCCTGAGGTTTGTGTCATGAGGCACTTTAATACAGTCTGATGTCAAATATAGGCTAAGAGATGAACATGCTCTGCTGTAACACTAGTAAAAAAGTTACAGAAATTTTAAAATGTAGCAACAAAAATTTCAAGACAATTTGTGTGTTGTCTTTTCCAGACAGGAATTTTGGGACAGTCATGCCCTGCAAATGAAACATTTTAAGTATCTCAAGTAAAAGAAGCCTTTATAAATGAAAGCAGTAAATATAATCTGGTATTTTGGAGAATGTTGAAAAAGGATTTTTTTGACCAGCATCTCCAACTACTCCACCTAAAAGCTGTTTATAGCAGGTTTACCTTGGTATTACCTTGCCTGTGGTGCTTAGAACATACACATTTTTCTAAAAGGGCTGTGTTGCAAGTCACTATGAGGAGGGGAAAGAATAACAAATTCTCATTTGTTGTGGCAAATGGTATTTTTGGCCATTTTTGAGGAGCAATGAAAACTGATGCTGACCTGTTCTGAAAACAGTAGCCTGCTGGGGAAAGGGAGACCTCCAGCCCTTGGGATATCATGATACAGACGAAAAGAAAAATTGTTTCCAGTATCCAATTGTACAATATTTAGAAGCAGGTGCCCTTTGGGTAGGTTTTTAATTTAAATTGCTGCATGGGAGCCTTTCCTCGCTAGGGAAATAGATCATGTGTAGACTGTGCTTGAGCAGAATACATTCCTCCTAGGACCTTTGTGGTGCATGTAATGAGGAGAAGCTCTTACTGGCTAGTGACAAGTATGAGACAAAGGGAATGAATAAGTTCTGGTTCTGTTTTGAGCACCTTTTACACTTGTAGAGGACACTTAACAGAAAAGCTAAGTGTTATTAGTAAAAGACTTGTGTGATTTGTCTATTCAGGGTCAAGTTTATGATTGTGCTATCATTGAATGGGTCAGGTTGGAAATGACCAGAGTGGGTCATCTGCAGCAGCCTCCCTGCTCAAGTATGGACATCCCAGAGCACATGGCACAGGATTGCATCAAGGCAGTTCTTGAGTATCTCCAGTGAGGGAGACTCCACAACCTCTCTGGGCAATCTGTTCCAGTGCTCCGTCATCTGCAAGGTAAAGAAATTCTTCCTCGTGCTCTAGTGGAGCTTCCTGTGAATCTGTTTCTACCCATTGCCTCTTTTTCTATTGGGTGGCACCACCAAAAAGAGCCTGGCTCCAACCTCTTAACACCAACTCTTAGATATCTATACACATTAATGAAGTTCCCTCTCAGTCACCTCTTTTTGAGGCTGAATAGGCACAGCCCCCCCAGCTTTTCCTTGCAAGAGAGTTTCTCCATACCCTTGCCAACTAGCTCTCTGCTGGACCTGTTCCAGGAGCTCCATGTCTCTTTTGTCCTGAGGAGCTCAGAACTGACACAACACTCCAGATGTGGCCCCACCAGGGCTGAGGAGAGGGGCAGGATCACCTCCCTTGACCTGCTGGCAATGTCCTTCCTAATGCAGCCCAGGATACACCTTTGGCCTTCTTGGCCACCAGAGCACTGCTGGCTCATGGACAGGTGCTGTCCACCAGGACCCCCAGGTCCTTCTCTGCAGCTTTTATCTTGTGCTGCTTTTATCTTGCTACAGGTGTGTACTGGTTGACATCACACTTGAAAGATACTGAGAAGATGAACTGTTAACTTTCTTAACAAGTTTTGTTTAACTTTGAGTACAATAAAAACCCTTTTTTTTAATCCTTGAGAACATCCAGAAAGAAACAAGTTGTTGCCCTCGTTTTTTGTGCATAGGAGAGGCTCCCATGCAGCAATTTAAATTGAAAACCTATATTGTACAATTTGATACTGGAAACAGTCAGCAGATTTAGAAAAATAATATATATATATACAATTTATCTTTTTTTAGCTCTATAGTTTATCTCAGTCCTTCCACAGTATTTTGTGTCCCCGGTGATGTACACAGTTCTCTCAAAGTCCAGTATCATGAAGTGTGTAACTGTCTTGCTACAGCAACAAAAATCAGATCAGTTGATGAGAAGATGTTAGATCTTGTTTCTAATTCAAGAACAGAAAGCTGAACTATGCAGTTCATTGGACCTTCTGGAGGAGGGTAGTGAGTGACAGGAAAGCTTCCAAAATGTACCTCTGGGAATATTGAGAGCCACCAAAAAGATTACAAACAGCTGGGAGTTCAATTTATGCCATTCAATTTCCAGTCATTAATATAGTTTAGGGTACAAAAGTAGGACAAATATTCTTTTTATGGTTTTTATAGGGGACTATTATATTTAAAGGCCTGATGTTTGTTTGGTTTTTGTTTTTCAAATTGATACAAAAGGCTTCCAAACCTAAGATTTTACAGAAAACATGGAGTATTCATGGCATTGTTCCTTTACTGCTTTTTTACTCTTAACTTATAGTTTAATGAACTATAATGGAGCCAGGCATGGAGTCAGATCCTACAGAAGTAGAAGGAATGTGTCAGAGAGAGAATGCCCTCTGATTTGGTGCCTCATGGATTTTGTGGATGAGCTGGGGCCGTGGAGGGAGTCTCTGTGCTGCATGGGCATGCAGCTCTAACAGTTTCTTTTCCACCCTTTCTGATTTTTCACAAGTCGTACACACGAAGTAAAGATGCTTCCCCTGTCTAAATAGAAAGAAACACATCCATTGAATCTGTCACTGCTGGTATATTCAGTCATGTGTTTAATCAGGTTCTTACTTCTATCTTGCTGTTTTTCAGCCCAACTGAAGCAGCAGAAAGCATTCATCATGTACATGAAAATGTGGAATTGATGCCTGATGGATGGTCTCTCACCTTTCTTCTCAAAGTGACAGTTTATTTTGTTGCCTTTTGCATTCTCTCCTGCACATACATTCCTCTTGTATTTCTCTCTCCTGTATACATGCACTTCTTAGCTAAAACCAGATTACAAGTATATATAGTGGATATGTAGAAGAGTTTATTTCTATGTAAGATGCATTTTTCCCCATCAAGTGAGAGCATTACAACAAATTAGAACATTGCTTAATGTGGTGTAAAATTATTGCCATATGAGCAGTCAATTAACAAGATAAAATCTGCAGTAATGCCTTAAAGGTGAAATGTGAGAGCTTTTAATAAAAAAAAGAAAATGTGAAAAAAAAAATTTCTTCCTGGTCCTCAAATCGTTATCAAAGTATACAGGCAAACAACCACGACAAGTACATTTTATTATATGTGCCTTAAAGATCTCTTCCTTCATTACTGCTTTCTAAAGGCTTGAGTGTCCATCCTCATTAAAGCTGATGAAGTTTATACAGGGAAGGTGATTCCAGAAGGGTAGACCCAGAGGAGTACCCCATCACTGGGTGCAAATTTTACCTCTTGCCTTTGGGTACTAGAAATTACCTCCTTTTTCCTACCCTGTGCTAGGGACTAAGACATTTCTGGCTCCAGAATGAGACTGAGGGCTCCAAATTCAGAGATGCAGGCAAGACAGGTGATAAGATGCCAGTTCTCCCAGGAGCCATGACAGTCAGCCTGTTCTCTTCAGCGTTTGTGAGGGAAGTGCAGATGCTCACCATCACTTACTGCTGAGTGCCTGTAAGGTGACCAAGGTCTAGCAAGGTCTAGCAAGCCTGAAGTCATGCTGCCAGCAGTGTCTTCCTTATTGGTGTGTTGGCATTTTTGTATTAAATACAACTCATACCATAGTTCCAAAGAAAATTGCTGCCTGGGAGCTTGAATTTAATGTAATCTGAGCAATCTGGCAGGTTTTGTCTAAACATATGTAACATACTGAGCTTACATATGAACTGCACTGATATGATTTTAATTATCTTTTGGATGTGTATAAAGTCTATTTTCAAAAATATCATGTTGGCCTAATGCCTTCTATAATGTGACCTTAAAATTTACTATCTGATATTCTTAACTCTTTGTTTGAGCACTGTTTCCTTGGAAAGAGAGAGGCAGTGTATTGCCTGGGAACATTTACAAAGATGGTCCAAGGGGCAGGCTCAGGCCCTGAGTGTGGTGTGTGGTCATCCCTCACAACAGCTGTACAGCTGAGACTCTGTCTGGCTTAGGACAATATTTACCAAATATTGTAAAAGTCCACCTAGGAAAAAGACTAGACAGAGGATTTAGTACTTTGATTTTATCTTGACTCCTGTGGTATTGAATATGATCTCAGGTGAAACTGTACCTGAATCGCAGTGTATTTTTCAATGAGTTGTCCTCTTGCTTTCCTAAGTACTCAGAATTTTAAATGTTGTGATGTCCTAGCAACAAAATATCCTGCATACAGAAGACAGGGTATTTCCATGATTCAATTCCATTTTTAAGCCCAGTATTTTTTCTTAAATCAAAGCACATTACTAAAAATGCCTTTTAGGATATATAAAGCAAAGGGATGTTTTCTGTGGTGGTTTGTTTATGTATGTGTATGAAGACCTTTGTTCCTCGTATATGTTCCTCATACCAGTATGCATGCAAGTTTTTATTTAAAATTCTGTGTTGGTGCTGTTCTAATGCAGGCTTTTGGTGTTCAGAGAAAATTTTGTTCTTTACGTATAAATTCAAGTCCTGAAGGCAGCCTGCCTGATTAAGAATGCACTTAACTAAAAAAAGTAGCTTCTTTCCATTGTACAGAATAATTTAAACAAATATTTACTGTGTAATGGCTGCACAGAAAAATTAATTGGTCAAAACTTTTGCTAATATGTCCATTCATAATAAGCATTAATGTTTATTGCAACCACAGCCCCAGTTTATGGTGGAAGTTGTACAGAAGGATAAAGAAACAGTCTGTGCTTGAGGAAGCTTAAAGCCTAAAGGATTCATGTAGAAATGATGAAACATAGAGATCAACAAATTGAAAGCAAATCAACAGTAAACTTTGATTTGTATCTTACTGGACTTAAAATTTAGAGGCACTTACTGGCAATGTTTGTGTCCAAGCTCCAGTGACAACAGAAAAATCAGTTATAGTAGTAGCAAATGTGTGTGTTTAAAGGGATAAGTGTAAAGAGTCTGTTACAAAACTGATAGATTTGTTTCGATACTGATAATAAGTTTTAGAATATATATTGTGTTGCCTTTCCTTTGTAAATGGGGTTGCAAATTAAAAATGTATTACCTTGGTTGACAAGCAAAGTGCTTCCTGAGCACAAGACTTGAAGCCAGTAATGTATGGTTACTATACCTCTTCGACCTGTTCAGGAAATCTGCCTAAGAGAAAGATTTTGATTGTAAGACACCAGCTGTGCATGTTTATTTATTTAATATTTGGGGTTTTTTTAACATATCTCCCACTACAGCATAAAGCTGTAGAGTTGTGCAGTCATAAAGCTATTTGCAGGTGTTACTGTCTGTGATTTGTGGAATGCAGTTCGGTGTAGTATGCTTGTCTTTGCAGATGTCTTTGTCTGAAGATTTGATTGAATGAGTTGTCATATCAGGAAATTCAGTAAGTCAATTTGTTATACTGATATTCCTGTAAAATACATGAGTACTGAGCCAAGAGCTGCTGTCTTCCAAGAGGTGTTTCAATAGTCCTGTCTGACAAATCAGATTGAATTGTGTTCAGTTAAGTGTTGTTTCTTGAATTTCTTTCCACTGTGACTTTGGCTATACTGTGAAGGCTGAGTTGAACAAAATCCTGTCTTGAAGGATTGAAGTATGGCTTGAAGTATGAGGAAATGGAAAGGAAAGAGACAGAGAAAGAAAGGAATTTACTTGACAGTTATCCATTATGCAGCCTTTAGTCTTGTCTCTCTGTGGAGATTGTACATGGCTGAAGAAAACTGCTCCACAAACAGTAGTAATGATTAAAATGTCACCTGTACAAAATTATGAATAGCAACAGCAGTGCCTATTGAAATATACTTAATTAGTGCCAGGCACCTGGCAATTTCATTTTTTTCTGCTGTAAACACCACAATATCTGAACTGTTAGGAGAAGCAGCAGGTAGCTGTACCATGTTGTAGGCACACAGTTTGTGGTAATTGAGAGGGGGGCTGTGGCTGAGCCCCATCCCCAATGGGCTACAGCTGTGCAGGACAGGTGATTGGTGTTGAAGGTAGTGAGACATGAAGTGCTGAGGTGTGCTGACCAAACACAAAAGAGAAATGAGGGCACACAGGTATAATGAATGTGGGATGAAGAGTATAAAAGGTTGTACTGTAGCTCAATAAAGAACTGCAGATGTTTGGAGCTCTCTTTGGTATTGGTTGTGCCTCCACTGCTGTCCTAACAGTACCATGTTAGCTTAAATGAAGAGGTTGCATCATATCTGGTAAGGATATTATGAAATGGGCTTTATGTGTTGTTACATTATCAGTATGTACTGTGAGGGACTGGTGTACAGAAGGGTATGTTTGTTGCATCTCAGTCAGAATCCAAAGGATAATATGTGTCCTGAGGAGGCCACTCTTTTAAGACTTGCTGGCCTGTGAGTCTTGGCCCAGGAGTAGGAAGAGAAGCTATTTACAAATCATCTGAAGAGCATGAAACTGCTTTTGTGTCTGCAGTCAATGCTTATGGTCCTTACTTGTTCTTTGACATTAGTATCTGAAATGCAGTTTTGCAAAGAGGATATAGGCTTTAGTAACCCAGAAGTAAATTTTTGCATTCCTCATTGAATGAAATTGCTTCAGAAATGTAGTACATAAGTGCTTCAGGTTATTTAGTGTTTTGCGTAATATTATAGATAATTTTGATGATGGGTTTTAAGATCAACAGGTACTTGAATAGAAGAATTTATTTCTGGCTTCTGCTATTAATCAGTTTATTTTAAATTATTTGCCAAAATTATCAGTTATGATTAGGAGAAGTTCTACTCATGATGCATGAAATGTTTGTTGCCTTAGTCATTGTTTAGTCCAAGGTCACTTTCTGCCTGGAATAATTCACCCTCTCTTGGGTCAAAGCCAAAAGACTTTAATACAGTTAACATGCAGCTTTTCTTTAATTTTTGTTACTTTAGGTAAATAACTAAATCTGATTAGGGTTTTCACAATATATGTACTTTGGAATGAGAAGAAGATTACATTGCTGAAACTATGTTTTCTTCTAGCAAATACAAGCTACAGTTTCTCCTGTGAGCAGCTAATTTGACTGTACACATAGGAGATGAGGAGGCCTTTTGGGATGTGGGAGATGCTGTCAAAACCTTGGCTAGAATTAATCAGAATGGAAGGTTGTGCTGTGGTCTTCTCCATCTTGGGCAAATGCCCTGAACATAGAACTACTTATTTTACTTAAAAAAGGATGAAAAAGTTGTTTGGTAGAATAAATCTTCCTTCCCCCCACAACTTCATGTATATTTTTCAAAAGTCTTTTTCCTTCCCTTAAATAGATACAATTTTTGTCAGATTTTCATGGGCTCAGACTTTGCATTTGACTCCATCTTTTCACCAGTCTCCCACACATATATGTGCATTTTAGGACTATTATTACTGTAATTAGAACTGTGTTCTTACCATTGTGGTCTTAATCCATTATATGGTGGCTGTATGCCACCAAAAAAGCTGTACCTTTAATTAGTAATGATGTAGGCAGGTTTTAGCTCATCAGGCAGGCCTTCCTCCTGTTTTAATTTCTGAATGGCTTTCAGAAGAATGCTGTATTCTTAAGTAAGAAAGCTGAACATGTCTTAAGCACATTGAAAGTATCTTATCTGAATGAGAGAAAACTAATACTCTCAGAAGCTGTTGATAAAAAGCAAACAGCTAGCTGCTGGAAGTGGGGACAATCCTCTTCTTTTAAATGTAGTTAAACCAGTTTATGCCAGCAGAATTTCTGATGTAACATAATTTTTTCTGTTTATACATTTCTTCTCATTGTAGAAGAATGTGGAATAACCAAGACTGACTATTTGATGCCATGTAAGTGGACATGCAAGGGTTTTCTGAGTGGTTATATGCCTTCACTGCACTCCCTGCTTTTCAGGGCAGAAAGATCGTATTTGCAAGGTAAAATACCATTTTGACCTTGTATACCCATCTAATTTCTGCCCTCTCCAGTGAGATTTCCAGCAGGGCTGCCAGGTGTGAATTAGATTTTATTTCATTATCAGGAATAAAGCAAGCATTGTTACATCAGTAACAGATCATCAGACAGATTCCATGTAGAAGGTATGCTGGGCTTTTACTGTCTTCTGCCACTGTGCTCTAGTGACCCAAAAGCAAAATGGTTTGTTTTGCTATAAAGCCATTCAACATCTTCTCTTTGCCTTTCAGCTCAGGTGGATGAAATCATGGGCCACACTTAGAGCTCATCACTGTTGTCCAGGTGGCTGCCCACAGCCAGCTGTGCTTTGCACACCTGCAGGGGGACAGCTGTACCCCTGCAGCCCATGGGTGCTGTGTGAGGGGGATGCTGGTCGGTCTCATATGCTGCTCCAAGGGCAGTGAGGCTGGCAGGGGAATTGCCCTGGTTCCTTGGCCTAGCTACCTAGGCAGCCAAAACAAAGAAGGAGGCTTCCTAAAGGATTGTCCCCAGGAAAAGTTTAAAAATTGTTATGTTTGAATGGTTGTTGGAGAGATAGGAATGCAGCAAGGTCAGGGAGTATGCCTGGAGCAGCCAAGTCACAGGTCCCTCCCTGTTGAGTCTGAGCTGTGCCTGAGTTGGATGGGTAGTGGAGCTTTTGATTAAGTCTTTGCTGTGGAATTGCTTTCTAATTAAGCTTAAGGCAGGTGCCTGAGTACAGCTAATACCTCATTTTCAATTCTTCTGGTAGCACAGCCTCTGGAAGGGATCAGAGGAAAATGTGACTTCTTACACCATTGGTTTTCATTGGCACCCCTCACCTATAGAAACACAGTATATTGCATTCTTCCAGCCTCTGAGACTAGTGTGAATCTTTACTGTTCTCATTCTCTTTTTTCATAATATCTTTCTGATTTCTGCTGTGGATAAATAGGTGGTGCTGTCAGGTTCACTCAAGCACTGGGAGTGAAGGTGCTTTGTTGGTGGCTGTTCCATTACCTTGAATGAATTTTGGCATGAACGTGCTATTTCTCCTGCACTTATTTGTACTTTCTTCTTTCGTTTTGCTGGGTCTCCTTATGACTTTTCTAATCTATCTTCTGTCACTCTTCCCAGTTGCTTCAGTATTTTGCTGAATTTCTACTTCCTTCTCTCCCTCCTCATTCAGAATATACTTTAATGGAACTGTGACCAAGAAAGCTCCATTTATTCTGTCTAAAATTCTATTTGCCCTTTTTACATTGCCCTTTTACACTTAGTTTTGTCCTTTTTAACTTTTTCTTTTCTCTTTTCAGAACTAAAATTAATGGGTTTTCACTCTCACTTTGCTTTCTGTTTACTCACAGGAGTTATTTATTTGAACATAGAGAGAATTTAGAAAAAATAGATACCTTTAGTTGTTGCAAGAGGCACATAGCTGTCTGTCTTACTCTACATATGATAGTTTTGGCCTGGGAAATCCTGAGTTAGGGCTGAAGTAATTCTGTTATCTAGAGCAGGTCTTAGATGCTTCTATTACTCCTGCATCTCCCCTAGAAGTTGTTCAGAAACCTTTGTAGTCAAAATGTTTTACTCCTGGTTCTTAGGGTTTGATAAATATTTTACTTGCTTTTAGCCTTTTTGAACTGGAGCATATTCTCCCTTTCTTAGTCTGCCCAGTTACTTGGCTTGTTTTGTGCTGTTTACATATTGAAGGTTGTTTCTCTTGTTGGCATCATCTCTGAAGTTTTGTTTCTATTGTAGATGGCCTTTCATTTTATGTCCTGTTGCTCTCTGCTCTGAAATACTGGGAGCAGTACTCTCTGCTCCTAGAAGACATTCAGAGGAGATTTTTTTACTCCCCTTATTGAGACATTAAATAACACTTTCTCTCCATGCAGTTTAGCTGATCAATGGTGTGGCACAATAGCTATAATGTGTAAGCTTCTAAGAAAACCACATGCTAGAAATGGTTTGTCCACCCTACTCACTGGATTTTTACATAAAACCTCTTCTCAAATCCACAAACCACTGACACAGTATTCATGGGAGAAAATCCAATTGACTCCATTTCTTCTGTATCATTAACAGACTAAGCATGCACAATATTTATTTAGATCAAACAGCATGTTTTATGACAAAACCAAACAGTGATGTCCTCTACAGAGCAATGACAACAGTCATTCAGAATATACAGATTCCCCCATTGTATGCAGGGTGGAATTCTAATCTGTACTCAAATCAGCCACTGTGCTCTCATCCTCAGTATCATGAAGGGTTTGATTACTAAGTATATTTTCAGTGCAGTATTAATGTATGTATTGTCAACATAGCCCTGAATGCTAAAGCCTTTTAAATTTTGAAAATGCAGCCTTTGTTTAGCAGTGTATTCATCACCAGGTTTTAAAGATGTGGTGCTATAAAATGAACCATTTTAAGGCAAATATGATCCCTGAAAATCACCTCCAATACAGTTTTGTATGCAAGGTGAGAGCCTTCCAAAAGACTGAATCAAATTAATTAGCTCTAGCTATGTAGCATTGCTCCTGCCTCGCTGAACTGAGAGCTGAGCTGAAAGGCACGTCAGACTCCTGAGTGCTGTTACACTATTCTGCACCTCTGGAGAAGTGTCTAGGGTCAAACCCAAAGAATATCTCTGCTGTCAAAGGAAAAAAGGGGCAGAACTTCCTGCTTTCTGAAAGTTCCTAATGTCGTTTTGCACTTTGACCCATAAAATGAGGATTACTGGCAAGTTGTAAAGGATTACAGACTTGGATATATTATGCTGCAGGTTTAACATTGTTAAATGTTAAATAGTAACTACCCTCATGCAGCTAATAAGCAAAGTTGTGAGAATCAGGGCACTGTTTGGGCCAGAATCTTGCTAAGATTCTTCCAACAGCTGCTTCTATCAGATTAAATGAATAGCCCCTGCCTACCCACTGCTGCTTGATTGGTGCTAGTTGCCTTGAGAGCTGGCCTGGTACTGACTGGATGGTAAGAAATCTCACCTGCAAATACTACATATGCAGTTGGTGCACCTGCCAGTACCAAATTGCAGGTTAAAATGCCTTCTCAGCCAGCACAAATATTAGTGACCCGTGAAAAGAAAAGGTTGTGAGATGTAAGTCACTTGAGGTGCAAACAGCCATGCAGTTTCAGCAAGAAGGAACAAGAGAATGATGCAAAATTCAAAGCTGAAGAATACTAATTTACATTATTACTAATAATGTAATTTACATTATTACTAATAATGAACTTTTGAGACAGATGTACATATTTCTCACTGTGCTGTGCATGTGTATAAAGACAAATATCTGAATCCTAATGCATTCAGTTTGGGTGCTGTGTTTGATTTTAGCCATCACACAAGTCCTAAAGGACAAATACAATTTTTCTTTGACATTTGCTTCTGTGCTCAGATATGGAAGAGAATTAATTTTTATGGGCATTTTTCATTTTCTGCACTTTTTGTGTGGTTACAATCCATAAGGGAAAAAAGGGAGGAAAAAAAAATAGAATAGAATTATGTACCAGTCTCATTCATGAAGGTGCTATCGGTTCTGAGGGAAACTATTTTGGCAGTGATTGTGTGGCCAAATGTTTTTCAATGGTGAAAAAATATATCTGAGACTTTTGTGACCCTTTTTTTAATAAAGGAGAACAGAATATCTCTAGAAGAGTCTAATGTCCTAAATATTCAAAATTGCTTCATGAAGTACAAAAGCCAAGCAACAAAGAGAGCTGCACTGTAAAGTAGAGGATGGGCCACGAACAGAGGAGTAAAAACACAAAGATGATACAGGGACATTTGCTTTGGCCAGAACAGTTTCTGTAGGACAGATGGAGAGAGGCTTTTACCAAGGCCTGCAGTGATAGTGATTTTACACTGAAAATAGACAGGTTTAGATTAGACACAGGAAGAAATTTGTCACAATAAGGGTGGGCAGACACTGCAACAGTCTGCCCAAGTGGATTCTTCATCCCTGGATGGAGGCCAGATTGGAAGGGGCTTTGAGCAGCCTGCTGTACTAGAAGATGTCCTTGTCCAAGGCAGGTGGGTTGGAATCGGTGATCTTAAAGGTCCCTTCCAGCCAAAGTAATTTTGTGGTTCTCATGTTCTGTGTACACCAGTTGTTGATTTCATCAGGGGCACTGAGGAACAGAGAGATGTAGAAGAAAAGTCATAGTGCTGGGGCATTGTATTGAAAAGCTCCCTCACAGCACCTCAGTACTGAAAGAACATAATAATCAAAATATGAAGTTATGAATTGTAGCCATACATCAGAAAATCTTACTAAGACTTTCCTTCCTCTTTACCTGAATAAAACTGGAATTACTAGACCACTTGGAAAGAAACTGAACACTTTATTAATAATTTTTTAAGTCAAAAAAGAAGAGTTAATGACAGACTAAAATTGACAGCAGTTCTGAAAATTTGTTCCAGTGGCACTTAGTTTTGAATAAAACCTAGTTAATAAATTAATATATCAGTTAAGATATTTCCCCCCCCCTTTTTTAAAGCATCTTGTAATAATAAAGGCCAGGCTGATAAAACAGAAGAGATTATGCCATCTCTACAGTCAGTGGGCCTCCCAGGTTTTTCTGGAACAGGGAATTAGCAGACCTGTCAGCAGATAATTGCTGTATTGCTTTCAGAGTCAGTTAAATAATACAGAGCCACCTTACTGGCAGACACCTTAAACTCCATTTCCCGGGAGAGATGTAAAATGTCTTCAAAAGACAAGTCTAAAATTCATGGACCTAGTACAAACATTATTTGTATACACACAATTTCCCAGTGCCCTTCTCCCAGCTGCAGTGTCCTGTGTTGCAGTTGGTAATTGTCTCTCTCTTTTCACCCTGTCCCACAGGGACAGGCAAGCTTTTCATCTGTCTGCTTGCCCTGCTTCACAGATGCTAGCCATACTCTTTTTGCAATCAGTTATCTAAATGATTAACATAATTAAGTCAAACTCAGTAAAATTGTTCCTAAATTGTATTTAGCTTGAGGGTTGTTTTGGCTTGGAAGTGGAGCTGGTATTTCCAAACCTCTCTTTGTCTTTGGTTTTTAGTTTAGGTATAATTATATCAGTTGTTTTCCTCTGGTTTCTTGTTTTCTTTATAGATTATAGCTTTAGATCACTGTAACTTATTTTGTGGACACATGAAAACTCACGATCAGAGGTAGTGACTTACTTAAAAGCACAAAGTCCTTTTTCTCTGAGCAGTGCATGGAGTTATTGATGAGATTGTTAAGTTTCTAAAAACTGATCAGCAGTATAGCAATTCAGCCAATGCAAGCAAGTGCTGTTGTCTTTAGAAGTAGCAAACATTTTTTGTGTTGTATTTCTTTACTGCCAGAGAACAGGGAGAATGGGTTTTTTTAAGTCTGTGGTTGAATAAAATTACTGCTTCTAGCTGAGGTGGCTGCTTAGATGAAGTGCAAACAACAGGAATTTGTAAACGGTGATATTGGTAAAAAACCCACCTTTTTTTTGCTTCTTCTGTTGACACAGATTTAGATTAGCCTAGTTGTCCCTCTTTTTCATAATCACCTGTCTTTCAGATGTGTTTCTGCCCCAGAAGTACCACAGTGCTACAGTAAATAGCAGTAATGCTGTATTGGAAACTAAACAGAGCTGTACTGAGCCCTGACCTGACGTTCTGGTGATTTAAACAGAAATAGCATCAAACTCTTGTGATTTTACTAGTGTAACATAAACTCACTTATCTACAAGTAGTGCAAAAACATCTATAGAACAAAATTTTTTGCTAGTGCAGCCATTTCATATGCGTAAGCTGTGTAGAAAGATGACTCTTTGCACTGATGGAGCAAAGTATTTTTAATTGCAAAATTAATTACGAGAACAGAGTGTTGCGTTTAATTTCATCGTGTAAGATTGCTGAGAATGAGCAACCACATGGGAAAATATGGAATAGGAGTGAAAAAGAGGGACAGGAGAAAAAAATGTAGTGGTGGCAATTTGGTCTTGCTTCCTACTGTTTAGTCACTACTTCCAAATAGGGCTGTTGTTTTTTTTTGTTTTGTTCTGTTTGGGTTTTTTTGTTGACATGTGAATGACACTGCTAATTATCTTGGCTGCCTGCTCAGTCAGGCTGAGCTTGTCTCCCCCAAGCACCACTGTTTGGTGTTACTGTGCAGAAGTTGCATTTAATTAGTTGCAGTAATTTGGGGCACAGCACATCTTCTAGATGATTTTCATGCCACAGGTGTTGAAGTGGTTCCTTTTGTTTAGCAAGACAAAATGGAATTCTAATGAAAAAATTAATGCATTGGAAAATTATTCCAAATGGAATAAACCAGAATTTACCTAACTAATTAAATTTATTTTTCTTCCTTTAACATAAAAATATCATCTTTTATAGAGCCTGGTATTGCTTTTCTTTCAAGGCTTTCAGGGGATGTATTTGAACTCACTATCTATTTGCTCCCCATTCAGAAGTTTGTTTCAAATGCAGGCCAGTGTTCTCTGTCACAAGCATTCCTGCTCTTCTTTTTTTGTTGTCTGGTTTCTTTGTGTTAAGGACTCTTGCTTTCCTTTGCAATGTGTAGTATTTTTGTACCATAAATCTTTGTTTCCTTGCACCACTGGAACATGTAACCTAAGTTAAATCAGTCAGCAGTAAGATATTTGAGTTTTACCTCATTCTAAGTTCTTGTGTTGGAGGAATTCTGCAAAGTTCAACACTTTTGTTACATCTGTAATAACTTACCATGAGTTTTGATTTCACCTTATAGCTATTTACTTGGAGAAATAAGAACACTGGGTAAGAGCTCCATTGAGAGACTTGGAACTGCCTCTAAGGTCTGAGATCTTCTATACCACCTGGTATGCAAATGGGTGGCTTTTGGCAATGTTATTGCTGGGGCAGAAAGGCTTTCAGGTAGCTCTGCTGTTAAAATAATTGCTACCTCTAGTATTTCCTTTAAGATTACTGGAACATCTAACACTATTCCATTCCATTTTTGGGGTATTCAAGTTCAGAGAGCCTGACGGGGGAAAAAGGAAAAAAAAAAACCTACGTGGGAATTTCCCCCCTCTTTTGTGACTATGACAGAGTAATTAATGTGGCTGTGCATGACTTGCTGTTTTAATTAGTGTCCTGTTACCCTACATGTAATGAGTGTAGATGGAAAGAATTCTAGCCTTGCTGTTATCATGTACTTTAGGCTGAACACTTCTCTGAAGTCAACCTAAGATTGAGTTTTGAGCCTTTTGAGTTTTTAAAAAAAAAACACCTACTTGGGGCAGTGGTCAATTAAAGCACAGTAGAGTATTTTTAACAGGATGGAGCACCAACTTTATTGCCATTTTGAGCTTTTTGTAACACCAGTATCAATCTGTTAAGGACCACCCTCTGATCAGCTGTGCAGTATCAGGCATGATTGCCAAATTATTAACACAAGCCTGGCTACAGCAACACTGCTTGTGTGTGTGAGTAGTAATTTGCATTGGAAGTAAAAATAAGGAAGCTCTTGCAAGACTAGCAGGGTTTAGTTTGTTGACCAGTAGAAAGAATCACAGGGTTTGTTTCACTGGGGCCTCATAACCAGTTCTTCTGTTAGAAAAGGTGACTAATGCAAGGGTATTTATAATTTCAAAACTGATTTTAGCTGTGCTACCATATTGAAAGTCCCAGTAAAAGACTATGTCCTTCTTAATCATCCAGATTGTGCTAGGTACCCTGGATAAGGAACACCAACAGGCTTTGAATTCTAGTCACTTATTTTCAAAGCAGGTGCATTTTTGCCCTCACCTGAGACATCAGATTTAATTTCTTCTTGTGGGTTTTGAACTGGATTGAGGTCAAAAATTGTGGAAAAGGAGGAGGTACAGAGCAGAACAAAATAAGCAGAGATGTCTCAAAGAAGTTGTGACATCAGTAGATTTTTTAGTTGTGACATCAGTGGATTTCAGTAGCAGCATGTGTGACTGTAGGACCTTTGTGGGGAAGATGGCAGCTGTATGTGCAACACGTATATCAATGCCAAAGAACTCTTGTATCAAAACCTCAAGAGATTAATGTTGGATGAGCACTAGGCAGCAGTTAGTATCTGTGTGGTAGTCCTGTTCTTTTCTATGGCTTTGGCATTTGCTTCTGGTACTTTGCCATCCCTCAAGAGCTGCTGGATACCTTTTAGTCACACTGGCTTGCCCAGCATTGGAGAGCCCTTGCAGCTAGTCGGTAAAAAAAGAGATTAAATATGAAATGTAAGACTCCAATTCTTCTTTAACTCTAGTTGAAGCTATTTGGATAGCACGTGAGTAAAAATATCCAGTGTTTGGCACTCTGAGCAATGTCTTGAACATTTTAAGAATAGTCATACACACTTCAATACTGGGAAATAAAAATAGAAGTGCCATGCCCAGGCAGATCATGTAAGTCGATGAAAAAGCCACAGATAGAATTGCTGCCCTTGGTTTCCCTTCTCTTAGAACACCCCCTGTAGTTTCCAGGAAAAGAAGAAAAGCCACTAAAGAAAAGCTGAACAGAGCTGTGAGTCCTGGCAGAAGTCAGTGGAGAGAGTATAGCAAGAATTAAGGACCACCTCTTACTTAAGCTCAGGGAGTGATTCTGTGAAATAATATTTATATGCTGAGATCTGTAGGTTGCTTTAGGTCTAGTGACATGGGACAGGTATCAATTAGAGAAAATTTCCATAACATATTTGAGATAATGCTTTGCTGCTCTCATTTTTTTTCACTTGAAAATTCTCCATTAATTTTAATTAAGCTTGTCTTGGACTATGACCATAATCAATGTAATTTTTTTTTTTCCCCAATTTAACAGCTAACTTGGCTCATCAAGGAATTTTTCCCAGGTGTAATATGCTCTAGTTAAGAAGTTTCATTTTAAGCTGTTCAACTGCTAGTTCCTAGAATGACTTAAAAATGCCTTCAGAGCTAGGGCATGAATGAGTACAGGTTTTCCAAATTAGTAAGTGCATATTCTCAATTTGCTGTGAATGCTTTATGCTTCTACAGAAAGCAGATACTTTAAATACTAGGTTCCTAGTGGAAAATACTCAAAGCTTGTTTTGTATGCCGTCTTATTGAGAGAGAGGGGAAAAAGGGGCACTTGCTAAATGCTTACTTGTAAATTTAAATAATCATTGTAATTTTCGGTATAACAATTTGAATAATTTACTTATTGTTTCTGGAATCACCATTAAGAGCTTTAATCTTGCATAGTAGTTAGAATAATCCTGCCAAAGAAACCATTCTGGGTTGTTAGTTAAACCAAATTGCAGATGCTTGAATGCTGAAAAAAAGTTTCTTTTCTAATGGATTTTTCAGTTTCCTTTGTAAGGGATTTTTGATTCCTTGTGGATGTTTCTGCTAGGATTCAGAACCTGATCTCTATTTTTGTAGAGTCTCATCCTTCCTATAGCAGGAAGTAGCATCTAATTCCACTGACTTTCAATAGTTTGCTTTGCGTTGTTGCTTGGTGAATTTCAGGCAGTGACCCGTAGTATGGGCTCATGTCCTTCATGTCTGATTAAATTTAGCTAAGAGACAAAGGATCCAGTAGCTGTGCAGACAGTCAACAACTGTGTAATGGAGGGCAGCATGCTAATAAAGCCCTTTTGCAAGTAGTATTCAGTTCTTTTGAATATGTGGTTATTAATGTCCTCGTGGAAATTCTCAAGAGCACTTATCTGCCTTTTGAGTGCCTTACAAATATTAACTGATTTCTTCTGACAAACCTTTAGTAGGATTTATTTTCCAATTTTTTTTTCTGCACCATAGATGTTTCTTTCTGTTGGAAGCTTCTTGTTATTTAAATAAAATAGAACCTGTGAGTTTTCCATCTGAATATCAAACATAAAGTGTTGAGTCATGACCTTGAAAAATTTACATTGTTACTTCCGAGAATATCCTTTAATTAAAGTGCTTTTAAAGTCCTGAGTATTGTCTTTAACATTCTTTTGTAACATACAGTGATTTGAAACTTATGTTCACAGACTGAAAATTTGAATAATTTTTCATATGTATAGTTTAATAGCACTGTGAAATAAGGAAGTGCAGTTATTCCCATTTCACAGACTGTTAAGGATCAGACTCTTAGCTAATGGATTTACATTGCTCTGGGATCTGAGCTGGCATCTCTGCTTCATAGTCAACTTCTGTATCCACTGTTCTATACCCTAAATTTCATCCAGTCTTACTTTTAACACCTGGCTGAAGTGCTTCAGCAAGAAAAGTCTAATCTTACTCTTCAGTCAATAGGCAATAGAGGTCTAGATCTGTTACACTGCAATTAGAGATCTAGTTGTTCTAGATGTAGTCCAACTTATTACATTTAATGTGTGAGCTGGCTAAATTCAAATTAAACTTAGTATTATGTACTTCCTTATTGCCATTGATTGTGGTGGAAGTCTTGTTTTCCTTTAGATTTAGCTGTGCTTAATATCTGAATTGCATTGGCAAGTAATCCAGAAAACCAGCAAGCTTGTGAGGAGCAGAGACTGACAGCCAGCCATGGGCTAGAGCTATTAGTATGAGACCTTTGCCCTTGTCTTTTAATACATTTTTTGTTTAGAGTAAATACAAGGAGTCTCTATATGAACATTACAAAACAGATCTGTCTAAATAAATGAGGAAGAAAGTAAATCCCCGTGACCCTGATGTAGTTCTGCAGGCCCCAGAGGTTCTTTGATTAAGTAAAACTGTCACCTATCAGTGTTATCTTTTCACTTTCATTTTACTCGTTAATCTTCAGTACTGCTAACAATAAGACATATTTAATGTGTACATTAAGTCATTTGTAGCCCTTTATCTGTAGATTGCTGGCTCTTGTCCAGCTGCTGTAAAAGTGATTAAAACATGTTGTCATCTCAGGGCCTCTCAGTGGCTGAGACAGTCCAAGTCCTCTGCCAGTGTTTGAATGCCCACATCAGCTTGGCTGAAAGCAGTCTTCATCCAGTTTCTATCCACTTTCATCAGATTCAGAGTTTGGTTCTTACATGTGGAAACAGGTCAGTGATGCTGCACGCTTCAACTCCCATCCCTGTTTCTGTCCTGTGTCCACTCTGTGCCTGTGAGGAGCTCCTTGGTCTTCAAGACTACCAGTCAAGGAACTTCTACTGGCTGAAGTTACCTAATTATAATCCTTTTCAAATCAAGAAATACCGAGCTTTTACCTTTTAATAGTCAGGAATGCTATCTCAGGTAAGTTTCTCTCTGATCCCACTGATACGGAGGTTTTTTTAATTGTTTAGGAAGCTCAGGGCTGCCTCATGGAGTATTCAGCATTCAGTCCCTCACTTGGAGGCTGCTGCTGTGAGATCAGAGAGCTGAGGCTGGCAAAGCTGGGTATTCATGCCTTGGATGGATCTTGGCTCCTGGCTCTTAGCAAAATTCCAGTTGAATCAAAGCTTCACAGCAGGGAGGCTGTGGGCACAAAGACACTCCACTGAAATTGACAATTTTACTATTTGCGGATTAGCTACTATGAATTTAGGAGCATGGAAAACTGTGGAGCTTTCAGGGAGTCTTGGCCATCTTAACAAAGAGGAAGGGCTTGATCAACTAGCTAAGTAAAAATTTCTGGGTTTGTAGTTTTTATGATGAGAACCTGGGGATCTGGTTCTGAGCAGCTTTACTGTAATTACCTGTTCATCACCTTCTTAACTTTAAAGTGGCCAAGAAATGGCCTTTTTCACCATGATTTTGATGTTAAAATTCAGTTCACTTAATGTTATTCTTCTTTGGCTCTTGTAAGTGCAGTAATAGTTTTTTTCCCTGTATCTTTCTGCTATGAGTTTTATAATTTCTCTCTTACTTCCAGCTAAGGGCTAATGTGCAGAGGAATCATAGTTGTTCAGGTGGAAGAAAAATATGTATGATCTGTCTGAATGCAGAAAGTATTAATTAAGAATATGCATTATAAATACACTTTTTTTCTAGAAGCCCATGAAATTGCTTGGCTGAAATAAATTATTTTTTTCTTTGCAGTGGGAGTTATGAAGCAGTGCAGATTTTAGAACTCAATCTACTGTAGGATTAATTATAGTCCTAAACTCATCAGACTTTCAGGAAACAGAACCTGATCCCTGAAAGGAATGAATGGCTCCAAAGAGAGTGCAATTTGAGTATGTTGGTAAGAGATTGAAAAAGAAGAGCTTAGTCTCTCAGTATCTCACAGGATTAGGCTCTTTATTCTTATTAAGGATATGCATCTTGAACAGTGAAAGTGAATTCAGATCTGATGTGATTGGGAGCAGGTAATATATTCAGAAGTCTGTTGAAAGGCATGAAACTTAGTTTAAAAATAATTTAGATAAGGTTTTATTAATAGAAAAACTGTTGAAACATTTATAATGTTTGCAGAAACATTTTAGTATATTAAGTTAAAAAAGTTACGCTGCTTATTGAACCTCTTGATTATGCAAAGAAAAGCTCTGGTTTATAATAGTCATTGAACCATTAAATGGAGTCCAGCAAGTGATTAAAATTAATAGGTCAGCATGAAACTTGGGTGGATACTGAGGGAAAAGCCCAGGATGACTTGTTGTCAAAATGCTGTGTCTATTTGTCAAGGTGAATGGTGTAGCCCAGTTTTTTCAATAATGGTCTTCCTATTTGGGCTTTATTATGATTCATGTGTGCTTGTAATCTTTAAAGTGTTAGATTAGAAATGAATTTGAAACATGCATCTATTCTTTGTAATGATATACCATGAAATAGTTTCTAGTTAGCTGCCAAAAAATTTGATTTCTTCTTCATTGGTGATATTTTCTTGGAGTAACAGGTAAGGCGTAATAAGTTGTTTGCATTGAAGACCTGCACAGAGGTTTGCCAGCTTGAGAGCTGTGGAAGAGGTTGTAGAGCCAAAGCAGACATACAGAAGAAGAAGAGGAAACAGCTGATTGTGTGCTACACTCAGTAGAAATGAACAAAATGGAACAGTGTGATCACAGTTCCCAATTCTGTCTGAATAGACTGATGCTTTGGCAAGTGAGAAATGCCTAGCATCGGGCAGGAGGGCGTGGTGGGTTGCTGCTTTCCTCATTTATATATTTTGTTTCTGAGAAGAGTGGTGGAGTTTCTGGATGTATAAATGGCAGATGTCTCTGTTGGATTGCACCACGTTGTGCTACTGAGTTCTTGTTGCACTTTTGGTGCAACACTAATGGAACACCTGCAGCACAGCAGGGAGCAGGCTGGGCCCCCAGTGAAGTGATTATACTTTGCTGCAGGTTCTGATCCTAACTGGTGAGTGTTTTGGAGTCCTAGCTCCCTTACCTTTCTCATTTATTACAGTAGACAGCTTTCCTATTTCTATTATATCTTGATGGGGCTAAGCCTTACATATGTGATGTCAGTAGCTCCTTTGCATTCCAGGGACTTCTATTAAACTTTTGGTGTGACTAATACATATATTTTGAATTAAAATGAAAGGGCACTGGAGAGACACTGAATGTTTTTATATCATGTTCGAAGTCGGCAATCTGAAACAGCAATAGTTTAATCCGTTAGTAACAAAAAAAAGCACACAGCTCCATATCTGGCTTTAACTGAACTCAACTGACAAGACTGGATTCTTATCACAGTTAAGCAAGTATGAGTCTGAAATAACTTTTCTGACAGTGTTATTGTGGATTTACACCAGCGTAATAGAGAATTGAATATGGATTTTGAATTTAAATCCTTTCACCTCTCACTTAAATTTAAAAGTAATTTACCTGAGCCTTTTGCTATACCAATTCTTAAGTCTGGACAGCTCATGCTAAGTGCATGATCCTTCTGAGTGACAGCAGGAATACTATCAGGAAATTAGGCAAGGATGTTTAGAGATATGGTTAGTACTAACTTAACACATGTTGCAACCTTCTCTCAAGGCACCTGCACTACACCTTAACTCCTTCTGAGTCACCACAATATTCCTTCCAATTGCAGTGAACTTCTTTTGTTTCAAATCATGTATATTGCATTCCACAGGAAACCACAAACTATTGGTATTAACAGGGAGGATGGTGGTGGATTTATTATTGGTTTGACCTAATTAACTCCATGATGATTAAACAAGAGTCAATGGTAGAAATAGCTCACAAGTGTCTTTATTAAAGAAAGTAATTGGATTCAGATCCTGTAAAATTGTTCATTTTACCATTCAGATTAAGATTTTACCATTCAGATTAAGACACACTGTGGCCCTTATGCAGTCTGTGATTCTGTCATTCTGTAACCTGAGATCCCACATTGCACAGCTGGTGGGAGACACAAGTCCTGAAGCCTTCCCATTGACCTAGAGGGATTTTTATAGCTGCAGAACCGGTGTTCTGGCATACAGGGGGAAGGGGGTGATGTTCTAAGGTGCAGAACTGTACAGAGCTGCACCTGGCTTTATCTTAACACAGCATGGTGTGCTGTCTTGGTGAGGGACCATTGCAAATCCCTGCAGCTGTGCAGGAGAAAGAAGACCAAATTTGTTTCTGGAAATTCACCATTTTCATTGGTTGGACTATTGCACTACTGAGGAAACAGGAAGACCTAAGCATGGCTGTGGAACTGCCTTAGCTCAGGTAATCTCAACAGGATGAATTTACAGACATAGCAATAAACCTGCTTTTGTTAAAACAAGTGGCATGGACATGAGTAATGAAGAATGTGGCCCTTCATGAATATTTAATCTTCATTATCCAGCTGCTTCATGTATGCATATATATATATTTATGTGCATGTGATCCTTATTTTAAGGATGCTTATACTAATGTTCCTTAACACCTCTTAAGGAGCTCAGGAAGGGCTTGCCCACAGCTTACCTACAACCTGGCTGAATGAGTGTGCCTCTTACTTTTAGACATGTCTTCACTTATCTCCAATATCTGTTGTATTCCCCACCTTTGTAAATCCTGTCCTTAAAAATCACCTAGGAAGGTACAGTATTATCACTTTATCAGTTTGGCTTGGCTGAAATCCAGGATACTATACATAGACACAAAAATTGAACAGAGTTTATCCTTTCAGATATGTATTAGCCCCCAAACAGACTTAATGAAGTAAGGATTCATTAGGCAGTGGTATGGTAATTAGGAAGGGAATTATCTGTGCCTTGCAAAAGAAGTTTCCAAGCTTTCTCATTTTGTTTTTGAAGGTTCAGTATTGGTAAAGAAATAAAATAATTTCTGACTGGGAACATTGTGTCTCTGAAAAATAATAAAAATGTGGATTATATTGCTATACAATCTGTGCTTTATTAAAGGCAAAAGTAATACTGTGTAATTGTGTAGTTCATTTTTAATACAAACAACAAAATTATTTCTGAAAGTTACTGTTTTGAAAGAGCAGAGAGTTAAGGACAGGGGAGGGTGGAGGATTTTAGGAGCGTGGAGCATTTAGAGTTCCACGTGAAGTTGTGGTGAGTTCTAAGTGTTCAGCACTGGTGAAACTCAACTTTGACCAACTAGTCAGCCAACCCCAGAGCAGAATTCAATCTCTTCACCCTCTTGTCTATGCTCAGTCCCTTAGGCCACATGTATGTTCCAATATGTATTAAATTACTAAAATAATAATTACAAATCCATATGGTAATTGGTTTTAGTTCTCTTTGATGTGGGTTTTGCAGAATTATGGGTTGGTGCCAAGTGTCTTGGGAGGTCATGGATGGACTCATGGGGCTGTCACCATGGCAACACTGGATGCAGAATTTCCAAGCAATGGATTTACAAAGGAGAGGGAAAAGAGGACTCTTGTGCATTATTCAGGCTGTTAATACCTGTTCAAACACAGGGAATACAGATTGAATGCTTCTTAATACAATTATTATTGTATTGTCTCAGCATAATAATGATGCAGTAAAAACTACTGATTAG
Source organism: Urocynchramus pylzowi (assembly GCA_013397555.1). Lineage (NCBI taxonomy): Eukaryota > Metazoa > Chordata > Aves > Passeriformes > Fringillidae > Urocynchramus > Urocynchramus pylzowi. Next base: position 1,512,177 of record VZRH01005110.1, on the reverse strand, counting down.
CAGCTGGAATTTAGAAATAAACACTCTGCCCTATCCCAATTTTCTTAGCAGTTGCTATTCTGTCTGTCCTGTGACTGTTGCAGTGTGTCTGTGCAGCTAGAGAAAGTAGAAAGAGAAAGCACTTGAACAGTGCTGTGTTTATGACTTCATTTGTATTTTGATAGTGAGCAAGTGGTCAAGTCTTCAAGTGATCACCTTTTTCCTACTGGAATGGTCAACCACATTTAGAGGTGGGCAGGAACTCCTTGCCAAAGTCTTGTTTTCAAAAGCACCAGTTTACTGAAGCCTAAATATTTACATGCAAGTAAAATGCAAGTATGAACTTCCTAGTTTTCTAATTTCCAGGAAGCTGTCCTAGATGCATTGCCTCTAATTTTAAGCCTGTAGTCTACTTCCTGAGCTGGGAAGGTGGGAATCTGGGAGAGCCTGAGCTCCAAAGAGGGTTTTTGTAGATTCAGCTCTGGCTCTGGAGCAGGAGGCTCCAGATCCCACCCCCAGCCCCTCTAACAGGTGGGGCTGTAACCAGGGCTCCCAGGTTACTGATGGAGTGCAACTCTGGACCTGGTGGACTTGAGAAGTATCAGTAATCCTGCCTGGGGTCACGGACCTGCCATGTTCCTACACTCTTGGTCCAGGGTGTTGCAAAATCTGGCAGTCTTCCTTCTTGGTTAATGGCTGTGTTTGAATAGAGTACATTTTTTTTCCTCCTCTGTGTAGTTTCAAAAACTGTGTTCCCACACATAACTAGTTTCTCTTATGTGTGGGAATATATTTTGTCATGGTTCTGCATGCAGACCTCTGTTTTCCCCTAAGCCAGATTTCTTTGTTCTGCCTTCTGTATTATCTGCTCGGAGGGAAAGGGAGGGAGTGAGCAGAGCTATAGCTTCATCTTTGTAAGGGGAAACTCCCATGTCATGGTGAAAAGAATCTCTTAAAAGAAATGAAACAAGGAAATGGGCAAGTAGGGTAGAAGCTCCCATTTACTAGCTTTGGATTTGGAGTTTCCCTGTGCTGAAGTAAAAATGCAAGCCCCAACCACACAACGTAAGGAAAAACTTATTGCAGAATGTGTGTTGACATCTTCCTTATTTTATTTATTCACACAATGCTGCACTTGTCAATCTGCAATGCATAACTTTTGTTACTGTAAATCTAAATGGTGACTGTATTGGTTTCTTTGTTGTTTTGCTTCTGTTGCTTTGGATTTCACTCTTTGTAGTGAGCTCTATATCTCTAGAGACCAGCCAGGAATTGTTTATCTGAAATTCCCTATTATAAAGATAATGTGCAGTTTTAAAGTGCACTGTATTTAGAGATATTTGGACCAGTGATTATCTACACATTAAAGGCACAAAAGAAGAAAATAAAGAGATAAACACTGCAGGAGGTATATAAATGGACACTTAAAGGCTTTAAAATGGCCCTTCTTACTTTCATATTCATATGTCTTAGCACTTTTATAACTTACAGCTGGCAAAATGGTTGTCATAGAATGTTTTGCCAAGAGTTAAATCCATCTAACCCTCTGATGAAGCCTCCTAAACTAGTAAACATTAAGTCCTCTAGAAAGTATATTTGGCAGGGCATGGCCTTTATTATTTGTTTTTACTTCTGTGCACAAAGCTGTCACTTCTTTATTTGCCTTTCTGTTTGTCGTGTGTTCTCAGAAATCTAACTGTTGCAAAGCTAATGGTAGAGGAATTTTGCTTCAGTAAAACAGTGGGAGTATCAAATGTGCCCTAATACTCTAATCCTGAATATAATGTGTACCCCAATGTGAATTGGGATATGCATGTGTTGGAGATAATGTCCCTACTAGTTTCATTTGCTTTGTAGGAAAGCAAACTGTTGGCCTTTGAAATGAATGCTATAGAGACTTGGATTTTAGAAAGAATCCCATGTGAGTCTGTGGAATCATAAATAAGGCAAAAAGGGATTGAAAGGCTCCATCCACTCAGTCTGAGTATGATACAAGACCAAGTATGCTTATTCTCTTCTCAACAGGTATTTGCTTAGTGTGCTCTGGAAACATCCAAAGGTGATAATTCTACAAAGCTTTCATAAAGTCTGCATGAGTGTTTGTGCTTGCAACTGGAAAGTTGTATTTTCTCAAGTCTTTTCTGCTTGGCCCCGATGCCGTTTAAGACATCACTTCTCTTTCTATATTCAGAGCAACTAGAGAGATTAAAACATCACCTTTCTTTTTATGATTTCCTTTGGTATATTTGAAGAATCTGAGCTGAGTCCTGGTTTTCCTCATTTTTTTTGACCAATTTTTCTAGATTGGATCATTCTTGCTGATGTTTCTTAATACCTTTTGGTATGTCCATATCTTTCCTGAACTACTATGCTCAAAACTGTGCAACACTCCAGAACAGATTTTACCCATGCACAGGTACACAGGAGATTGATTAATTTTGTGAATCTCACAGATGCTAGTCCTCATTTATACATTCCAGGTAAGGTGAAACTGTTGGCAGCAGGAGAAGGGAAAGAGGAGCTCTTAAAGGCCAAAAGTCTTTCACTTTTCTCAAACGAGTGGTCCATCAAACAGCATCGGGCTAATCGCATGAGTAAGACATGCAGGATTCTGACTTCAATAAATGCTATCATTTTATGTCATCTCAACATTTTAAAATACATTGAGAGAGTTTTAATGCATTTTCCTATCTGATTTTAATTTAATATAGTTTCACCTCTGGCTAGGTAGAGATAAGTACGCTGGTTATTTCAAAGTTTACCAAGTTGCTAGGTCAGTATTTTGCAACCAGGGTTTCATAGTAGTCATCGTAACACCAGAGTTCTCACAAAGTGGAGTGCAGCTGTAACCCGTGGAGAATCACATTAGCATTTCTGCATTGCTAATTCTGACAATGGCAACATACTTCAGTTTGATAAGAATATCATTAATGCAGCACAGGCCTGTGTCCTAGTTTCACATTGCTTTAAAATTAATGGCAACATGCCTGAGACCAGATCACATCTAAATGCCACTAGAACTGGTGGGTGGACCAAGATGAGAATAAATTATTCACATACAAACAAGTTAATTAATGATTTTATGTAAGACTTTTAACTTTTGGGAATGGCACTTGTCTACCTGACAAGAAATACTAAATATGTCTGGCAGGAGAAAACTGCAATATGGCTGATTTTTTTGCCAATCTGCAGGAATAACAGATGTCTATTTAGCCTTTTTTATGTAAAGACATAATTTAAATATAACCTCAGACTGTAAATATCAAAGATATTTTAAACAAAACAGGAGTGGGGTTTTTTTTTATTAATTCAGGGAAAGGTCACCTATAAATATTTCATTAGCAAATTCATTAATTTCAATTACACATAAATTGTCTAATCCAATCAGTCTTCATCTCAACTACAATTAAAATATAAAATGTGCTGAATCCACTCTGGAATATGCAAAGCCAACAATTAATAAAGTAATATTTCAAATTAATTTTAGCATTACTGTTTATATGGAATACATTGAAATTAATAAGGACAGGTCAATTCCTATTCAGTCTTGCTAGTCTTGTAAAGATATGATTGGCCTGAATATTATATTTGGCCTGGGTTTTTTTTCCTAATTTTCCTTTGATGTAATACTACACATTATGCAAAGAGAAAAGCAAAATAATGATACAAAGATTTTCTGTGCTAGAAAATCTAACAGAGAAAATGGAATACTGAAGACCTGTGAATGAAAGACATGACAGGCTTCTTTCTTGTGCATCTCCCAGCCCCCTCTATGTTTTTTTGTCTGAATGAGTTATTAGTCTCTCCTGAGCTCCCTTCATCTGAGTGACACACTGCATGTATAAGATATCAGGAATGTGAACCAAAATGTAGCATTAGCCTATTGAAATTATGCATCTGTGTTCAGGTTTGACTTTTTTTTAAATGTTCAGATTTCATGTTTAGATTTTCTCAGTCTCTCATGTGTAGCTGTCACTGAACTGTCACCATTGCCTGGATAAGTGTTTTAATTCACCCTGTGTCCAAGAAAGTGCAAATGTCAAATACTACAGTTTTGCGAAGGCCAGCCTCTGGACTGCAGGTACATCCCCAAAGTTCTCAGCTTAAGAGCTTGGGGAGACTGTTCTAGAAGCCATCTGAACTATTTTGAACAAGAAAGAGTCTTGTTAAAATTCTTAAAATGAAGCCTTCGTTGTCTTTCCAGCAATCAGCTTTGACAGAAGTATTTAACTTTGCTAGCAGCATGGTCTGTAAAGACTTGTTGGACAGGACTTTTATTCCTGAGCTTTGAGTTGCAAATGTCTGGCAGTATTCAATGACTTGTCTTGCTGCATTCAGAAATATCTGTAGATAAATGAAAGCAGTTTCAGGGGTCTCTTCTAGCTTCATATGTATTGCTTAGTTATGCACATATTATAACTGAATAGTCTCAAATGTACATGCTGATTATGGCAATAATTTCTCATTAGAATGTTGCTATTTCAATCTTTCTGAATTAGGAAAAGAGCCAAGAGTGATGCAAAGGAGAAATAAAAATAATAATTGTCAGTTAAGCCACATAAATACCTTAAGAAGTATATGCTAGTATTGCACAAATCTTGATTCAGCCAGCAAAGTGTAAAAAATAAACACGTAGTATGCCATGAGACATAAATCAGATTAAAAAAAAATCAGGTTTAATGTTTTAGAATGAGATTAGTGCAGGGAAGAAGACTTTTAAATATGATTATAAGCTATCTCTTATGGGTTATTTACTTGATTTGGGATGTTGAGGAGAATGTGATATTAATCTTTAATGTAGTTTAAATGTTGTGGAGGAAGTTCAGGTAGTTATGGGTCTAAGAGAGTAGAAAAAAAGGCTTTATCCAGCATGTAAGTTAAAAATCGTGTTTGGCCTAGGTTAAAACCTCTGCAATTATTTTTTTTAAATACTTGCATAAAAGGCAGCTGAGCTGAAAGATTGGAAACTGTCATGAGGTCTCAATTCTATCTCTTAGGTCTGGCAGACTGATACCTGCAGAGTGTATTTGTCTGCAAGCAGAAGCTAACATGAAGTTTTTCCTTAGTCTAGAGTCTTGTTATAACTGGAACTACTTTGGTTTGAAATTTGAACTGTTTCATTTAGAAGCATGGAATAAAGACTAGTTAAGCTAGGCTGAAAGAATACTCCATTGATGAATATGGTTAAGAAATTTGTGTTTCCTTCATTGGGTTCATAATCTTGTTTCTTGTGTAGTTGAAGATTCCAGCTCCAGAAAAGTAAAAACTCAGCCCTACCAAACGTAGGTGAATATTTGATGGTAACTTTACCCCGATTCAAGAACTGACTGAATCTTACTTGAAGGGCCTGCAAGTATGGTCAGGCCTGGGCTGTCTCTAATTACAGAACTAAAGTGGATACAGCTTATCTATGGTTGTACATACAGAATTTCTTCACTTCTGAGTGCAGCTTTTGTCTGTATAGTTTACTTCAATAATGGACAATTACTCTCCTGAAAGCACTTACAGTTAAAAAAATGCCAGAAATATTCTTTGAGCTGGGTTTTTTATAGGCCCAGATACCACATCCAGCTGAGTAGATTTGTCTCTAAGTCATCATCAAAATCCAACATATTTAGTTTTTAATCTAAAGTACATCTTCAACTGAACATAAGAATTTCTGAGATTTTGGTTTTGCTAAAATATTAGCATAGTATATAGACTTGCCTCTTTATTCCTCAGCTAGAGGGCCTGATGGAAGGCATGAAGGTGAAAATGGTGAGCCCAAGAACAAAGACTGTGAGAAGTTGAAGGCAATATCTATCTGAGATATCCATGTATTTTTAAGGTGCTAGACTCTTTTTAAGAGTGCTTAAAGTTATGTAGTGGAAATATGAGTTAACTGAGTAAGTTAATGACTTCAAAACTAGTTTTACTCTTTGCATGTGTAAGTGACAATAACTAGAACAAAACAACAAATTTATCTAGTCAGGGCTGCTCATTTAATTATCTATTGACTTCAGCTGGCACAGTGCTTGTCTGCAGATTAGAAGACTCTTGGGGAAAGAGTCTGTTTGAAGGGGCAGAAAGGGGAGATCACTGTGCTGCTTGTAAATTTAACAGCTTTTTCTGCTCTGGGTGATATTTTGTGTCAAGTTTTGTCCTCCAGTATGCTTCTGACAGCAGGAGCCAATGAAGGATCTCTAGAAGGTGTGGTGAAAACAGTGTACATTGAGGAACTGCATTATTTTTGAGAGGGACTGTTGTGGGTTATCTGTAAGGAAGAATCTGTCTGTACAAGTCATGCTAGGCTGCTCAATGGCGAGACAGAAATTCCATCAGGCTGAGGAGGTTTCAGTCACATTTCAGATGAGTAACCAGTACAGGTTCTAGGGTATTGTTTAGAGTGATGATAGCCCTTCTGATAATGTTGGTTTTTTTTTTTTAAGGGATACAGCAGGAAAACTGAGGAATGTCCTTCTGTTTAAGCTGCATAACTGTGCAGCAGGTGTTGTATCATTGGATCTGAAATAAGTCAGTGATACATGCCCAGGAGGAGGGAGATTGAGTTGTAGACCCAGAATGTGTATACTAAGGTTGAAAGCAGAAATAGCCTGGGGAGAGGGACGATGCTTTTTGTAGCTTTGATCAGCACACTTTTTTTGGTCCACACTACAAAATTTTGCCAGTGTAAGAAGCCGCAGGGGGTCATTATTTCTGCAGTGTAATGCCTGATGTTCTGTGCTGCTGTTCATGAAAATGTTGCATTCTACAGGTAGTGAAATGCATCTCCCTATTCAAAGTCCTGTTGAGCAAGAGCATACTTTGTTACTACTGTTCTGCTGTGTTAATGGAAAATTTTTGTTCTGTGCTTTCTCAGTGGAGAAATTAAGCATTTTTCTTTGAACTTCAGCTGAGTGGTCCGCACTCTGTGTAACTTTTGCTCATCACCAACATCTGAGCTCTCTTCAGTAGCCAACATAGCTAATATATTTTTTTCATATATTTCCTCAGTGGATCCTTTATCCTCAGCTAATGAAGCAAGGGGTCAGAAGTATATCTCAGTCATTTCACTGTCTGTGGTGATTGAAGCTTGCTAGTTTTGTGTTTTTAACTAGCTTCCTTAAAAGGAATGTTGTCTATGTTTCAGACAAGTTGATATCAAAGCAGTAACCTCTGTTCTAGGAAGAGAAAGTAGCAAGACCTGTGAATTTTCCTAGCTATTCAGAAAATTCATGCCCAAATTCCAAACCACATTGCCAGTCTTGGTCAATTTTGTCTCCTCAGCCTTCTCTTGTACCACCACCAATGCTGTCATTAAGTGCAAGTGTCATCTTGCAGTGTTAAAAGCTCTTAAACTTGACGAGGTAAGACAAGACCTTGCACCTGATTTGCAATTTCAAAAAAACCAATAAGAGACAACTAGAAAAGAGCTTGATTAGCTCATAGTAACATATTCTGCAGAGGAGATGTGTTGTGGTGATCTTTCCTAGTTGGCAATTGCTGAGCGTTGAGGGTGGCACATCCATCTGTGTCTCACTGCTGTGGTCCAGACAAGCTGGGATAAAAATGTGAGCAACATGAGTCATGTCAAGAGTCATCCATGTACAGTGCCCAATCCTGTGTTTCTAGGAAAGGTGAAAAAACATTATTTGCTACTATAGGGGAAGTTATTTTCAGGAAAGATTGGGTATCTGCAAAAGTAACCAAAGGAGATTATGTAGTGTCTGCTCTTTCACTTTCATTTGGGGGTGTCTGAGCGAAGAAATTTTAAAGCTTTTCTTTCCCTGCTTCCAAATAATTTAGGCTCATTATAATTTTTCAGAGATCTGTACTTTTTTCCTCTTGTTAAGAAAGCAGTACTATGAAAAAACAGTAATATTGCTTTATGAAAAGCAATGCTCCACAAGTTATTTTACACTTTTGAATGTTCAAAAATTTTGAATAAAGTCCTTGTTGTCTATGTTGAGGTTGTTCCAGAAGAAAAACAGAAATTCTCATGTTGCTGGTGTTGAAAAGATACTTTTAAGACTCTGTTAGTATTTTTTAAATAGCTGTGTAAATACTTCTTCCTGAAAATAAATGTTTCTGCTTTTTAAATATAGCTGTAAGTACATTGGACAGTGTTAGAGAACATCAGATGTTGTATCATTCTTTGCTCTTACGAGGAAGAAACTGAATGCAGGTTCAGTGAGATTTAGTGTCTTGTCTGTACTACTTTGAGGAAGGGATTCAGACATCATATTCTCAGCTGACCACACTAAATCATTGTTATTTTTTCTGTAGGATTTGATAAATGGAAGATAATAAAACCAGCTTTCACCTGCAGTGAAAGCAGCAGTCCCTTCATTACCCTTTTATCAGCCCTGGAACTTGTGTTTGAGAGAGATTAAGCAAAGTAAATTAATAGGAATTTGTAGATGATATAAAGTAAGCAACAATAGAAAAAATAAACACAAGAAAATATTTTTTTTCTAGACTGACAATAATTTGTAATAAATGTAAATTTCTCTACCAGAAAGTCAGCTTGATATTAGGTGATGATGCAAACATATACTGACCAGTTAGACAAAATCAGCAGTAGCAGCAATGGTAGTCTCCATGGTGACAGAAAAGCTAACAACAGAGCTGTTATGTAAAAGGGAAAATAATGCTTTTTGTTGCCTTTAAAAGAAAGGACTTTCTGTCGGACAGTTTGATCAGTTTTGAACCTCTATTAGCCTTCAAACTAAGAATGGAGTACATTGATACTCTTCTTTTTTTCTTTCTTACATCCCCTCTTCCTCCAAATTTCTTTATCAAGAGTCTGACACACTGTTTAATGTACTTATAAAGCACAATTCACTATTAGGTTTCAGATAATCTATTAAACATCTTGAAACAGTTTCTAATTTGGTGAGGTTTTCTCTTTAGGCTGTAATCATCCATTCGTGGAAAAAGTGAGAGATCTCAGCCTCAGAGCTTACAAACTAGGGACCCTGAAAATAACTATTTAAATCCATCCAGAATCATGATAAATATTTGAAATTATTCATGTTGTAAGTGATAACAGCATACTTTGTGCCTTTTCAAGAGTGTTTTGCTAAAAGCAAGTAAATGAAGTGAAAAACCTGTGTGCACACAGTTTTGGACTCTTGGCAGTAGTGAACTGCCCATGACTTAAGAGGTAGCATTTCCAAGGCACAAAGTAATTCTGAGGTTATGATTTCATTGCAAACTGCATGACTGGGTGGTGCCATGTGATGCTGATAGGACTGTTCAAAGACACAGCTTCTTCCTGTTCCCACATACTTGCACAAATTAAGTTTGAGTAGAGCATCATTTCTGGTTGATGGATTCATAGCCTCTGCTGTATGACAGCAGTGCAATCCTGGAAATCAGAATGATTTCCTTTATCAGATAATAAAGGACAGGCCTGACTTTAAATAGAGGCAAATTAGGCACAATGCTTATGGTGGAGCAAAGTGGTGGAGACCACTTTATCTAATCAGGAACCCTGAAAAGTCAGGTTGTCAGCTAGTCTTAGCATTACCTGCAACTGATGAGTGAATGAGGTGTTGCCTACTGCTAAAGGAGGGACAGAGATCCTCACAGAGATTACTTCAGTTATCCTTTATATTCCAACAAAGCCTGCTGCTTCTCCCTCTTCTGTTTCCAACAACCATTTACCTAAAAGGAATGGTCCAGTCCTCACCCAGATCATAAGGCTTCTTCCTTCCTGGCAGGCTTATGTTATCTATCTCAAAACCTTAAGCTGGCTCTTAGCAAAAAAGAACGTAGCACTCTTGTATCTCAGTCTTACTGACTGTGGCAGTGTCACTGTTTGTCATATTAATAGCAAATAACAAATCATTCTAGACAAATAATAGTTTTATCTTTATTGCTCTAACCTAGCTGGAAATATTGGTTGGATTAGGAAGACCAGGTTTTGAGGTACTGACCTCAAATACTTCAGGCAAAAACTATTATGAATGCAGTTTTCAAGAATTCAGTTACTATCCCTGCACCTGTGTTTGGAAGAAGTTCAAGGCAGGAATTTTTATGGATGCAGACACATACTGCAGCATAACAAACTAGCACAACTCTTTCCTAACAATTTCTAAGTTCATACTTGCATTTTCATCCACAATTTTGCAGAAGGTTGATTAATTTTCTATTTTTTTTCTAACTATATCTGTTCCCTCCAATCCACTATTGTGAAAGAGGTCTTACATCCGTGCATCACTAATGCTAGGATCATTATTACCTGAAACTTTGGGTTTGACTGTAGCTAAGGGTCTTTCTCCACAGCTAGTATTGAGCCACGTGAATGTTTCTCTCTTACTCATATCCTGGTATGGGATTGTTCTCAGTCTGTCAGAGTTACAGGCTGAGGCCTGAACACTGCCTTGCAAACCACTCAGGTAAATGTTTATTAATTGACTTATCCACTGGTGAAATCTGTTCTGTTTGGAATCTGCATCTTCTGTTTGTGGTCCAGCTAGGAGATTTCTCTGCCTAGCCATTCCCAAGGGATATTTGTGTTTCTAGGGTGAGCTAGGAGTCAGCTGGTTGCCTTGGGAGAGGAATATTGTGATATTTTAATTAATTATCACATGTATGAATCATGGTTATTCCTCAGGGAAGTGTGACTACAAAAAGGAATTCCTAAGGGAAAACAGCTATATACTTATAAATCCACTTGGAGATGGTCTTCAGTTAGTGAAAGGGATTGATGAGAAGAACATAGCTGAAAATTATACCCAACTGTCCAATCATCCCAACAGCTTTTTAACTAGATAAGACAGAAAGGAAAGCTCTGGGGGACAATCTGAAAAATAGATGGCTTTAAACAGAACTTTTTTATATCTTTGTAAACAGAAAACTTCTTAAAATTCTGTTTCAGATCTGAAACAGATAATTACACCATAATTTGTAAATAAATGGTTAAGTTACTTTTATTATTTAGCTTTTATTTTCATAAATTAAGAAAGGTGATTGGATGCAGTAGCATTGCATGGAGACTGCAATATGCTGCAATAGTATTCTGCTATAATTGTGCTAGTAAACTGTTGTGTAACACAGGCTCAGAAATATTGAGTATTGGTGTTCTCTGAAGGTGTGTGGGCTGTTTCAACATCTGGTAGAACAGATTTCTCTTTTTGGGAGAGAGAAGGACAAACATTAGCCAGAGAAGAGCTGTGAAGAATGTAGGAAAATGCTTTATCCCTTGGGATCTCCTACATATCACTGATTAGGTGATGTATTACAATATGGATAGGACAATATGGATATGTAGTTTATCATCAGCAAAAGCAATGAGTCCTGTCTAGGTGACTGCTAGGCTATTCTATCTACTCACAGGTGTCAGCTGTGGGAAGAACAGTGAAACTAGTCAAACAAAACCACCACAAGTGTCTGGAGCTAGATCATTAGAATACTGGAAGTAGTATTTGTCAAATGACAAACACAGAATTTGAGGGGTACTTAGTGCTTTCACAAAATGAAGTGGATGTGCAAACTTTAATGCTGTCAGGATTACTCTTAAGAATAGAGCACAACAGAAATGGGTGTGAGAAGAATGGACCATGTCTGTCTTGCCATGTATCTCTCTGTTTGAAGGTACTGGCAACACAACTTATACTGACAATGACTTTGTGTGGAAAAGCTGTGACTTCAGATGCCCTATCAACCTCTCTCTCAAAGAATGGATAATGAAAGTAATTTATTTTTAAAAAATTTTAAGAATTCAGTTATAATTTGATGTACCTATACCTTTTTTTTTTTTTTTCATGTTTTAAAGTGTCTGAAGTTAAAATTCTATGAATACGCTTACAGACTAGTATAAATATTTGGTCACTTTTCAATTTTAAGGACACTAACATAAAAGGAACAAACAAAGGGTGTAGAAAAGTAAAACAGAATGGCAAAACAATGTGAGATTGGTATAAACTGACTAATGTTCTCAAACATCATTTTAGTTAAATAAACTTTTCAGTAATGTTTTCTGTCATCTTTTTGCTGTGTCACACATAAAAGGCAAGCTTCTCTGCAAACTCTGGTCATCTTCAGAGCTCTATACTGAGTCCTTGAGTTTGCTGTTGCTGACATGTAAGAGGCAAGATTGCATCATCTTAAGTACAAGTATAATCTCCATTCAGATACAGTAAAGATTTTGGAAGGTATCTGATGGATGTCTGTGATCATCCTCTTCATAGTCTTGTACTTGAAATCCCTATTTTCTTGTGTTACATTGATTTTTTTTTTTCATTTGACTTTTTTTTTTTTATCAGCTGCAATATTTTTTGTATTCAGGTAACTTGACACTAGAATCTCATTTATTTTCTGCTAATGTTGTTGGTGATTATTGTGAAGACTGACAGTAGCAGTGCCTTGAGCTCTAATTATCTTGTTCTAGACATTCAAAAATATTTGAAACAACTTTTATGAAAAGGAGTGAATTAATGTTTTCTGCAACATATAAACTTTCGATTATAGTAGACAAGTAATTTGCTTAGGTAATGCAAGAAACTCCAATACTTTTGTGTAGCTCTGCTCACAAATAGAAGCAAATTAATGTGATGCTCAAGTACAAATGGTTTTCTTAATGATAAAGACCATGTGCTGGTAGAGTTATTTCAATTCTTTGACTGTGTCATGACTTGATAGACTATTCAGCAAAATTGACACTTGGAATAGAGCACTATTTGAAGAGAAAAATTAATCATTCTTAAATGATCACCAATATTGTTCTTACAATAAATCAGAGGTACAGTAGGTTCAGAAACTCATCAAAAGATCAGCATTTATGCTCTGTACAGGATATGCCAGTAATTTATACATTCTGAGAGTGTACTTTACCTCTGAGAACAAAGTCCAGCTGAGAACTTTATTCTGGTTTAATTTTCAAGTTTGACTTTTCTTCCCAGAAGACGTTGTCTCTGTTCAAGTCTCTACTCAAGCCAGCGTAACTTGGAGAAGAATTTTCAAAGCTTATGCCTGACCAAGATTACTTTCCTATATCTCCTCAAATATTTCTAATGAACTGCTTCTGTGTCAAAAGGAGATGATGCCATGCCTTTTAATTTGGTGACCCAGAAAACTCTGTGATGTTGATGTGACCCAAGGGCTTGTGCATTAAAATTAATCTGTGACAGAGACTGCATATTAACATGATACTTGATACCTTGTCATAATAGTTTCAGACTTCATACTTTTCATGCTGTCTCTGATCCTTTCTGGAGAGCAGAGTTCATGGCTGGGAATAGCATCCTTAAAGGAAATGCAAGTATGCAATGTGAGTGCTGCAAACCAGGACGAAATTGCTTTCATTTCTGTAAGAGTGCATACTTCTGGTTGCTGAAATTACAGAATGGATATTTATAAATTTGAATAAATGTCTGTTATAGATGATTGACCTGTTCCTGCTGTTTAAGATGTTTAATTCAGACACAGATAAGCAGGATGGCTGTTGCTTGCAAGTTTTCCTTTAACAAGCATTTATGGCATTGTTCTAAAGAGGGACTTTCAAGTTTCATGCTCTTGAATTGACCTCCAAATCAATTTGCAGTTGATGTCTTTATTTTCCTACCCCTGCCCACCTAGACATACTTGTAAAGTTTGGGTTGGAAGGTGCCTTTTTTTTCCCTCTTTTGTACTGTGGACCTACAAGATGCATGAGGTAACAAATGTGAACAGAGTCTACCCATTTCTAGTAGGAGCAGCACAGAACTGTGCTCCTAATTTGGCAGCAGGAACTAAGTTCAGCTCACAAGGCATAGAATTAACTCCTCATAATGAGCAACATCATAGTTTGATGCCAGCTCACTGAACTGAATGGGCTGACAGTATGTCAGGGCAGCATCAGCGAGGAAGTACACAGGGAAAGGACTGAGTGTGCCTTAGATACCTGCACTCCCACAGCCTAAAGCCAGCCCTGTGTGCTCAGCCCATATTCATGCTTAGGGTGACTGTAGCATTAGCTGGGAGTCATCAGCTCTCAGCAGGTAAGTATCAGCTTGCTATTTCAAGTGGCAGGAGGATTCATGGTGGTATCTTTACAAAAAGGTTGAAATGGTAGTGGAGAACCTCTTGATACTGACTTTTTGGGATTCCAAGTGTTATATAACTACGTGCTGGCCTTCTTTCTGCATTGATTTTGTCTGCACAGCTGAGCAGTAGACTGGCATGCTGTGTGTACATAGACCAAAGAGGATGAGCTATTGCAACAAGTTCCACATGCAGTGCTCAAGCTCCTTTACCCTGGGAAAGCAATGTGGATTTGGCCTCTAAACTTTACTAATACCTTAGTCTTTGGGATCTCATGGTCTTTTAGGATTTGTGGTGAGCATTTAAAAAGACAAAGCTAGGTGGCATTCTGTCAGGCTGTTGTGTGGTATGTTCTTCCATATGAAATTGAAGCTTAGCCATTACATAAAGATTGTGGAAGACAATCCCAGTGTTCCTTGTTATTTCTGGTGGATATTTAAAGATACATAAGAAAACCAGTATGTTAACACATAACAGATTGGAGATTATATTTTGGGATTGTTAGCTTTGTTTTATCAGTAATTCTCTTTTATACTTGGAAAATATCTTATGAAAAAGTTTAAGGACTTCTGTTTATTTTTACCATTGCAGAGGATGTCTGGAGGAGTGTTTTCAAGAAGAAAATCTACAGTTTTGAGAGTTCAAGTCAAAATACAGCTGAGTCACCATATTTTTACTTGATTGTTGCATATAAGTCCTCCTGAGAAATGCTAGTTTGGGATACATAAAATTCTTTTTAAAAAAACCCCCAAAACAGTGGTGTCTTAACTGTATTTGTTTTTGGAAGGGACTGATCACTCAAAATGGTAGAAACAACATTCTGGTTCCTATTGTGATCCAGAATCCATCCTATACCTTTTAGTGGGAGAGACAGTCATCATCATTCTCACCTCACCTTACTCAGAGGTAAATTCAGTGTGCAGCTGGCTGGGTGCACACTGGGAGAGTAGAGTGTGCTGGCCACAATCTATTCCATAATCCACAAGTTCAGATTTTGTTTCTTAGCATTCTGTGAACTTGTGAGGGCTGTAACTCAGGTGCCTTATTGGTACCTATTGATTATGATCTTTGTGTGGTAATGATCTATATTCCCTTATATGGGACTATCACTCATTTCCTTTTTATGCAAGTGAAATACATTTTCATAATTAAATCTTTGATGTCACTGTTTCCATGATCTGTTATTGTTGTGAACTGTAAATTTATGATGCACAAAGATGACGTTAGTTTTTAAATGAGAAGATCAGCTTATTTTTGGAATGAAGAGCCTAATAACTTTGAGAATGAAGTGAACAAATCAAGCACTGGAAAGCTGAGATGCCAACATCAAACAATATAATGAACTGAGCAATCATTCCAGGAACAGCAAAAGAACAAATAAGAGTGAAGTTTGTCTTTGCCCCAGGGAAGACTTTGAAACAAAATACAGGATTGCCTGTTTTTATTAGGTTAAAAAAACAAAACAAACAAACAAAAAAAAAAACCCCAAAAAAAACCAACAAACAAACAAAACCAAAAAAAACCCCAAAACAAAAACCAAAAAAATCAAAAACCAGAGAAAAATAAAAGAAAACACCTTATCGNCAAAAAAAAAGCAAACAAAAAAAACCCAAACAAAACAAAAAACCCAAAAAACCAACCAAAAAAAAAAACAAACCCAAAACAAAAACCAAAAAACTCAAAAACCAGAGAAAAATAAAACACCTTATCAGTAGTAGGGAAGGAAATTTGGGTTGCTTTTTAGATTCAATTTCCTGAGATCAGAAAAACATATAATGTATATTAAAGTTAGCACTTAGTGGATTTTTTTCTGTGAACGGTCTTTATTTACTTTTGTTAAAATGATGAGATTGTAACACTGAACTTTTATTAGTAGATTTTATAGCTATTTGCTATGTCTCCACAGTTGTATGTCAAAAGAAACTTTAGGGATGAAAGACTCTAGTATTTGATGAGTTAGTTAGATGGACTGATGAGTTTTATGTACAAATCACTGAGAATCTGCAAAATCATGTAAGTAATGTTTTAATGCAGAAAAACTGTGCAAGGATGAGTTTTGACAAAATTTCTCTAAAACCTAGAATTCAGACTTAAATCACTGGTTTGAATGTTCTTGGGTCCAAACTGAAGAAACAGTTTAGACACATTTCTAAAAGGAAAGCCATATTCATTCACATAATGGTGCTTTTTTTTCACTGCACTTCTGTCTTTCTGACTGGTGACACATCTGTCTGAGCTGTGGTGCAGCTTGCAAGCTACAGCAGGTATCTCTGTTGTAGACCATGTCTAAACAGCATAATTAAATCAGCACTGCACAGCCAAACAGGCTCCTGAAAGTGCTTCTCTGGCTAAGTTTCAACAGCTATAATTCAGGAGAGTGGTTTTCTCTAAGTTATATTTGATCTAATTTACTTTTATTAATTATACAATTAGCGCATGAAGAAATGCGAAGTACTCGCCTCACGCTTCTCCCAGTTGAAAGGCCTGACCAGTTCTTACCCAAATCAATGGAAGGTTACCACCCCTTTTGATTAAATTTATTTAGAGTTTGAAGACAGTGTTCCTGGGATTATTGGAATGAAGGGATGCTAAGATGGAGAGCTGGCAGGCTTCTCAGGCTTCTTAAGGAGTGCCAAGAGCGGGGGTGAGACAGGGCTCTTGGGTGCCAGGCTCCCTAAGGCCTGTCATCCTTATCAGCGAGTGTCTTGACACTGATCCCACTGCTAATACTGCTTCCTTCCTTGAGATTTGGAGCGTGCCCAGACTGATATTAGATAACTTCATCTTCTATCTTCATACAAGATAACAACAACCTTTATTATGTGACTGCATAGAATTAGTTACAAGGAAAGCACATCTAACCCCTTAGAATTATTCCCAGGATTCTCCTGATTTTGTGCTTCTCCTTCCCTTTCCCTGTAATTTTCACCTTTGGTGCTGGGATCCTCTGTCACTTTATATCCTAATTCATACCATTCCAGCAGACTGAAATGGAGCCTAGCTTTCACCTGTGCCGTCCAATGTTGCAGTAAGAGCATGCTTTTTCAAATCCTACCTTTAACCAGTGAGAGCTAAAGATGGTGACTATATCCAGAACATTATCCATGAATGTTTTTATAAATAGAAACAGTGAAATCCATTTGATGAGTTTTCAAATCCCGCACTCAGTCATTGTTCATAAATTTTTGAATGGATGAAGAGTCATTTGAATTTATTAAAATATTGATGAACATTGACTAAGTTAACATGAAAATATGGGGAACATTTCATAAATGAAAAAGTACTCATTTATATGTGAATACTATTTTTCCTGTCCAGTAATGTGTCCCTGCTAGAACATGTAAGAACTGCAATTTGTCATCATGTCAGGAGATGCAGTACTGTTATTTTAATGAGTAACACGAAAGCACAAATAGCAAATGTGAATAACGTTGTGAGGAGTAAGATGTAAATTTAATAATATTGCATAAACATTTGTTATATTTTCACATAAATGGTACTAAGCTATTTTAATTTAGAAAAAATTAGAAACAATTTGTATACACAAATTGTATATATGTGTTTATATCTATTCTTTGGAAAAATAGAGCGGAAGAAGGTAGTCAATAAATTTTATTTTTAAAAACCTTCTTTACTGTTCTTAAATTTGAAAAAGATTGCCAAAAACAAAATAAAACAAAAAACCAAAAAAAAACCCCAAGCAAAAAAAAATAGGAAAAAAAAGAAAAAGGAAAAAACCAACATTATCATGACTATGGGGTTAAATGGATAGAATGAAGAAAAATTTTAGGGAGATATTGTTAAAAAAATCCCATGCTTATAGAAGGTATTTTGTTCATACTGGTAACAAACTGCTATATACAAGAAAGTGCTACTCAATACTTTCTGATGTGTTTACAGTAGTCCTGATTCTCTAATTGTTCTTCTCTTGCAGTGGAAGATTCAAGTGATACGGTTGCCTCCAGATTTTAGACTTGCTTGTGGAAGATTCAAGTGATACGGTTGCCTCCAGATTTTAGACTTGCTTGTGAATACTGTTAACAAAAACTTTCACTGACTTTGATGCTCCTCTCTTCTTATGAACTTTTGCCAACTTCATATTGTAAAGTAAACAATAGTTTACTTTAGCAAAATCTTCTAGTAAAAATCTTATACTTCCTTGCCCCTGAGCTGAGTGTTGATCTCTAGAGGGTAGAAAAACAAGGAACAGTGTGTAAGCTCCTTTTCTGAAAGGTGTGTAAGGTCCTAAGCATTTACATGCTTTTCTTCATTTGGGGAAACTTAGTTATCCTTTTATTTGTCCTCCTTTACTGGTCACCAATGGGGTCAGAAGAGTAATGTCGGGGTCTTCTCTGCTCTGAGATGACCCCAGATGTTGGTGGAAGCCGCTTTTCCCAACCCAGCTGTCCAAGAAGGAGTCAGGAGTCTTCTGCTCGTGTTCTCAGTGATGTTTATTGTCTCTTATCTAAAATATTTTCTGTCTGTCTTGNCCAAATTTTCTCCTTTCACCCTCTAACTACTGCTACTGTGTTGTCTAAACTTTTGTGAGTTGTGACTCCTCATATAAGCTTGGTAATTTGTCCCATGGGCTGAAATCAAAGCCCCAAGTGTTTTTGGCTTCCTGCCAGGGCCGCCCAGACCCCTGTCCGGGGTTTGGGGCACGGAGAGGAATGTCTTGGATTCCGACAAGTAAAAGTTCAAAACTTTACATTTCTCTGACTCTTTCTAGGCTGATTAAAAGTACTTAATATTGTCCAGGTAATTAGTAAAGGCTCAACAAAAGCAAACACCATCTCCTGCCTCCCTTCAAACCAAGTAGCCAGGCAAAGCTAAGCGTTATACTTTTCTGCATTTAGAAGAAAACCTAAAGCCTCATGACCTCATCTTCACTTCAAATTCCCTTCTTGCTGACATGGATGGTAGATGACACTTGTGAATACTTCTGAAAATTAGACCATGTGTTAGCACCAAAATTGAAGTTGGATGAAAAGATGTTTTTAATGTATAAAGTGTTCTCCAAGAAATTGTCAAGCTTTTTTTCTTTTTCTTTTTTTTTCTTTCTTGAGTGTTTTTCCTGTCTTGCATACCTCTTATGCAAGGGAGAAGAGGCATGTCTTTTCCCCTCAGAACTAGCAGTGTAGCTGCAAAAGCACATACTGGAAATTCAGGGCTCAAATAATTCCTACCCACTTACCCACTGAACTGGGAGCAAGGGTGAATAATCCTCAGTCTCTACTATTTATAGCCATCTATTTTTGTATCAATAATTAAATACTGACTAAAGCTAGAAACCAGGACAGGGAATTCCAACATCCCAGACAGTAGGAGACCTCACTTTCTCACTGTCTTTAACTGAAACGTTTTCATTTTACTATTACAGCCTGCGAGACAGGCACTGTGGTCCAGAGGGTATCACAATTAATAGCTATGTGGGCACACCAGAGTCATATTCCCACCCCAGTGAAGCTTATTGGTTATACAAGGTGGAACAGGTCACCCCACCCAGAGTGACCACTAACTTGACTGTAAATGCATGCCCATGGGCCTTGAAGACTAATTGAACAGTTTGTAGACTGTGTTGCACAAATTTTCGTGTTCAGAGGGAGTCTTTTAATTTTTATCATAATGTCTGTGCAGGGTAATTTGTCTCTAACCTGCTGTGGATGCAGCTGAAAAAAAACCTCAACAAAATGGAATTCATATTTTTGCAGAGTTTCGTTTTCATTGCATTGGGTTCTTTCTGGAATGATTTTTTGAAAGTGTTTCTGAAGGCCAGCCCTGGATACTTACTGGTGTGAATCCTGCATGAATTGAAGTCACCCTGGAGGGAAGGCTGGGTTTTGTAGCAGTCTCCCAGGGCAAAGGAGATGGAGTCACATGTCTGTCCATCTTGTGTCTAACATAGTAATAATAGATCCATTTTTGACTAAGGAACACTTAATGAAGATTTGGCAGGTGGTGAGAAGTGATATTAACTATAACTGCTTTGTGCTCACCTTGTGCTGCCCCACAGGTTTTGGGAAGCCTCCATCTGCTACTCTCCACATCAGGGATGGGTTGTTACCTCCTTGGGGCAGTGGTTACCTCTCCATGATATGTATGCTTTGCACTCCACCAAAGAACTAAGCAAGCCCCACTGGTGGCCTTTACGTGCATCTGCAAAATAAATAATTCAGCTCCAACAGCAAAAAGTATCTTCTGCTGGGACTATTTGCTGGTGATATGAGAAATCTCATTACAGCAATGCCATGGGAACTCTTCTGTTCTGCCTCTGCATGTTTCTGTCTTTCCTCTCTCTCTCAAAGCACAACTTGTCTCAGGTTTGCAAAGTGATTCGGTGATTTGCTGATATTTATACACTGGGCCAGGGACAAAACATGAGAAATAAAAAGTAGGTTTCTCTGTTCCCAAGGTATTGCCTTTACAGTACATCTCTCTCCTCATCACTTCTCTCCTTTTCCCTCCATTAGTTACTCTTTCCCTCATGCAGTTTAGCTCAGCTGACCTTTTTTCTCTCCTGTTTCTTGGGGATATGGTATCTATTAAAACTGAAACAGAAGCACAGAAATATCTGAACTCCTTCTGTTTTGACATCATGTTTCTGATATGGGATTTTAAAAAGTGAATAGACTGTTCTTTTTCTGTACAAAGGTATATTTTCTCCTTTCAAGTATGACTTGTGTTGTAGGCTTAGGATGGCTTACTCTGTGGAGTGGTTTCTGATTCTCAATTTTATAATTTCTCTGATTCCTTCAGATTTTGCTTTAAATTTTTCTTTAAGGTATTTTTTTTGTTCTTTCTCCAGATTTCACTGTCATGTAAAAATAATAAGAATATTCATCCCTGTGTACCTTAGTTGCTGTTGAGGCTTTCAGGTGGATTTGGTGAGGAAACCAACACATCTTTAGTTGTTTAACATATCTGTAGCTGATCCATGTGGTCAAAAAACACAAGCCTATGCTTTACAGATATGCTTGTCAGTAGACATACTCGTGACTAAAACCCAATTCTCCTCTAAAACTGACTTTTAATCAGGTCAGAGGCCGAATTTTCTTCCCATTTGTTGTGGGTTGTGTTTCTCCCAAAACTGCCTCTCAGAACAGGCCCAGGATTTCACACTGCTTGGGGGCTAACAGGCAGACCTTGTAAGGCTGTGTGCAGTGGTATATCGTGGGAATTTTTACCCAAATTTTAACTTCAGAATTTAAGTTAAAAATATTTTGAAATCCTCTTGTTCACTCTTCTCCAACTATACATTACTTCACTGTCTGGCTCAGACCAGACTTCAAGATTCTTTGTTCATAGGAAATGGTTACAATCTGTCAAATACATTATTGAACATTTGACCCGAAATCTTCTGTGTTGTTGGTCTTTGCCATGCGATGTTTATATCAGTCAGCTTGATAAACAAGGATAAAAAGTGATGTAGAACAGAGTTGTATTAATTGAAAACCTATTTCTATTAGGATTTGTTATTTTATGTTTGTTATTTGTTGTTATGTGCAAAGTCAGATACTTTGGAGACAATACAGTCAAGATGTCTAACACCATATTGTTCTGGGATAAGGTTCTTCTTGGCAACAATGTACAGCTTCAATTTAAGTGTCAGGAATTGCCAAATAGTGAAAAGTAGACTTAGAGAAGAATTAGAGAAGTGGGAAAGTGTGTTTTAGAGGTTTTTTTTTATGCAAGAGATCATATTATCTTTATAATCAAAACTGTGAAGCAGTGCTCATTTGTTATGTGAAGACAGGTTTATTTTTGTTCTATCACTTTGAGTGATAGATGTAAATTGGATGCAGTCTGATATCTTGATTTTTCTTTTTACATGAAAAGGAAAATTAAAATTTTGATATAATTTGCATGATGATTAATAAAGTGACATGGGAAGCAGAGACCAAAGAACTGTCATATGAAAGGAAATTTTATTTAGTCAGGTTATGATCTAATTTTGCATCTAATCAATAATGACATAATCCCTGAGGACAGGCAAAAAGCTAAAGTATAAAAGAAATTTCTTGCACACAAAGATCTCATTTCACCAGGAGACAGTTGGTATAATGCCCAGCTGTATGTCCATATGATCAAAACCTACCAGTCATGATTTGGTCAGGCATGTGTTCAAAATCAAGCCGGGTTTATTTTAACATTGTAAACATTTAGACATAAATGGATAAATGTGAACAAGGCTGTTGGTGCCAGAGACTGGACCATGCTGGGAGAGGCTGGAGGTCATGGCTGCATTGTCTGGGCCTGTTCTACCTGCAGAGGACATTTGGGTGAAAGCACATCCATGTGAGCAATGAGGAGGTGCCCACAAAGAACATAACAGCTACTTAAACAGCGATAAATATTCTTCTGACTTTGCAGTCCACTCACTATGTTGAGTGAGTGGGGAAGGCCGAAGGGAAAATGATGAATTTAGGTGTTTTGTCCCCTTGGACATCCAGGCTTCCTGTAGCAAGATGTATTCTCTCCCCTTGGCCCTGGTCTCTCCTACCTTCTTCCCTTCACCTTCATGAGAAGGATTTTCACAAGCATCTGGCTAAAAGTGGAGGAGAGGGCAGTTGCCTGTGGGGTGACCTCAGGTGCATGCAAGGGCCAGGGCCACCCTTCTGCCTGCCCTGGCTGTGTCCTGCACCTGCTTTGCCACGGTGGAGACTCAGCTTCTGCTCTGTGCAGCCGAGTGCCTGTCTTTGCTTTTTACTCTGTAAACAATTTTGAGATTTGTCTCGTCTTCTGTTGAGTTTATAAATGAATTTTCTGTATGAGCTTGTGGATATTGGGCAATATATCCTGCCCTTAGCATTAGCCTCTGGCTGCCAGCGCAAGGAGCTGATTATCATGGTGACTGAGGTTTTCTTAATTGTCACTGTATATGTTAGCAGACAAATGAAATCTGTAACCTGTGGTAATCAAAATCTAAATGAAGACACGGGAAGGCAGGATGTACTGCAAAGACTGACAAAGAATATGTCTTGAAATTTAGTATGTGCTATTCATCTGCCTCTTTGGGGCATTGTGGAAAAACTATTCTTCAGGCAAGATGGGCTATGAAAAGACCAGTAAATCAGTATGATATGTAGGGTGCAATGAACAAGAGGAACTGACAAAGCAGGAGGAAAAACTTGTTGTGGCTTATTTCCTTGGCAGGGTTTATTAGTGAAGGGGAGGTAGAGGATGAAATATGATGGACTCTGATATTCATCCTGTAATTTAGTGTGTGCATTGCACTGCTCTGTTTTCCTTTTCCCCACATTATGCATAATTCAAATATTCTATTCCTTGCTGACAGGAATTCAGATTTATAACAGTTTTAATTTCTGATCTACTCCTGGTACGTGCTATGTTTATGTATTATGTCCATGTATTATGCCTATTATAAAAAGCCCTTTTTCTCAAAGCCTGCATATATGTTGTTCATAAAGTGTATGCCAGACATCTCTTGATATAATTAAAAAAATAGGGGGCTTCCAGCTCCTGACTAAACATATCTTGTGCATTTTCACACTTAATGCTTGAAAGTTCAGCATTCAGACTGATTGCAGTGTATGACCTTGAAAGCTTTAAATGACCAAGTAAGTATTTACTGCAAGATTACCCAGCTCTTGGAGCTTTTTTTCTGAATGACCTTTTCCAGCATTTGTTAGTTAACTAGCTCTATTTAACATTGGGAACATGAGTAAAACAATATTCTATTCTTTATATGCAGATTACCAAACATTAGTGTACAGTTTTACTTCCTCTTCTTCCTGCAGTTCTTAGGGTCCCATTTCCCTTATTTCTTAGGGCAGTAGGGATTATCTCCTATGGCTTAATTGAAGGGACCATTTGAATGGCATCTGTGTTGGTAAAGCTGAGAGGTAAGCTTGAGTGTGTCACAGGAACTAGGGAAGTTATTGA
The DNA here is from genome assembly GCA_013397555.1 of Urocynchramus pylzowi. NCBI lineage: Eukaryota > Metazoa > Chordata > Aves > Passeriformes > Fringillidae > Urocynchramus > Urocynchramus pylzowi. Next base: position 1,488,288 of record VZRH01005110.1, on the reverse strand, counting down.
AAGGCCTTTGGATGGGTGCATGTTATTTTAGTACATGCATTGCAGCCCTCCCTGAAAGACTATTTCAACTATGGATAGAGAAATAGTAATTTTTCATGATCTCATGGGATAATGATTAGAATTTGTTCGGTACTTGGTTTAGAAGGAGAAAATAGACTTTTTAACATAACCATTGTAAATGAAATGAAGTATGTTTGAAGTTCAAAAACTCAAATATATTATTACTCTGACAGACTCAGGAATCTAATGGAATTCAATACAACTATATGCAATTTCAGAAATTTAAAATATTGAATGTAAAACTACAAAGACATAAAGGAATAATTTGTATAAGCTGTCAGTCAGAGAAGAAATACATGTTGTACAAATTTTTGCATTTGTCATAACTGAAGGAAAAGAGATGTCAAGGCACAGTTTTGGAAAAGTGGTTTATTTTAAAGGGCAAGATAAATGAGTTATGAGTCACATGGTTGGTAATGAAAAAGAGAATCTTTCACTGCAGTCCTTCATTTAAATCCCAGTCCAGGTTGCTGTTGTCACTTGAAGACTGCTGGGATTCTTTTTATCCTGATGATAAAAATCAGCGTGAGGTACTTAAAACAGGAAGATAAAGATGGATAGATGTGAAGACTTTTCTGCTCTGATGTCCTGCAGTAAGCTGAAACTCTTTCTGAAATTCTTTGAGTATCAGAGTGCTGCCTTTCTGATACACATTCTGTTTGTCCACTCATTTTTTATGTCTGCATTTCAACAACATAATCTCTATTACGGTCACTGTGAGACCAGAGGTCATCAATAAATGTGAATTATTAGTACCATGAGAGAGACTATATGCCCAGTACTTATTGCAGGCCATTTAGAGCCAAACACTTTGTTATACAGACTTTGTTCTTTTCCTTTCTCAGGCATGTTGTAAAGAAGATTATTCTAAGCAGAAATCGTGTTTCTTTTCTTCCACCTAAGATTTGACTTAATGGGTTTGAAGTTTTTCAAATGTCCAGCTGAATGAAGGAAAGGCAAACCTCTGTTCATTTAATCTACAATTAAAACTTCCTATTTCCTAAGAATGTTTCTGTCCTCCTCTGCTCCTATGATCTGCTGCTTTAGGCAACTCCCTGTATTCTGATTTCTTTACATTTTAGACTGGAAGCATTAACAAGTTAGGCATAAAATATCTAAAACCTGTAAGGCACTGCAAACTCCAAAGTGCTCTATTCCATAGTTGTGACATTACACTGAGTTTATCTATAGTCAGAACAGCTGCTTTGTTATAGTTCAGTGAAGTCCCTCACAGAAGTAAAAATAACTTTGGAATGTACTCTACTGTCCCAGTCTTCCGTTCTCACCTGCTTTTGGATAATGCATGTTGGATTCCAAAAAACAGAATAAGAGATTTACTGCACTCCATAATGAGTGACTGAAAATGGTTGAACTGGAAGTACGCCTTGGAAAAGCTCTAAATCCCTCTACTCATTTGGCTCTTGCTGTTTCTGCATCTTGCTGAGCTGTTTGTATGAGGGGAAATATTTTTATTTAACTGAAGAGGAGAGTAAGTCAACCTAAGGTTATAAGACTTCCATTTGGGCCTGAAGGAAATTCATTAAATGTCCACAGCATGTGGTCCTCTCATGCTAGGACTGCCACCTGTCATCAGCTTAGCCTGAAAGCTTTGACTAGCAGATATGTGTGAGAGGGTATGTATATAAGCTGCAGAATAAAAAGAGTATTGCTGTCCCAAGGGAAGAAGTGGAGGATATTTGAATAAAAGTGTCTTTTAAGTTTCCCCCCAGTAAGTGTCCAGTTAAAGCATATTTAGAATTTTGTGGCTTTTTATTTTCCTTATCTTCAGTCTCTTCCTGTGCTGTCTCTGTGGGCTAAGTTGCCTGGAGTTCAGAAAACAGAAAAAAAGTGGTAGCTTAAAGTGTGTAAGGGCTTAATTATGAAAAATGAAGAAGAATTAAACAGGATTGTAGTAAGCCCCACCAACCTGGAGAAGTCCCCTATTAATAAAACAGAAGACCAAAGGGTTCAGTAAACGAATCAGAATGTGTCCTGTGCCATTACTAATAACACTCTGCTTGAAGGATGGGATTTTGTAATAGAAAGCATAGTTAATAAAGAAGGCTCTTTGCAGCCATTGGGATTTTTACTCCTTAATAACCATGGTACCAGTTGGCCTGGGATTTCCTAGGTAATATTCTGCATTTCTAATGAAGTAGCATGTTGAAGCTACTGTACACATTCAGGTTTTTTTGGCTGTTGTTTTTTCAATTACCCTTTCTAATGTAAAAGGTCAAAGGATAAATATTTGACTTGACTGAATCTCCTGTGAGCCCACAGTGGAAGTTCCAGCATGTTTCTTTCTGGAAATTGATTTAGGGAAGCTCTTATCTCAGCCGTAGCTGCCAGATTGCACACATGGAGGTGTAACACATGGGAGAGGATGCTGGGACTGTGTCAGCACAGGGGTTTGCAGGAGTGAAGTCCTTTCTATCCATCTCATGGAAGGCTCAACTGCTAGGCCAGACTCTCAACTAGTGTAAATCCATGTTGTTCCAGTCATATTGTGAAGGTACGAGAATGTCATCCGAGGGTTGAAGGACCTGCAGCCTTCCTGCTGGCACATCCAGGCCATTACTGCTGAGAGCTGATGCCACTGGAGTGGTTCTCAGAGCTGTCTCAGCACCTCAGCCATGGCATTTCTCCCCTGTGCTGCCAGGTCATGTGCCTCCTTTCAGCCCCACAAAATAACTTGCTTTGCCACTCTTCAAGATGCAAACTGATGTGTTCTGCTCCCTTTGCACAGGTCCTGACTAGGGATATTGGAGACTTCCACAGAAACTCTGTTGCAGTCATGAGTTGCTGGCCTGCCAAAATTGAAGTTGGATTGTATGAGTTGTATCGCTATCAGCAGACTTTCCTAGTAGTAGAATTTGATTTGAAATACAACAGTAGTAGAATTTGATTTGAAATTAAAATAAGATAAAAAATATTTTATATCTTGTACAAATTCATATTTGGTCTTATATGATGGGTGACTATTTTTAGCATCTTGACAATTTCTACTGTTAGAGAGCCTCCTGTCTTCTGATTTCATTGCTGTCTGAGGAGATAAGAACTGATCATATGTGAGAACTGAAAAATAGGCAGACATGATCCATCCTTTTATTGCTTAAAAGTGCTACTCTCAGGATTTCTAGTTCACTGGAGAATTGTTTGGAAGGAAAAAATAGGTTCAAGTTGGATTAAAAACTAATTCTGAACAAACATAAATGTTTTGTGAAAAAGCATTCCGGCATTTTCAGCCAGCTTTTTTTCAGAGTAGGTACTGCTTATTCATTATGTAATCACTTGAATCTCATATTCTTTTTTACATTGAAGGTAAAAGGCAGAACCTTGGTTGAGTTAATTGGCTTCAGTGATGTTACTGAAGGTGCAAATCAAAGTATATTGTGTATACTTGAGAACTTAAATCATTCATTCACTCTCCTGAATAGTGCAGTTCAAGCAGAAAAAGAGGAGAAAGCTGCGGTTTTTCACTGCATTGGGTTGTTGGTATTTTGGTTTGTTTTTTTTTTTTCCTGAGAGTTTGTATGAACTGGCTGTTAATCTCTGACACAGAAATATCTGAATATTTAAACAGAAGAAAAGGTTGTTTAGCTGCTTCTCTGATTAAGCTTTTTTTGCTGTAATTTTTCTGTCCTGTTTAATTGCACATTTTCCTGCAAAGAAATTTTCTTTTGAGCTACTTTCATACAGCATAGAAGAATGAGCATGACAGTTTATTAACTTTACAACATTTCCTGGCCTGGTTTCAGACATGAAGAGGCATTTTTTGATCATGTAATTTAACAGCCATTGCTTTTAGACTTACCTGAGTATGAAGTACAATATGCCTTCATATTTCAACATCATATAGTCAATTGCCCCCTATGTGATAATTACTTTGGAATAGGTTCTTCCATATTTGTCAGTTTGAGCTGTATGTTAGTGAAAAGAAGCCCTATTTGGAGGCATATCTTATCTTATTGGAATGACTAAGATATTATTTCAGAAAAGGATCTTAGCTCAACACAAAATAATGGTGGAATGAGTCATTAGGACAGAATCAGTGTTTTTACACCAACAGCCTGTTAGAAAGACTTGTTTGCCAGCACACCATGACTTAGAGTTATTTCTCCTAAAAATATCTAAAGAAAGTTTACCTTTCATTGAAATACTCTGCATGCTTCAATATCTGCGACAATGTGATTATTATCTTATTCTGATCTGTACTTAACAGACCTGGTTTTGGCTAAAGATAAAGCTATATATGTATGTAAAGGTGGACTGCAAGACTTCTTTTATCCAACAAAATAAAATACTTTCATAGGTGTGTTCTTTGTCATAAGAATTGCATTGTCCTTCTCACTAAGAAGTCTCTCCTCTCACTGCAGCTGTATTTCATACAATGGTTGCAGGAAGAATTTGTCACCAATTCTTCTTTTCACGAAGGAATCACAGTTTACATAAGGGAAAGGAATATTTAAAACCTAGCACATTACCTTCTATTTGTTTTATTAATAGAATAAAAATTTTCCCTTTGCTCACGTACATAGCATGTACTAGTGCCTTGTTATTTCTGTGTGTTAGACAAATGCCCAGAAACCACCTGAGTAACTGCAGTATTTTCACTATTGATCATATAGTGATTTTCTGTCCCTTTTGTTTGGTTTAAATCTCTATGAGAAGTTTAGCAATAAACCACATCTATTTAAATTCATTTGTGGCTAGGGCAGTTCTAAAAAAGTTTCTGTAATTGTATCTGGATCTGTGTTGCACTCAAATTTGATTGTTTTAATTAAAGCTTTATTTTTCTGTCCATTAAAAGTTAACAATATAAAGTCACATTTTCTTTAATTTTTTTGCTCTTCACTTTGTGTCATTTTTGTGTCATTCACTGCTTTCAGATTTCAGGCAGGAAAAAGGCTAAACAGAAATATGAGGGTACTAATATCAAAGAGTTGGGGACATAGTGTTTGTAAGGTGTGCCAATGTACAGAGATGTAGTTATCCTGCTGTTCTTGGGTTTCTGGAAACATCTCCTTGTATGATTTTTGACCAGCCACAATCACCTTGTAAAAGTGCACGAAAGTGCATTTCACACAGAATCATGATCTGGGAGAACTGCTGACATATTAGTGATTGGTTTTTCCTTCCATGCACTTTTGTCTTATCCAAATGTTCCTTAAAATTTGATGCAGATTCAAATTTACTCTGTGAATCTCTTTTCCTCCATCCAGTTCTTAGTGAACTGGGTTTCTTGGGAGAATTACATCAATCATCAATTGACAGCTTGAAGGCCAACATAGAGGCAAATGTTGATGCAAGAGCTTTATCATGTTTCTATACTTGTTATTATGACTTATTTCAACTTGTTTAGAGGGAATCTGGACATATTAATAGCGATGTTACATTTTTAGTACTTAGAAAAGTTTCTTGAAAAAAGACTTGAGAATACTGAAGAAAATGTTAAGGAATATCTTTGTGTGTGCACATTTGAACATGTATCTTTGCAATTTCCCATTTTCTTAATTGCATTCTGAAAATAAATGCTTTAATACAATAGGTCAAATGTTCCCTTCTTTAAATTACTTAATTGCAAGAGAAAAAAAACACTTAGTATCTTACTTTCAAGTTTGTGTGTGATTTTTCTTCTTTTGTTGTTAATACTTTTTTACTTCACTGTATGCCCAGTGAGTCTGTTAGTCTAATCATGTAGAAGAGTTCTTTGCTCTGTAAGTGGTAGTTTTTACTGCTCCCTTAGTAAGAAAGTATAATTGCAGAGCAGGATGATGAGAGAAGAGGGTGCTACAAAATATCAAAAGTTTCAAAAGGCTTTGAAGCAGAAGGAAGGTGTCTCATGGTTGTAGGCTAAATCTGCATCTCAGAAATTCTACAAGAACTCTTCCTAGTGGTTGTGTGATAAGTAGTCAGAATGAGAAATGGTTTAGCAGTCTGCCTTTAATAACAAATCTGTTTGTGGTGGCTGATGCTTTCTGGGTTTTGTAATTTATTGGTCAGTGCTTTGCTGCTGAAGGATGCCTACTTCATTTTTGTGGAATTTTTCATGGAAAAGCTTGTAGCAAGGGTGGTAGACAAATACATAATAGCAGAGAGAGAAATGCAGATGAAAACTTCGCTCCCAAGTGTTTTCCTAATAATTTAATATGAATCAGGCATATATTAAAGAACTAAGAATTTCTCTGGAGCTGAAATGTATTTATCAATATGTAGGGACAAGTCACAAAATGGGGGTGGAATATTGCAGGCAGTTGATGAAGAGAAGTGTAAGCAGCAGATAAGAGTCAGAAGGAAAGCTGGTGTAATGAAGAATAACATTTCTTAGAGACAGGTATGGGAACAGTAAGCATGATGTGGATGAGAGAAAAAGGTAAAGGATATTCAGAAAGTGGAATTGCATGTTGGTTATAAATATAAACAAGAAATTTAGAGAGAACCCCTAAATTACATCTAAGTCCTAGAATCATACATTTGAGGTTGGAGGGGATGTCTGCAGATCATTTCATCCACCACTCCCTGCATCCTGTGCTTGAAGCAGGATCAACTAGAGCAGATTTCTTGGGACACTGTCCAGCCAGTTTTTAAAAGCTTCAAAGTCCACAACTCCTCCAAACATCCTATTCCAGTGTTTGACCACCCTCATACAACAAAGGTGTTCAGGGTTCAGATAAGATTTTTTTTATTTTATTTTTTATTTGTTCCCACTGCATGTTGTCCTCCCACTAGACACCACTGAGAAGAGTTTGGCTCCATCTTCTTTGGTCTCTTCATTACTTGCTGTCAGAGAAGGAAAATGAGAAGGGAACTTAGAGGGGCAGCTCTTGAACTGAACACTTAATTAGACCGTGCTGAAGCCATCAGCAAAGTATTGCCTACTGAATTCAGAGTAACCAGTCTTTGTATTGTCTTTATAGGGTCACATTAAACACACCAAACACCTTCATTAATGTCTCTTCAAAATGCAAACATTTTAGAGAGCTCTGGAATCTGGCTAGCACCCAAAGTTAAAAAAATAAACTGAATGTTCTTTGTGATATTCTTTGTTATTTCTCTTCAAAACAGGTAATTGATATTTTGCAAAAAAAATACATTGGGTAAATTATACATTGGGCAAAATCAATTTGATATGATTCTGTAAGAATAGCTTGACTACAATGAAGTAATAAGAGGTGCATTTGACTGATAGTATTTACATACTCTCACAAGGGCCTCATGTTTTTCAAGCTGTGTAATTGGAAACCAAACAATTACTACAATAGGTCAACAACTGTCTGTTCTATGAAGTGCACATCACCTCGTTAGGGAAATTATGGGAGATTTTCCGTGCTGCTGTGCAGTGCTCTGTGAGATTACACAAGGTCACATCCTATGAAAATATGGAAGAGCTTGTGCAGCCTTTCTTACCTCTACAGTATTTTCATCAGAATTTTAGCACTTGAAATTTAAATGTGGTTTGGTTCGGTTTTCTTTCTTGTGAGCTCTATTTTCAAATTGTTTGAGAGGCTCTCTTGCAAATTTGGTTCCTACAGAAGCAAAATATATGGCTGATATAGTAAAAGAAGAATTTTACAAGAAAATTATTTTCAATCTCCTCTAACTGCACATTTTCAGTTCTTCATAGATTTGTAATTTTATCCCACTCTAGCCTAAATGAAAAGAATAAATAAGAGAGACTTCTCCTGAGCCTAAAAGATTTTTCTTCTTTCAGTCTGGTTTTCTCAAAAGTTGAATAACTCATGAGAAAATTCAGTATGTGCTAGGAGGCTGTCACCAGGGTTGAATATATCCATATATTTTCATTCTGAGGGAATTTCCTCATGGTACAGAAGTCTTTCTTTCATGCTTTTTAGATAATCTTTAAAAACCAAGAAGGAAGTAATGATGAACTCCAGTAGCATGAATAAGGAAATGGCAAGAAAAAAGGGATATGGTAGAATGGCTTATAATGTTTATCATGTTTCTACAAAAAAAAAAAAAAAAAAAAAAAAAAAAAAAAAAAAAAGAAGCCAAACATCTAAGAAGCACAAGAAAGATAATAGCCTAAATTATTCCTGTGTGCCATTACTAAATTGTCATTTCCAGCCTCTTTTTTCTGAATGGGGAATACAAAACAGCAGATGGAAATCAAGGTTTGAAACTAGAGCAAGAAAATCTCTCTTAAGTGCAGTCCAGGTTATGAGAAAGACAACTGTCCAAAAAAAAATATTACCAAAGCACTTAGTTTCTTTAAAAAAAATTTAAAAAAAACCCTTCATTGCTTTTATTGTCTTGACTTCCTAGCAGATTCTGCATTTTATTCTGAAGAAACATGATTGCTTCATTTTTAATGAGGAGGTTGAACTCTTCTTGAGAAGGTCTTAAGTTGAAATGGGTTAGCTATGATTATGGTTAGCTATGATACTTGAAGATCTCATGTTGTGTGTTATGCATGATGTAAGCAGCATCTTTTTTTTTTCTTGTAACACAAACAGCTGTAGCTTAGAGATCAAAGGATGGCTAAGGAGTAAAAAGCTGTAAAGAACATGCTATCAGTGGGAACAGTACAGGGACGTGTTTAGTAACAAAATCAGTTATTATGTATAAGTATGTGATGAATTTATTAGAAAGTTTGTCTGTAATAATCCAAACAAACCAGAAAAACATTTTTCAACACTGTCCACCCCCCAGATAGTGACTTATGTTCCTATTGGTCACATGATGCCTAGTCCAACATACAGAATGTTTCCAAGTTTATTCTTACTAAATCACTTATCCTCTTGAGAAGCTAACTGGTTCAAAGCAAATGCTCTTTTTCCCTGGAGACACATACCATTCAGACTAGGGAACAGAAGATTTGTGGTAAATGAGTACGTCCCCAAAAGATAAGGAACTCTACTTTGTGTATTGATCTTGTTGCAAGGAGTTGTGATCAAGGACAGTTGAGCAAAAATTCAACTGACTCTAATGTTACTTTATGTGAATTTTGTATCACAATGAAATGTAAAGATTGTTCTTTTACTTCTGGTTAAACAACATATTGTGCTTACATTCCCAACATAGAATTTAAATAATGTTTGGTACTTTATGTAGGAGCAGGAGCACAAAGTGTTTGCCCAACTAGAGTATACTGTTATCAAGCCCATCTGTTTCTGGCAAGAGCTAGTACATAAAAATCCCTCTCATCTAATTTAATACATATATGAATTTGCACTTGCCTTTCTTAACCTCTAATCATTTTTAAGTGAACAGCTAGGAAAAAAAAATTTGATGCATAAAAATATGTAAGTCTTGTTTCATTGAACCATAGAAGACACCATTCCTTTAGGCTGGAGTTAGGCTGGTCCCCAAGATCTAACATCCCCACTGCCCATTTCCTAAGCATCTTCAGGTGAAAACTGATCTTTGCTTTCTGGTCTGTGAGTCCCCAGTGGGTCACTCTACCAAATATTGAGTGAGGAAATAACATGGACAAAGACTTTGTTGGGATTCTTTACATTGTAACTGTTTTCATTGTCTTTCACAGTTTTGACTGCAGAGGTGGGGAGGAGAGGCCCAGAAGTCATCAAGTTATGCAGAGCTTACTAAGTATCTTTTTAAGACTCTTGGGTGTCTAGGGAGAGTCTGGGGTTTCGTAGTACATGTTGGTGGAGATGATGGTCCCCAGATCTGAGGGATCCTCTTTGCCTAAGCTTATTTGATCCTTCTCTGGTAGGGAACTATTCTTTCCTTCAAATCCATCAGGTATTTTATCCAAGTGTTTTTGCTTCTACAAGATACTTGACTTGAGGCAAGGACTATAATGGGAGCTCACAAACTGCAGGCAGGAATTGTGGACTGCCCTGGATAAAGAGTAATTGGAGTCCATAATGTGACAGTGACAGCTGAGGTGGAATGTCAAGCAAAATCCAATTCCCACAGGGTCAGTGTTTCCAAGCAATGTCATTTGTAGCTCATTATCTGTATTCTGCTTTGCAAGCTTCTTGTAGAACTTACTAATTCTTGTATTTTCTGTTGCACTGAGAAAGAGAGCATATTTTCCCACATTTCCCATAGTAAATGTTGGTATTTAAAAGACACATGAAAACTTATTTAAACTAAATAAGCAAAAAAAAAAAAAAGTGGATGTAGAATAATACTGATTGTAACAAAATAAAATGACCGGTCTACATGACTGGTGATTACTATTGCCAGGTTTCCACAGCAAAAGCAGGAGTTACTTCTAAGCTGTGCCAGCAAACACACAAATTCTGATAGATTCTGGGATTTACTATACTAAAAAGGTCTTTCCTTCTTGTATTCCACTGTGCCTGGTGAATCTTGCATTAGCATTCTACATTTTGCATACAAAGAACCTTGTATTTTACTTAATCAGGGAATCGATTCAAAACTTGTTCTTTACACATGGCTGATTACCTCGATAGATTGTAAGGTATTAAATGTGTGAAATAGTCTATAAAACAGCTCCAGCTAATTAATCTTAATTTCACAACTCCAAAGAGGAGTTTCTGAAAGTACCTGCAAATACTTTGTTAGTGACCTTTCTGATATGTGCATCCTACCTGTCAATACCATTTATTACTCCTGCTATTTAATTGCTCTTTTATTCAAATTAAATACCTTCCAGCCATTTAAAAAACTGAATTATGTTGCTTCTTCTTGCAATTGTCACACTAGTTAATTAGCTCTTGGCATGCCTGAGTGTCTGAAGAAATTGGTAAAATGATTTGTAATTGTTCACTGAAGTACAAAGAGGCACTTTAATAAAGCCACATAAATGCAAGAGAATAGATGTGTTTTTCAACCTAATTTAGGTGAATTTTTTTATTTTATCAGCAAGCATTAGAAAAGCTCATTCATTTTATATGCAAGCTTTGTGCTCATCATCTCTGCCTGTACCTGAGCTTAGCAAGGTTATAAAACATAGTAAAAACACTGAAAATATAAAATGGGGTTTTATAGAAACAAACTGCCAAATAAAATTTTAAAGAGTTCCTCCTGTCCAACCTCTGACATTAAATTGATTCTTAGTGCCAGCTTATATTGTAACTGAGATATTTGGAGGTATCTGAATATTACAGCAGCTCAAGATGGGTGAAGCCCCAAGCTCCCAGCTCTGTGTCACAGTACACTTAAGGTAGCTCTAGTACTCTTCTGGCACAAAGCAGCACTAAAGCCAACCCAAGTAATCAGAAGAGAATTTCCCTGTAGCCTTCCTTCTGGTAGTTGTGAGACTTGAGGCATTGGACAACACTTTTTCTTTCATCAGTCTTGTTCCTTGGGCTTGTGAGTGCAAAGGGAAGACCCAACAAGCTTTCAGTGAATGCCCCCGAGTGATTTTGTCCTGTATGTCACACAGGGGGTGACAAGGCTTTAAACAGTGTCATGTTTGCAATGGCTGTGTCTAACTGTAAACCAGCATACAAGCAAAGTTAACTTAGTCCAAGAAGAGGATTACACTGGTCTAGATGTGGGGTAGTTTAATGTGATTTTTCTCCTTCACAGGAAATCCCAGGGCACCTCAGTTTGGAAGGGTAGTTTACTTCTCCTGCTTGTTATCTCATTTTTCCTTCCCCATGTAGGATGCATGGTGTGCAAAGGGAGAAGCATAGTGTATGTACACAAAGAGGGAAATGGATCCTGGGAAGCAGGATTTTCAAAAGTGCTGTTGTCTCATAGCTTGCTGTTCAGCAAATGTTCAGTCTCACAAGGAGTCATGTAGCTACTAATGAGGATGCCAAGTGCCTTGTTACTGCAGAATTTAATGTACTGCAACAGTGGTGTCACATAATTAGCTTGACAGACCAATAGATTTTCCAATAAAACTGTAAAGCTTTTTTATTGTTATTATTTAGAACAGTCATTGTAGCCTTTTGATGAAATTAAAATCAATCTAGAAATAAAGACTCAGAGTCTGTGGGCATTCTTGTAATTTTGGTCACCTTGTCTAAGAATTATCTCTGGATGATTTCCCCTCATTGCTTCCATGCTCACTGCAATTCAGGCTTCTTTGAGAAAAAAATGGTACATAATTTGATCAAGAAAGGCAATACAGTGTGAAAAATTAGTTTTTATAAACAGTAGCCATTTCAAATAACTGTGCAGTATTTACAGATTAAGTTTTTCAACTAGTGTGTCTTTCCTAACACACTAATTTTAGTCACTCCAACTAAAATTATGACTCTTTTCTGAACAAAATTACTGTATAAAATATGGCAAGCATGCTTTTTATTCACAATCTCTTCTTTAAAACATAACTGAATTATTTGTTGTAGTTTTTGAGGGTACTAGATGCTGAAGCTGGACTGGAGTGCCACAGTGGAGACCTTCTGGGGTACATCTCAAAACTCAGCTCATCCTGATCACATCAGAGATGAAAGTCACTTATAACAAAACCCCCATGAATTGATAAATGGCCACAAGTGATGTTTACTCCCTGTTACCTCATTAGCTGTTAGAATTTACCTGTGTGGCATAGGAAGAATGTTTTGCAGTAGGAGAAGCATGAATTACTTTCCAGGAGGCATGTTTGTGCCTCTCAGGTCGGGCTCCTTGGCCACACTGGATAGATGTGCAGGAGAGGTGTGGGTGCAGGTCAGCTCTGTGTCTGGTGCTTTAGCAGGCAGTTGTGTGTGACAGGGAGCTGGAGAGCTCAAACCACTTCACATTGTTAGTTCTGCACAAAATAATTGTCACTTACCTAGAGATTTAACTGGGTATTCATTAAACAAAATAAATTCCATGAAGTTTTAAGCCAGCCAGATTTAAGTCACAAATGGAGTGTGGCAAGGAACTGTGAAAGGAAACATGGACAAATCACTGTGTGGTCAGTGAAAATGCAGATGTTTCTTCAGGCCCCCCTCTTGTAGCTGCTGAAGGGAGTGGGGGCATCATGGTAAAATGTCCCATTAATATGTCTGGCTTAAAAAAGCCCCAAAAAACCAACAGGTGCTTTTATTTGAATTACGTGCCCCAGAACAGTTTTACCTCTGTTTTTATTCCTAGTATTACTTCTAGTGTGAATTGCATTTCAAAAGTGTTCCTGTGCCTTTGTGGTGACCTGCAGAAGTGGAACGGGAAGGTGGATGAACTGTCCTGAGGGGACACGAGCCTCCTTCCATGGGCTGGCTTTCTCTGCAGGTGGTGGGAGCTTTGCCTTACTAGATAAAGTAGAAAGTCTCAAACTTATTCTTTTCCTCACTCTGTCTCATCTTTTTTTTGTTCTTTCTCCATGATTACACGTTATGTGCCTTTTTTCCAACCCCCGTGCAGTCTAACGGGATCGCAGACACTTTAAAGTGGAATGCAGCACTGCTATGGGAGACAAAGGAGAACACTCTGATGGAAGGATGAAATGACATGTGGTTTGGCTACCAGTGCAGAGACAGCTTTGATTGAAGTGAAGCACAGGAAAGGCATAAGAGCAATCACAGGGAACTATTACAGATCTCTGAGGGCAGAATAAAAAGGCAGACTAGGAAATGTTTATGCAGATGGAGGCAGAGGCTTTTGGAAAGGCTAAGGGCACTAAGCACAGAGGACATGTTCAACTGTCCTTTGAGTCAAAATTGTAGTGTTTCCTGTAGGATTTTAGTGGGAACAATTTCAGAAAGGATTTTTGTGAGCTGTGTGAAATCTTTGAAATATTTCTGATAGACATGAGTTAGATGATCCGTTATCACTGCATTAATAGATTCAGGAATTTGTTAGCAAGGGTGATGTGCAAAACAAAACCCAGTGCAAACGGTTTCTCAGCTGGGCATAAGTGGAGCAGTGTTGGGGTATAACCATGGCAGCTGCTTTTGCTGGATACAGCTGCTTCATCAGGCTGCCCCATCTGCAGATCCTCAGATATTGCAGTGCCTTTCACAGGCTGGGGGGACTTGGAGTCCAAAGCCTCCTCCCTTAGGTGAGCCCACAGCACCGCTAGGGCAGCTGAACTCTTGTGGAACTCCATCTGCACAATTTACTTCTGCTCAGAGTAAATGTCTGGTGAGCAGTTTCTGAAGCAGTTAATATTGCAAGGGATGGTGTGACTGCAGTGAGTCCATGAAGAAAAGAAACAAATGTAAAAAGTCTGAGGCATCGGTCTGTTCAGAAAGAATGTTTGTGAAAGAAATAAAAGGTGGAAGGGAAATTAGCCTTGCTGAAGCTTCTGCATATGTTTTCAATAGTACAGAATGAACTGTTATATTTGGCAGGAAGCCATCGAAATCAGAGGGTATAATCTTATAACTAGGAAATTAGGAACTATAAAATGCTTTAAGTACACAAGAGGGAATAAACATATGTATTAAATTACTGTTCAAATGAGAAGAACTACCAAGACAGCTCTTAGGCAAAGGATGAGAATGAGTAGAAAAAGGAAAACTAAATCCATCTTTGTATCTCCTGCAGAATTTTCGAACTCACTCTGTCTTGGGTGTTTAGGAAACTTGGGAAAAAACCCAAAATAAACCAACATTTATTGACCCAAGGCTTGGGTAGCTTATAAACATAAGATCTCTTTCACTGTATTTCCTGTTGGGCCAATGCAAGGAGTTTTGGGTTTAAGGAGATGTATTTCCTTAAAGTGTAAATTTACCATCTCACTGTGTTTAACCGAGGTGAGGCACAACATGAGTTCAGAAGGTGTGCTTATATAGCTGTCTTTTATGGCAGAGGGAAGTATTCTTTCTTGTAAAGGGTGGATAATAAGGAGATACTCCCAGAAAATGAGTTTGGAATGCATACTGTAGTCTGATTAACAATAAAAGCTAAGGGAATTTTGTGTGATGCTGATATTTGAGTCTTGTGCTTCAGGTACTTCTCTGATTGACTCCTTTTTGTAAGGCCTCATGGCAGAATGCAGAAGAAAAGCTAAGTCAGACTGGCAAGTCAGATTTAAGTGTGTCATGGGGTTAATTCCATGAAGTCTCTGATTATTTGCAGAAAACAAGATATAAAAAATGTGCAAAATAGGAAACTGAGCTACTTTGAGGACGTGTGTTAATTCAAGTGTTGGATGAAGTAGCCTGGAGTACAGACGTGTTTCTGACTTTCCTCTTTCACACAGACTCCTCAGTTAGCTGTTTCTGTCTGTGATGGTAGTCAAATGGGTAAAAATCCGCTATTTTGCATGAGAAATTCATCAGAGGAATGTTGTTGTCCACAATTTGACTAAAGCAATATGAGCTTCTCAGAACAAAATAGAACATTATTTTGAAATTATAATTGGCAGAATTATCTTAGACAATTACAATATAGTATCATCTTTACTTCTTTCTAGTGGGAGGGATTCTTGCAAAGTGTGTTAGCTTTTATATTAAGCCTCCTTAGATTTGGAATGAAATGGTAAAGATACTTTATGCAAATTTCTCTGAGTCAAGGCTATTCCCATCTCATCTTGATAAATAAAGGCAGAGAAAGGTTTGCACTACTCGCTTCTTTCATTTTACAATTTCTGGTCTAGTGGCTTGTCTCAGTTCCCCAGTTTAAGCAGCAATTCCCCTTTCTGTGGTGCATGTGAGAGCTGAAGCAATGTTTCAAGCTTGAAAATACTTGTTAAGTGCATTGTGCTGACCTCAGTGTATATCTTGGTGAACAAAATTCCTTGTGAGTTGGAAGTCTGTGTGACCAAGTCTTATATGTAAATAAAGGCAAAGAAGAAAATTTGAGTCCATTTGTACTCTACATGTGGTTAAGCATCTGAATAAATATTGTGTGTATCAAGCCTAGATTGTCCAAATATGTTGGACATCTTTCATATGTTTGTAGTTAAATAAATATATTTGCACCCCCTCAGTAGTTTTTAAGTACAGGCTAAGTTCTGTAAAAGCATATGATAATGATTATCACAAATGTAAATACTAGTTTAGTGAAAAACAAGATATGCTTCTTAAATATTGTCTAATACTGGGAATTCCAAAAGCATCTTTTGATGATGCTGCTGTTATGCTGTCTTAATGTTGCAACTCGGAATCCTGTCCTCTGGTTTTGATGATGAGTTCTGTGCTGCACCCATCAGCTTCACCCAAGCATTTTATAGTCTTTCATATTATTCAAATTATGTATGGAGTAGGAGGGAGAAATGAAGGCAATGAATCAGTCAGAGAAGGTTGGTGTCCAGCAGAAAAAAAACTTTTCAGTGGGAGTTTTAACAGGGTGGAGTAAGTAGTTAAAGAATGACTTACTAGCTAGAAAAGCAGACTTCTTTTTTTGACTAATGGCCCATGATCCACCTTCATAATTTCTCACCAGCTTTGTTGTAGTCATGGGAAAGTGGGAAGTTTGGGAATGCTGTTGTTAATTCAGACTGCAAGCTCACAAAGGACTATTTACCCAGGTGTCATGAGCTGGGACCACAGTCTGGTCTTTTCTATTTCATGCTAGCAATTCAGACTATAAGCTCAAGAACTGATTTTATTTAAATTGAAGACAAAATTTAAGATCTGAGTTTGGAGCACAAGGTGATTATAGAACTTTTCTGAGATGTTTGCTACAGCAATATTAACAATAATAACAATATGCAGGGAATCATATTTTTATCTAAATGTGTGGATCAGTAGAGTGCTAGTCTGCATAAATACAAATGGTCCATAGTATTTTAACAATATAATATTTCTTTAAAGCCATGTAAAAATATTCTAAGAAAACTTAAGGCAACACTTGTTTTTTTTCTACATGTTTTTAAAACATTTTAAAATATAAATAATATTATTAAGATTATTTTCTATTATTTTTATATTTTTACTGGACTAAAAAGAAAATCTATCAAAGTACCCAATGTAGCAGAACATATTTTGCATTTGCACATGCGTTTTTTTGCTTTAAAATGTTTTTCTATGCAACTTCTGTCAGGTTCAAAATGTGTGTTATGTGACCTCTCTGACCAATTACAATATAACTCAATCCATGAATAATAACTAGGAAGTATTAGCATGTGCCTTTTTTTATCCCTTTAGACATTTAAAAATGGTATAAACATTGAATACATTTAAAAGACTGAAAGTCTCCTGGTACAGGTGCCTTAGACAATAGACAGATTAAACTTCTAGAATAGTATAATCACTATGAATTGTCTCATTCTTCTCATTGTACTATGTTGCTGATAGAATTTTCTGTTGCATAAAACATACTTCTACTTTCTTTATATATTATAGCAGTTAGCTTAGACCTCTTGAGAGAAATAAAAATAGATACTTATTTATGTTGTGACTTTTGAACAAGCACAAAGAAGCTCCATAAATCAGATATGCTCCCTTTGATGAATTGTAATGTAAGTAGAAGTACAGAAAATGTTGGTTTAGCTTAGCTCAGATCAGAGACTTGTTCTTTTATATGCCAGGAGCAACAATAGAGGAATGGGGTGTCAGAATTCTGCTTGAAAGGTTTAGGTATAAAAAACTACAATTAAAAAAGAATTGAGGCTTTCCTAAACAGATAAGGAGTATTTTACTGATACAACACTTGAAAGTAGGGCAAAACAGGAACTTAATGAAAAATGCAGAAAATTAAGTATGAAATAATGAAATTTTGCAATGAAGGAGAAGAGACAGAACATTTTGTTGGATCGTGCTATTCCAGCTAAAGCTCAGACCTCCCCATATGGTCAGAAATATAATCTCTACCATATGTTACAAGTGTTTCAGCAAAAGATGGCCAAAGAAATGAGAATGCAGAGTGGAGGCAGAACATAGCACCAAGAGAGGAAGTTGAAATAAATGTTTATAGTCCCAAGGCACTTTCTTGAAGCTTTTGGTCTGTTGGATTCTGTGGTGTTCATCACAGCTCAGCTTCAGAAGGAGTCAGATATGTCCATTCTGAGTGAACTAATGAATTACAGCTGAGCTGATGAAGAGAAAAATCAGACTTTGTAAGATAGTTGGCAGAACAAAATCTAATATCCTTCACTGCAGTTTTAAACCAGTGCCTAGTCCAAGGAATAATTCTTAGGTATTCTACAGTGATAAAATTAAGCTGTATTTCCAGCAGAAAATACCAGCTCATCTTGATTGCAGGAAGCGATCACAGACGCATGGAATCAGCCTAATCAGCACCTACAGCCTCTGAAATTTTTTTTTCCCTGGACATTTATTTAACCCCTTACTCCTAGGCAGGCACTGCTCAGAGATCAGTGGTACACGCCGTTCTGTGCACAGCATCTGGCTCCTGGAGTAACCTGGCAGCTGCTTCCCTCCTTCTCCACATCACCCTCCCTGCGGCTTCCGTCTTTATTCCTGCCCGTGTGTGGCAGCCAGCACAGCGTGCTCACGCTGTGCACATCTGGCGTGGAGCAGATCCCCTCCCCTCATCAGGCTGGCACAGCTGCTGCTTCTAAATGGGACCTGGCCAGACAACTGCTCCTAATGATTCCCCCGACAGCTTTTTTCCACTTACTGATCCAGCTTTCCTGTTCACCACCTGCTTGATTTCCCTTCCCCAAACACCCTGCTTGCTCAAACCCACGTATTGCATCCTCTGCTCCCAGCAGCCTGCACGCTAAAGCCAATGCTAATGCTGTTCTTCCTGGGCTGATTCCCCCCATCTCCAGCTCCACAGTGACTGCTGCTGTCATTCTTGGATTTAAAATAGCAAACCAGTGAATGGGAGATTTGTTCTCTGGTCCCTGTTCTACTGTGTTTCAATTCAGATCACATGTCTGCAGGTTAACTCTAGAAATAGGATAAAACAACACCTAGGCTCTGAGTTACAAGCTAAAGTTTGGAAACTGGAATTCTTGAGCTCATTTTTGTACGCTATCTCTAATGATGTGGAAAAGATAATTCTAGTAGCTGTGTCCTTGTGTTGTGGTGGGGGCTGTCCCATAGGTGCAGTCAGTCTTGTAGTTCACTTCTGTAGTAACAATTTGGGCAGTGAAATGATGAAAGCGAAACTCAGTCAACCAACCACCTCACCACTTTAAAAGACTTGAGAGTGCTGTAGACTTTGTGTTGGAAATCATCTCTAATAATCTCTATTTACTGTTTTACCACAGACCATGGCTAGTGAGGAATCTTATGATAATGGCTTTCCATTTTGGTAGGAGCTGCTTTCCTTTCTGTTTTCCATTTTGGGAAAAAAACCCATACTACATTCTAAAAGTGAGCTCTTTTTTTTTTTTCCTTTTCCCTCTCAAAAGCAGAGAAACCCAAGACCCCATTAATACTTGGAGCCTGAAAAATTCAGCCAGGATGTAGGGATCTGATGTTCAGTACTAGGACTAGGGAAGAAATATCAGTGTCTAGTATTCTGTATGAAACCCACCACTCCAGACTAAAAACTTAGAACACTCTTTATGTCTTACCTTTTCCACTTAAAAAAAAAAAATAATTATTGTGCCATACCACAGATGTATTTCATCTGTGTTAGGACAGTTCCTGTGGATGCAGAACAGCAAGATCTAATTCTTGAATCTGAATGAGGTCAAATCCAAATATGTGTTCAGCTCTTATAGCCTAGGCTAATTTCCAGGCTGCTAGATGACCACTAGCACAGTATTTGCCATCCCTGGGTTTTTCCAAAATACTAGGATGAGCACAAGTCCTTCCAGTAGTGATATGGAAAATTCTGAAATTAAAAAATAATAATAAAAAATTGGATAAGTGTTTCCCTCCTAACACTGTGGCATGTGTTCCTGCTATCTGTGCCTTTGAGGTGTGCATTCCAAGCCCTGATCAACAACCTTTCATATGCATTGGTGCACAGAAAGGATTGCAGTTCATTTATAAGTCCAGAATATAACACAGAGTAGCCTTCGTCTTTTAAAGCCATCTGAGGCACTGCAGTACAAACACACCAGTACTGTTGAAGGCTTCAGTCCCTGTTTCAGAAAACGTTACAAAGGATATAGCAGGGGCACAGACATTCTGTCAGAAGACAGTAGAATGAATAGGGAGTACTCTCTGAAAAAATACTGAGAGCAGGAGGACCAGGATGATTTTCTTCAAAGCAGTCTTTGTTGATGGCATCAAACTTGACTCAAATGAGTAGACCTAATTCTAACATCTCCCTCTTTTCAATTCCACTGACTTCCTGTCATTTTTTGTTAAATTAGTTTCTTAGCAGGGAATGTTTCAATTTTCTTTCCCTCGTTCCCACCAGTCTAATGATTCTTCACCATCTTAATAAGTACAATGAATGTGCTCCATTAATGGATAGAAGCATTAGAGAATAATGTCATTTCTGAAAACTCTTAATACATTTCACAATTAAGAAGGCATAGATTCTTTTTCAAGTAGGAAAAACCCAAGTCATTTCCCTTGCTACACTTACTGCCCTATGAAAAGTGGGTATTCTGGTAATTTTAAAGTTTTTCATATGTTGCTTCATTTGAATGCATCATCTTTACATGATCTCAGAAATTGGCTCCAATTACTCAGCTGCAAATAGCAAGGAGCTATTTGTATCAGGATTTTATACCAAATTTTGAATTCCAGCTTAACAGAGACAGAGAAAATATGTGAATGCAAGTGATTGTATTCTTTACATATGTGAAATTTATATCTAGTACTATCAAGTCTTTAAAGCAATAATTATTTTGTCTCATCCCTTTATGATGTACTTTTTGTTCCATAGTTCCCCCTACATTTTGCTTGGCTTACAGTGCTCAGAACTGTTTAAGTTATGAATCTTAAACCATCCATTTAGCCAAGCATTGCCCTTTGACAGTGAAGGGCATGTTTATCCAGCCAAGTGCAGACAGTCCTGGCATAGTGAACTAGCCATAGCAACATGACCAATATGTACTGCTAAATTCATGTAGACATATCAGCATGTGATTTTGCATTGCTCTGTAGGACCAGTCTTTCAGGACCTTATTCTCAGGTAACTCAACTGAAAGCATGAAGGGAGCTCTCTGCAGGTAACTGAAGACACATTCAAATTGCTTTGCTGAAATGGCAACACATAATAATCCCACTGAAGCCAACCTGTACAGACTTATGTGTGTAAAAGTATGGATTTTCGTGTGTGTGATATTAAACTACAATTTTAGTTTTCTTTTTGAGGATGAATTATCATTCTTTTGGGAAAAAAACAAAACTATACTGATTAACTATGTATTGCGCTTCTTTCTTTTTCACTGAAAGCAAACTTTGTGTCAATAGCAATAGCACTTCTGGAGAGAATATCCTGATTTTCTCCTCTGACTGCTCTTGCTTTCTGTCATGGATTACATGATCTAGGGTTCTTTCAAATGAAAATAAACCAGGAGCATTCATTCCATGATACCAGACTAGTTCAAAGTAAGCCCCCACATGCTACACCTGCTTCTGCTACACGGCACTTTTTGCTGTGTTGCTTCTATTGCACACACAAGCTTATTTGTTCTAGTAATGAATACAGATGGTCAAGGTAATACATTATTTTGTCTATTCTTCTTTACAAGGAGCAGAAATAATTTATTCCCAATCTCAGCCAATACTTCTGTGTTTGATTTTTTGAGTATTTGATATAATAAAGTAGCTTTGCCTTGTTGTTTTATTTGTGTCCCTGCCAGCTGCAGCATATGTTTATTCCTGGAAAATATTGCATGGGCTGGGAACTTATCAGATGCCCAAGGGGTACCTTCAACTTTGCTAAGATTGTCATCATTTATACCTTTCAAAGCTGTGGATCATTTTATGCATGAGCTGTAATTGCAGCAGCCTAAACCCTCTTTTATAAAACTATCAAAAATGTCATTCTTGCTAATGCTATATGTTCTTTAGAGTCCTGGGCTAATTCAGAGCATTTGTTCTCCAAGGTGTGGTGTGGTGATAGGATTCTCCATGAAGGACTGTCTTTTCCTCTCCCAATGGCTAGTACTACAGAACAGGTTAACAGTTCAATTAATCTCTCATTATTTCTTGTCATGGTTGAGGCATCTTGAGAGGACTGATAGCATCAGGAAGACAGATAACTTATGATTTATGTGATGAGAAAGACCAACATTTACTAATGTGGGACATCACTCACAGCAACAGCCCATTTCACTCTGTGAACATTTAATATAAAACTCAGCCATCTGGAATACTCTTGGCCAACCTCCTTTTAAACCTGTTAGCACAACAAGGCCTGTACTGGTACTTTCCCCCATTCCCTTTCCACAAGTTTCAGGCTGATGATTTGCAGTGAGTCACATTTGTATATGCCTGTACTTCATTTGTTTAGTGATTGTGTAAAGTGAGAAGGTAACAAGACAGTCCTGTTTTTCTTTGTCATGGCTAGTAGGGATTAAATTTGTTATTAAGACTTCTAGAGAGTTAAACTAATGACTGATTACACATGAAATACTGGAGCTTTCTTGCCAAAACCTAACAAAACAACTGCTTCAACTGAGTATGGGTGACTCTCAGAAGATTTTTAAGTTCTAAAACATGGTCTTACGAAAGGAATAGTAAATACATTGCCTAAGTAGAATATCATTGGGCTAGTTAATATAGTTCAGGAAAAGACCTGACATTTCTTAAGGGAATATATTTGCAAAGTAATTGATTGAATAAAGTCAGTTTTATTTATTTGTTCTGGCTTCTGCTGAGACATGTACTACTATTTTTTTTCTTCCCTCCTTTTTTTCTTAGTGCCACTCTCAGGTTTTAGTATTCTGCCCATGACTGTGACTTTGGGAATGGGGTCTTTCTGAGTGCCTAGACATTATTGCTGTTATCTTGGCAGTGTTACTGTTAGGTACTTAGGAAAGTGTTAGTCCCCATGTAATGTGTCCAGAGTTGAGATGAAAAGTGGTAGAATTATATGATCAAGGTTATGGAAGGATATAGTACCAACAGCTCAGAATCAACAAGAGGTTTCTATGAATTCAAGTTTAACATGTCATTGATAGGACCATTTTTTTTTTCCTCTTAGCTGATATCTGTGTTTTCTGGATTCCCTCTGCTTCCCTCTCTGTCTCCTGTAATGTCGTTTCTGGTCTATAATTGCCTCCTTTTAAACTCGCATCATTGGGTTTTCCCCTGATTTCCTGCTGATTGCACCTATTGAGAGGGAGAGAAAAAAAAAAGAAAACTGTATCTTTACTCTTTGAATTTGCTATACTCTATCCCAGTCATGCTTGTTCCTAAGATTTTGGGTCTTTTTGTACAGGTTCAATTTCAGGAAAAAAAATTGGAACATGAAATGTGAATTCATGTGAATGTGTGCAAAGGTCCTTTAACAGATGTGAAAGCCTCTTCCAGAAGCACAGTTTATTCAGCAGCACACTGTGTGACACTGCATACTGTTAAAACATATGTGCAGTCAACATAGTTTAGTATTTCAGTGATTTATTATCTGTGGTTTTGCCACATAAAGGTGCTTTCTATCAAAATATAAGAGCAGAAGTGTTCAAAATCCTACTCTATGATGCTATTGCACTCAATGACAAAACTACTTAAAGGATGAAGCAGAAAACTTCTAAAGATATCAGTGGTTACCTGAATTGTAATAGATTTCAAGTATGTTAATAACATGCTCCCAGGAAGTATCAAGAAATGCTCAACCTTTGTTGAAAAACTGCCAAAGCACAAGTTTGTTGTGATTTGCGTATTTATTATGTGAGAGTGAGACCTCTTATGTCTCTCTAAAGTGTAAGTTGAATAAATTTGTCTTTTAGGTTACATGAGGATCCTGTAAAATACCTCAGACCTTCTTGCTAAGTGGTTTTATACTCATTACATATTCAGACCTTCCTCTGCCTCTAAATGAAAATATCTTTATTCTCTGGATGCTGTAAATAAATATTTTGTTCTGTAAACTTTGCATTAATTCAATTCCCCCCTCTTCACCTAGGTAGTTTTTTGCTCTTCAGAGTGCACTATGCTGATACTTTTGTGATCTGGTTGCCTGCTCACCATACAGAAGAGAAGGAACATTTTGCTTTCTTTGAGTTGTCTTTCTTGACTAACACAGCAAAGTGATAGCTTTTGCAGTGATATTTTTGGATTCACTCTTTTCTGAGTGAATCCAACCTCCATTTGAAAGGTTAATACAGCAAATCCCATCATGCTGAAAAGCTTTCTGCATCAGAAATCGTTGTCTTGTGATGTGTTTCTAAGTGTCTCCTGCAAGGTGTAGACCTTTGACTGGAGTGTCCGAGTTTTTACAATTAACATTAATGTCAGAGATGTGGTCTTGAAAATTTGTCTAGGTTGTGTGACTTCCAACTGATAATGTGTAAATTTGATGTGATAAAATGTGATAAAATTGATTTGATAAAATTTGAGGGAGCCTGCAGAAAAGACAGACATGCAGAAGGGAGAAGGTGAGAGAGAGTGAAAAAGCATATTTGAAGAGATACTGGCTGATGGCTATTGTTGTCTGTTACTGCTAGGGTGTTTTTTGGGGTTGTTTTCAAATAAATGGTAAATACTGCCATAAAGTTTCTTTTAATATGTGAACCAATTTTTCATAGATGACAGGTCTGATACTCATGATTTTGGGGATTGGTAGTTTTAAGGGTGTGAATATAGTAGGCACTACAATGAAGTAATTGCTTGTTCAATTTCCATGAATGACTTTATGTAGATACGGATCATGAACAAAATTGGACTACTTGTAGTATAATTTAAGGAAGCTCACAGCAGGATCATGGTGTTTTGACTCTATTCTCTCTAAGCATTTTTTAAAAGTAACTTTATTTAAAAAAATTCAATTTCTTATAAAGAATCTGCTCTCCTCTCACTTTTCAGCCCTTGCCATCATTAGGAATTTCATAGAGGGCACTCCCTTGATGAACAATTATTTTTCCTTCTTTCTCCAAGTGAAACTACTAGTTCTGAAAACACACTCTGTTTAGAGTTTTCCACTGGTCTTGAAAGAAAAGCCTGTCATCCTTTAAACCTGCCTTTGAACATTTCCATTCTGTCAAGTAAGAAAGATCCTGCTCATTTGCTGATTTTGCTATCATATTGTATTAATGTAATATTGTAATAGTATATTATATTAATGTAATATTGATTTCCACATAAAATTTTGACTGAGTCCCTATGAATCTCTTAGGTGTTACTCAGCCACCAACCTTCTCTGAAACTGTCTCAAGAGCAAAGAAAGTGTAGTAAAAGGACTGTTCCTTTCTTTCTGCTAACTTAAATTGCACTAAGTAGGACTACATTTTTGCTTTAAATATCAGGCTTAACTGCATGTGGGAAAGATAAGGGCAAAGGGCTGAAGAGGAGGGGAGAAAAATTAGAAGAAAGGAAGGAGAAGACACAGGAAGTTATATTCAAGAAAAGGGGGTAATTTAAAGGGTCGCATTTGCAGAAAGGAGGACAGTGATACCTGAGCAAAAATATTTTCTCCAAGTCAAACACGTTTGGATGCCTAACACTTAGGGACCTCCTCACACCTGTCACAGTCTGCTGTTACATCTGCCCTCATGTGGCTTAGGCATTTTAAGGCTGATGTTTAAGGATGCCAGGCCTTGGTACCCCACAGTGGTCAGTGGAAGGAGGTTGTCCCAACACTTTGAATTAGGCAACACTCCAAAGAGTTTGTGTACATCTTGTGAACAGGTAATTATATACCATTATGGTCGGTTGTGGATGTGTTTGTATTTTTCCTATACCATACACTGTTATGGTAATTAATAATGCTTTTACCATGGAGGTGGTACTATTAAAAAAAAAATACTCCAGTATTCACAACCATTATGTTTCTTACTGCTGGTTATCTTAGCAGATACTCAGGGCCTGTTGTGGGCTTTTTAGTGAAATACTATCAGACCATTTGTTACTCTAAACAAACACATCTGTGTCCAACACCACCGTGTCACAAGGTTGATGCTTTACTGGGTTGATAGGTACACCTCAGAATATCAAGGATATTGGTCTTCATAGGGTGCATGTTCTTAACAAAGGCATATTTTCCCCTTTAATTCCAACTTTGGTATCATACAACCTTTTTTTTTTTACCCCAGAATAGGCTGTTAGACTAGCATACACACACACACATATATAATAGCTGCCTGATACAAAATGGCATCTTGTTTATTTTGCAATAATTTCCTTTTTTACCATTTTGAAAGCTCATGATACAGTCACCAAGTGACTGTCTCTGATATAAGCAAACTTACATTTATCAGCAAGTCTGAGATATATGTGTGTGTGTAATGTATTATGATGATTTATATAGGATTGCCTTAGACTATTTGCCATGCTGCTGTGTAACACTTTGTGGAATAAGCATAGGACTGAATTTTGTCTTTGGAGGATTTTATGGAAAACATCAAACAGGCTGAACATTACAGTTTTGCGGTAAAGTCCTGAATGTGACTCTAAGTAACAGTTCTGTCAGCCATGAAGAAAACACCTTCCATTTACTGGTAAATATGCATTCAATAGACAAAAAAAATTTCCAGAGTATTTAGAATATGCTAAATTACTTTATAAATTGCTATTAGTAAGACAAACATTATGCCTTTATTCCAATTTGTTGCTGTTGCCACATTGTGTCATTTTAATATTCATATTTCAATTGCTAGTATTCACATAAACACATTATTCTTTAATAGCCTTTCATAGATAATTATTCAGAGCCTATTTTGATTATAATATACAGTATGGATCACTAAGTAGTAGTAGTGTTGAATATAATTCAAGCATCTTAGTATTGTTTCAGATTCTACAAGTTCCTTTCAGTAAAGCTCAGCATGTTGAAAGTGAAATTTTAGTCCATTCATTGACCTGTGCTGTGTTGACTTTCTGCTAATGAAAAGAGACATTGAAGTGAACAAATATGTTTATGGTCTCTATTATTTGCTTATAACAGTCACTTTTCCCTACTATTGACCTTAAATACAGATCTTAAAATGCTCTTATTAGTTCACATGATAAAGTTTCACCTTATTATACCAAATCATTGCTTCATTGGCACTAATTAAAGAGGTTAAGTGTTAGTTAGCTTCTTTTGCTCAACACTTTTAGGCTTATAGGTGAGAGAAAGGTTCCTCTTCCATAGGGATACTGGAATGTCACATATACGTTACACATTAGAACAACTGAGACATTCCATAATACATAAAACATGGAAAACCACCCATCTCTATTCAAAGACAATTCCAGAGACTGGAACCTATCTCTTAAGCAGCCTGAGCCTGCCAATGCTTTCACTCATAAACCTGGCCATGACTCTTGTTTTTGCATTCTTCTCTCAGCACCTGTGTTTGGTGCTGTTGTCTCAGTTCACAGACTGCATGTTTGGTGTAGATCAAGAAATAAACTCAACTTCATAAGCACAACCTCCTTCAAGGCCAGCCAGAAGAGCTGTCTTGCCTTTGTCTGCCCAGCTGCTGAAATGCATGAGTTGCATCTTTCCTTTTCTCCAGGCTTTGCAAGGAGAAATATGAGCTCTGGAAGGAAGAGCCAGATTTTCTTCAGGTTTGTTGTAAGATCTGTCCCCTGTTTTTCCAAATGGGACTTTTTGTAGACTTTTCCTGCTACAATGTGTCTTCTACCTTATTGTCTTGAAATATCTTTGAGATATTTGAATTTTTGAGACCTCTGCTCCTGTCTTGTACTTCAACAAGCATTTGAAGTAGACCGTGCAAGGAAGTGGGGAGAAGAGATGGGAATGGACACAAAAACATGTTTGTGAACAAGGTGATTACACATATCTCCTTAGCAAGTCATATTAAAGTATAAAATGTACAGTTTATTCATGCCAAGTGCTATAGGTGTGCTTGTATCACAGTGCTGCTTTGTGCTACCTTCTGGCGTATAGGCCTAGTTATTTTTTTAAGACATAAAAGTACTTTGAAATAGCTTTTTTAGCTGTGACTGATCAATATGGGCATATGTATATTTATATATGTGTGTCTAGTACATAGCATGTAGGTTGTTTGCATGCAGGAGAGACAGTCTAGGCAAAACAAAGCAAGTTGTGTGAATAGGAAGAATGGCTGCTGGTCTGCTCCAGCAGAATGATTCAATGATTCCTAATAATTTTCTTCCTTTGTGTGTGCATTGGATGTTTATGCCTCTAGAATAGTAATAGCAATTCTTAACTCAGAGTACCTTACTCAAGTGTTTAAGCTCGTTTCAGAAATAATTTTCTTGTCAGACTCATCACTGTAAACCTCTCTGATATGTCTGTACTGCCATATGTTGAATTATATAAAGCATGTTCCATTCATGGTGAAAATAACCTAAATGGAGAGGCTCTAGCAATAAGCCTCACTTAGGAAGCTAAAGCAGAACTTAAGTGCCATGCACATACTCTGACAATTTGTCTGCGTAGAAACACAGTTCAGCTGCAATTGAAATAGTAATAAGGATCTCTGCTGCAGCTTCTCAGGCAAGCAGCTGGGATATAAGCCTACTTTTTCTCTGGTCCCATCTGATTATACTGGCATTTTGACATTTGTCATTTTTTAGCATGTATCTTTGAAAAGCAAAATACAATATATCATTAAAAAACCCCATACAATATATCATGATGGTGCTTTCATCGGGTTAGCATTTCTTTCTAACCATGCCATGAAAGAATATGTGTCAATGCAAGAAGAATGAAAGAAGCAGAAGAAGAAAAAGCTCACACACTTTTACAATCAGCCAGAATTATGGATTTTGCAACATTCTTTAATATTTTTTTGTGATGCTAATGATTCGTTATCTATTTTTCAATTGCTATTAAAAAGTTGAATGTAAGTAAAAATTGATCCAGATAGAGAATCTGTCTCCTTCAGCCTGAAAAAAACCAAACAAAAAAAGTGTATTAGTTTTGTATTTTGAATGGAATAATTTAAGATATGTATTTTATGGTTTGTCAGTAGAATTAGTCAAATTATGGTGTTGCAGCAGACTTTAGCTAAAATGTTAGTTGTCGAGTGCTTTTATACTAATGCTTTGATGCATATGCATGGAAGATGAACTTTGAATTAATCTGTTAATGTTACAGAAAAAGATTGTTCATAACAAAGTTCATTACAGTAGTAAGAGTCCTTTAAAAAAAAAATCAACAGGACAAAGGCAACAATCCCTTGTATCAAATTATTCTTTAAAGGAAAAAAGAAATGTTTAACAGCACTGTCTAGAGCACTGTGCTAAGAATGGTGTTTCCATTGGTCAGTGAGTTGCAGGTGTGTACAGGTACACAGTAGAGGATAACCACATGAATGAGCTTCATTCCTCTGTAGAAGGTTAGCACAAAGCTTATATGACTCTTCAGTTCTTACTCAAGCCTTATTTGAAGGGTTAAATTGAAATTTAATGATGCAGAAACTACTCCCTCTATCTCTTTGCAGAGGAACCGAGCTCAATTCCCTCAGGGATATCTCAGAACTGCCATGGCTGATTATTTGAATTGAGGAGGGGCTCAGGCCACAAATAAAGCACAATCAAATAGTTCATAAGTGTGATACATAAATGATATGTTAAATGAGACTCCAACAAACCCACCCCCAAAACTTGCATGATTTGAAAATAGATGAAACCAAACATTTTTTTATTAAGCATGGTGTAGAACACAGTTATAGAAACTACTGATGGTTTTCTAAACTCTAGTTCAAGGCAAAATAAAAGAGTAAAAAACTGCCAAATGTGTCTCTGTGACTTTATGACCTGAGGCTGTTTCTCTCACTAATCTTTTTATTATGAATGGGAAATCTGAGCTAAATCAAAAGAATCTCTTCACTTTCTTGTCCATAGTATGTTTTCTAGTGAGCAAGAACTCAAGTTTCAGAGTTGCCTGTAGAAATTTGCAGTCAATGTGCTAAGGCACCCAAGGGATGCTGAATGCATCCCCAGATATTAAAGCTTTATGGACCATAGAAACACCAACCCTGTATTTTTATGATTATTTTAGGCTCTTCTGCTATCCAGCTGTGGGGAGCAGGGTCATGACAAGCATTTTAAACTTCTGTTTAATTGTTTATCTGTGCATACTGTGTACAGATGCAAGAGTTTGAGGGAAAGAGTTTATGAGAAAATTTTAACTTTTTTCTCTTGCCAAGGTTCATGGTCTAGCATACAGAAAACATAAAATGCTTCAAGATCATAGAGTATTGCTTCTTTTCAGATTAATTTCATAAATAAGTATTGCTCAATGGCTTTTATGGGAAACAACCCAATCAATCCTGAGCTTGTATAATAGCCAGTGCTCTCGTATATGAATGATTTGCTTTGAGGAAATGTTGTTGATCTTAGTTTGAAACAAACATTTTGAACATCCCCTTGGCTTGAAACATTTATTATTTACAATATGGGTGTTTGAGGACATTATTCAGATAGAACTTCCTTGATTTAACATTCAAGACAGCCCACAAGATAACAACCCTGAGAAACTGGAAGGAGATGGAATTGGGTTTTAACCCTAAATGAGCTGCAATGGGGAGTCTCTCAGCAAAGCTTGTGCTGAGGATCTGCACTGTCAAAATTATTTCCAAATAATACCCATAGAATTTAAAGGAAATCAGATATGCTGATAATAAAATAATCATAAAATGAACAAAAATACCTGTTTTTAAGACAGGCATGGTTCATGCAAGATTCATCATGAGCCTCAGAAGAGGGCAAAAATTATTTTCTGGCAGACTAGGAACCTGTGTAGGCAGTCTAATTTCACTAGATAGGTTAAACAGAAGGAAGCAACCTTACTAATGAAGTTTTGTATGTTTCAAAGAATGAGACAATGAGGTCTTTTCTCAGGTTGTCTCCTGGTAGGAGGAAATAATTGCAAAACTACAATTATGTCTTAACAGATGAGGAATATAGTTTTTACTTAGAGGAACAAGAGAAACAATGATGAAGAGATAGAGACTTTCTGAGTCTTCTTTTCCCCTCTAACCTTTCCCTCTTCCACATACTTCCTTTTAGAGCTTCTACTGTCAAAAATTTAACTAAAAGAACAGAGTATTTTAGTAGGTTTTTGGGGTTTTTTTTGAGTGAGACTAATGATATATGTATAAGATACAATTATTTGGGAGATGGTGGGCAGCAGGAAACAACATATAAGCAAGTTCTCACTCACTGTGTAATGTCATACATAAAATCGCTTTAATGAAGTTGTGATATTTACACCAGGCATGGACCTGTCTCCTGGGATTTAATTCTCCTCTCATTTACATTGTTTTAAGCATGCTTAACATTTCAAGGGGTTACTATGGATTTGCCACAGTGATGGACTAAAATCAGGGTGACCTTTTCCTTGCTTTCGTAGCAAGATGTTGATTCTGATTAACCATAGGATAGGGGTAACTTGCTCTTCAGCTTCTGCAGGGTTAGAAATATAGGCTGTCTTTAAAGTAAGACGTGAGCACTATGTGACATTATGGTGAGAGTCAAATGAGCCTAACACCTGGGCTCACTTTGTATGAATGCCTTGTAAGGCTGGCCCTGCATACATCCCAAATCACCTATTCTAATTTAATTTAGCTTGTTCCCTTCATTCCAGTTTTGCTTGCAGCTATTTCTGTCTAAAATTGTATAGTTTGCTAAACTGTACCCTTATAACACAGTGTGGATTCTTCAATAATTTATATAAAATGTATAAATATGAAATAATTTATATGAAATGCATTCTTCTAGGTCTAAATTAATTTACATGCCGTTATGTTTGTGCAAATTCTGGACTTTTCACATTTTGTATATCAGACTACAGAAACAGACCTGCTTTTTAAACACAGAAAATAGTCTGATAATTGTTACATTTTGCTTTTCTTTTATGAAAAATTGAAAATGAGAATTTAAAGGACTATGCCACACAATAAGTAAAAAAAAAAGCTTCTTTTCTAAATTATTTCCAGATGAAAATACACATTAGGTATATAAAAGAAGTCAACACGTTAGCTTCATATGCCATCTTTGCTACAACCTTTACCTTTTGATTTACTTACATAAGACTGAAATCTATAGATGTACAAACTCTCCGACCTGCAATTTTTCACATACCTCACGTGTTTCAAGAAGTTATATTAACACATTCCAACTACAGATTTTGGTTTAGCCAGCTAGTATTAAGCAGATGCCATTAACATTTGGATTTTTGAAGGCTGGTTAAAACTTTTCTGAAAACAAAAATGAAAAAGAAGCATTGGATGTGACTGTTTGGAGAGATTTCCACTGAAGTCTAAGAGGTTTCCATTGGCAACATGAGATAACTGCTGCTTGTTTACATCTGTGCCTGCTTGCTTGCCCAGACCCCTTTCTGTGTGTTCAGGAGGAATCTGGAGGAATTTCCATCCTGGCAGGACAACAAGGGAATATTATGGTATTTCAAAATGAAAAAAATGTTTCAAATACTAGAAGTTATTATTCAGAAATGCAATTAGATTTTATGTTTGGCTTCATTTCCATCAGCATGATGGAAAATGACCTGGTACGTTTCTTCCTTTCCTAGAGTCCCATAGCAGTCAGCATGCACATCTCCTTTTGTCTCCCGCCAATGCTCCAGAAATGACATCTCTCCTTCTGGCAATGATTTTGTTTGAAGGAGATGATCTTCCATTTCCACCAGCAAAGCTGCAGACTATCTCTGAAAGCAAGCAAAGAGATGATGAGACAAGAAAGCTTGTTCGGTTTCAGACCTGACCGCTCATGCACGGCAATGTTACCTTGGATAAACAGTGTTTTTTAAGCACGAGCTTGAGCAAACAGTGGTATGTAAATTGCATCAGCCTACAAATAGCTCTGGGAGGCATTGTGTCTCCTACCACAATTCAGAATAATTGCCTACTGGCTTCCTTTCTCTCTTGGGGAATAGTAATCAGCTGCTTACCTCTGTCTGTAGTAAAACTACTAAACATCAGCACAGAAAGCCTAACACAGATGTACACTTACTCCACTGCTTCATTTAGCTGCTAAAGCTTTTGTATCACTCACTCCTTATTTGATGCAGAGCATGCAAGTCGTTACTTGCTTTCTATGTATTTAGAATCTTTATCTCTCATAACCATATAAAGTTGTAATTTTTGTCTCCTTTCACTCATATAAAGTTTGTGCAAAACTGCAGCCCATGATGGTCTGTTTGTCCTTCCCCATTTGTAGAGAGGAGATAATAAAACTTATTTGTACTCCTAAAACATTAAAGAAACGCTGATTCTCAATTCTATGTAATATATAAAATGTATTTACACCATGTTTATGTTATAATGCCCTGATGGTGTAAAGCATCCTCTCCCATATGTGAGAATCAATCTCAATACAAAACACTCGGTGATTTGTTCATGTGGAAGGGGTAGATCTCCATACTATGGGAAGCTAAGAAGTTCATGTAGTTAATAGCTTGTGTCACTCTGTGCATTAAGATTGGATATATTATCCCTGAATCATTATAGTCATGTTTAACCCCTTTGTAATTTTACACAGAAAATATACTTACTGCTGGATTAGTCTACTTTCTTGAAAGTACATGATCCAGTAGTAGTCATTTAAGAACTGGGCTGAAAAAGAAAACACAATTAGCCTTCAATTTAAGTGGTTCTTTTGGTTTAACCTCCAAAACTTCTGGTTAACCCCTGCAGTCCAAAGTAAGTGCACCAGTAAAATCTCCTTGTAACAGATGCCATTTGCATGGCTTGCCAAAATAGAGTGTTTTCGTGTTGTTTTGCTTTCCTTTTAAAGGTTTTCAACATACCAACTGTGATATTTAAACTGTTTTATTCTAAAGAGTATCTTCCCCATTCTAGAGGAAATTGAGACTGTTCCACACCTGCTCCCAAGCACATCCTGACATTTTGAAAATTAATACATACGGGACACACACCATGCTCAGGTTGAATAGCTGTTCCAGTTTATACAGTTAAATTAAAATGTATTGATTGCACATCAGGATTAACAAAGACTTAAAGTTCTCTGAAATTAGAGCCCAGAAAATACCAATACTTTACCCTGTCAACTCCATCTTCATTGATGCCATTGTAGGAAACAGATGAATATGCTCATATTCATTCCTTTAATCAGCACCAGATTTGTAATTCTGCAAGCTGACAAAAAGGAGTTAAGTTGTAATGGATGGTGGTATACTGAGCAGTATGCCACAAATTCTTATAATAAGTGTTGATAGTATTAAAATTTATTGATAAAAGTGTTCTTGTCTGGGAATTATAGACACACCAAAGTTAGTATGCGAATTATAGACACAACCAAAGTTGTGGAGGGGCAAGAGGATTTTTAGCAACCCACAACATTTTGGAAGTGTCAACTGCTACAGAATGTTGGTTCAGTCACCAGAGGGATCTTGGACAGTAACTATTTTCCCTCTTCTTCATCATCACACCATATACTTATTATTCTCAATATATGAGAAATAATGCCAAGAGCAGTAGGGTTGACTTATTCCCATGGAATGGAGAGTGGGCTTGGTGCACTTTGATATTGCTATCTCAATATGACTTTATTCTGAAGTCTCATCACATCTGGGTAATTCTTCCAAGGTGACAGAACTTTCATATTTTTACCATGGGGCATTAGGAAAGAGAGGTGTCATTTGTTTGTCTTTAACCCCAGTTACCCAATTTGAAATCCAGGGATGCAACTAATTGCAAGTGGTGCCTGCTGGCATAAAGTTTCATGTCGCTGATGGAGTTTAAATCTTTAAACAAACACAAGTGTTCCATTAACTTAAATACATTCTATTTTAACCTTTAAATAAATGAGGTTATTCTGTTTTCTGATAGAAAATGAGTTGAGACTGGATGCAGATCTTTCAATAGGTTTGGTCTTTAGTTTAGATGTTTTATCTTGGTTTTATCACTAGCTTTGATTTCTCTTATGTCATTGTGACAAGGACCAATTTATTTACATATGGTGTTTTTACAGCTACTAGACCAAATGTAAGGTCCTAATTTTTTCATCATTCATATCAGGTGAAGAGTAATTCGCTTGAAATGCAGGCCTTTGACTGTAATGTGTTTTCTTAAACTCATTTATTGCCCTCTTTCTAAATTATGATTCAGATACTTGCTTAGCAAATATTGTCTGACATTTTACTGTATTTCCTTAGCAGCAAAAAAGCAGAGCAGTAAAATATAAAAATATAGGTTCTGAAACATATAGTTTTACATCTCATAGTGTTAAATATGATTTTTTTAACAGCAGCTATTTATTATTCACTCTGTCTGCCCTTTTCTGCACACACATACTCATAGAAGCAGAGATTTTGTAGTAGTTTAGTTCCCTCAGGCTGTGTCATGAGGTCCACAATAAAATATAAGACCAGAATTATTGCTTGCATAAAGCTGTTTGTGGCTACCGAAAGCTTGGTTCATCATTGAATAGTAATTGGTATCCTGCTGTAGCCATTTCACTAATAAGGAAATAAAGGAAATTGCCTGAAAAGGAAAGAGGAAGGAATAACTTTATATAAGGGGAGCTTTTTTCCAGTATATCTCCTCAGTTTGCTTAGCTTAAGAAACGCAGCAGGATCATGAGGAAAGACCAAAGCATGGCATCTAGTTCTAGCAGATTGCCTGTGCAGTTATTTTATATAATTATAGGGCAGAATAGATTTTAATAATTCTAAAAGTATTTGTCATTTTTGTAAAAAGTTCTAGAGATCTAAATTTATGATATGCTATGATGACCAAGACCCTATACCTAGAAATGACTGAAAGTTTTCAGGTTCACTTCCTTTGTTTAATAAATGTACAACATATAAAACCCAAATGGCTACACAGTGGACACATTATACAACTTACTTTTGTCTAAAGCACAGAATGTACATCTTAAACCTTGGGAAAAAAATGTCTTCCTTTTCTTTTCCCTTAAAACTCAAGAAATGAATGTCAGTTTCAAGAAATAACCCACTTCACTTAGCTTTATGTTAACACAAAAAATATTAAACTTATTGTATCCAATGGTAGCATTTAAACATACATAGAAAGGAAAATGAAAGTACATCAGAAAGAGATCAATGCATATTCCAGGATCAATGCAATATTCCATGTTGTAGAAAAATATGTATCTGTGTCAGAAGATTGCTGAAATCATCAAAAGAGGGCATTGAAGAAAACTGTGGCAATGAAAATAGAGCATGGAAATAAGTATTAATGTGTTTGAAGCAAAAAGGATCTTAACAGTGATGCAGATCTCTTGAGCAATGATAGAATAGTCAAATTGCTTAAAAATGTATAAATGACAGAAGTGATCTCAGTATTTCTTCTCCATTTTTGAGAAAAAATGAAAGAAGTAAATGATAGAGGTGTTTGAAAAGATAATGATGATAAAACCTTTTTTGATCCTGTGATAGTTTGAGAGAATGTCTAGTACTAAATATTAAAATGATAGACATTTTGAAAAGAGCATTTGTCTTTCATTTAGAGGTTTTGAAAGAGTTAGGTAGTTGAAGAATTCTCTCAGGATCTGATCTTCATTTTCACCCATTCCCATTTTCACCCATTTTCAACCAATGTTTCATTTTTTGGAACACCAAAGATGTTCTGGAAGAGAGGAAATGTTGAATAATAATAGTTTAGAAGGAGTCTTAAGGAAATTATTTATATTATTTATATTCAGTGCTTAATTGGGCACCTTATAAAATTTCAATCAAGAAATAAAAGTGTTAAAGAAATTATATGGCATTCCTCAAATGCACTAATAGTACATTATCTCTACTTCTCCAAATGTAACCACTTCCTCAGAGATTTCTGTTTAAGAATATTGTGTTTAAAGGCTAAATTCCTACTGGTTGTATAAGTGCTTTGGGTCCTTTGTAGCTGAAGATTTTATGAATGACCAACAGAATAATAATATTTATACCATTATATAATATAATAATTTATAAGATTTACAGTAATGAAAAGGTAGGGAAGTAGCACATAACAAAGATAAATATTGAAATTCTAGTGTTCTTGTCTTCAAAAAGCCTTGAACCTTCAAAGTATTTAGAATTCTATAACTGTTATATCATGAGTGCTCAGTTATTTTTTGAGTATTTTTAAAAAACTAGCATGATTTGATGACCTGATATTTTCACATGTCTACTAAAAAAAAAAAAAAAAAAAAAAAAAAAAAAAAAAGAGCTTTATTGCAGTGGCTTTTAAAATGGGTTTATCATGTCCCGGGAGAAGAACTCTAACTTACTATGTCTGACATGCTTTCGTCCAAGAAGGACTTAATCTTGTAGGATATGCGGCTAAGTACAGTACTTTTGGTCAGTCAAAGAAAGCAACTTTGAGGAAAAGTTTATGTGGCAGTTTTGAGTAATTGCCTTATGTCAAGTTACCATTGTATCTGAAGAAGCGGACTTTTCAAGTTTAGTAAATATTTTCTCACATCAAAGTGGATATTTAAGTTCTTAAGAAAGAACTTTAATGTTAAATTCTTGGAAAAGAACTTCAACATTAAGTTCGTTGAAAATAACTGCTTTTCATATATTATTGCTGTACCCTAATTTAATCACTGAAAGGTCATTTTTTACTTTAGAATACATATAATACATAAACTTTGTTGCTTTCAAAATACTCATTTATTTCAAAAACAGGAGTTTAATTCTTAATCAGGCAGTGTTAGACTTTATCAAATATGAGCCAATTTAACAATGTTTCTGAAAGCAAGTTAATGTGAAATGTAAAAAGACAAGAAAAATACATATTGAACAAGTAAACTCAGAAAATACTTAAAGAGTTGTATTGTTGCAAGAATTCATCAGAATTCTTTTCAATACCTATGTTGTTCTGGGCTAAAAAGCCCTGTTGGCAGAGCTGATTGCAGCTGTATGAAATTACTTGGAGGTGCAGGTAGCTATGGTGAGAAAGGGCTCCCTGAATAGCTGGTCCCCACCTCCTGCCCACTCCTTTTCCATATTCTGGCGTTGTGGATGTCTGCAGGATTTGGATTCTGTGGTGCACTGCCTGACATAAGCGAGTTTGTCCTAGTGCTTGATGGAGACAAGCCACAAGGCTGTTCTTTCCCCTAGAGTAAGGGCCTCACAGCAGATGAATGGATTCCGTGTTGGTGTGGGGACCATGTTGATTATTTGGGGTGGTTCTGCAGGCATCAGAGCTGCTGTGAGGACATCAGACATAATCCTGCCCTCCTCACATGAGTTGTCCTGGTTTGGGGCAAATTTGGGAGAAAACCTCCAAAAGGGTCCCTCTAGAAAGCAGATTCAAGTGGGCCCTCCCCCCGCTGGTTTGGAAAAAGATTTCCTTGGAGAAAATTGGAAAAAAACCTTTTTATTTAACAGGCAAAACATTCACCAGCACAAAAAATGAACAATATTAAACAATAAAACCTCTTGCTGCTCTGAAGAGATGACAAACTCAGAAAGGCCCTTCATGGGCTGTAGCTTGGCTCCCTCAGTCTCTATCAGTCCCTCAGGCGCTGGAAATGCCGCGGCCCAGGCCCGGCCCGGTGGGGCACAGGCGCGAGCTGCCGGTGCTCTTCTGGGTGTTCAGCCCAGAGCAGGTTTGAGCAGTTACAAGAAAAAGAAAAAAACCACAGGCCAGGGAACTTCTCTGCCTCAGCTAGCTAAAAAATAACTAAAAAGCAAAGGGGAGCTCTCTCCCGCTGTCCACTGCAGGAACACAAGTCCAGGAGAGGATGTGGGGGAAGCAAGTGCAGTTTCTTCTCTCCCCCCTCTTCGCTCTCAGAACCAGTCCTAAAGGTGCAAAACTTACTTCTGGTCTGAACAGATGAATGTGGATACAAGCATCATAAAGTCACTCCAGGACACAAGTGCATCCTCTACTGAACCTAGTAGTTTTTCTGAGGGAAGAGCTTTTGGGTTAAATTACGTTATGATTATGCTGCTATAATTTTCATACTTACTACATTTGCAGGATTTATTTTATTCAGAAAATGTAACTATTTTGTCTCTAGATAAATTGCATGTATGGGCCAGACTTTCAGAATGAATTCTATATAATTGCTTGTTTATCCAAAGAGTTAGGGACACTGAATTAATGACACACAAACACACACACACACATATATGAATACATGCATATACATATTGTATATCTTAATGTATATATGCAATTTGTATAGATATATGCTATGAACTAACTCCCTGCACATTTGGGTATTTGCATGAACATACATGACTTGGCTTCATGTCTGATGTCAGCTTTCTTAAATTATACACAGCTTTATGGGGA
Source organism: Urocynchramus pylzowi (assembly GCA_013397555.1). NCBI lineage: Eukaryota > Metazoa > Chordata > Aves > Passeriformes > Fringillidae > Urocynchramus > Urocynchramus pylzowi. Next base: position 1,449,263 of record VZRH01005110.1, on the reverse strand, counting down.
GAAGGGTAGGAGCTTTTTGTAAGTGTGTCCTTTGTTTTAACTACAAGGCTGTTCCTTAATAATTAAAAAAAGGGTTTGGATACTTCAGGACATATTGAAGGGAATGCTTAGAAACAGAAATCAAAGAACTCTGTTCTGCATCCAGCTCTTTCAAAGACTTGATTGAATGACTTCAGTGAAACATTTTGGCATAAATTATATGGTTTTATTTCCCTGGCTTCTTACAAATTTAGAAGGGGGGATGCAAAAGTGTAACTTCTAATGCCACGGAAAAAAGGAAATGAACACTAAACATGGATGAAAGTGTAATGCAACAACATAATCTAGTTACATAAACTTTGCAAACAGTAAAAAAAAAAAAATCACAGTCATGATTTAGCATTCCCAGTAGACAGACTCAGCATTTTTCACAGATTTATGACTGAAATCTTGGCCTTATGGTGTAATCCTGTGTTTGTTTTTAGTGAGAATAAATCCTCACTAAAAACAAACTGGAAGATCATTATTCCCAAAGAAATGCTTGCAATAAGACAGGAACATAGTATGTGAAAAGAAAAAGAAGATAGAAAGGTAATGGTTTCTTGTGTGTTCCTAAAGCCATGAAGCATCTCCAGGTGTTCAATATGAAGTAACAGCTTTAATTTACAGTTGAGCTTGGAGACATTTTTATAGCCCTGCATTCAGTTCTTTTATGTGGGCAGTACAAAGTGCTTATCAGAACAAGCCCATTTTTTAAAACACAAGGCACTTTATATACTGTGTATCAGGAGTAGGGTCCTGAATTTAGGATTAGACAAAATACACCATAAGTTGGATCATTAGAGAGTCAAAGTGTAGATAAGATTGACGGCATACCTGAGAACATACGTGCCTTGTACATTATCCCTGTCCTATCATTCTTATTTTTATTTTGTTTTTAAGACATGGATTTGCTTTGACTCTGGAGAAAAATAGAAAGAAGATGGGTATCTTACCTGGTTAAGCAGGTGTTCCTTGCAGAATAGGCAATACAGCTAACAGTTATCTTACTGTGCATTGTGCGTATTATGTTAGAAATTTTAAAAGCCTAGTAAAAGGCTGTGCAAGTGCAAATTGAACTAAAACACAGGATACAACCATACTCTCAAAGAGAGAAGGGAATAGCAGGTTACTCTGTGATTTATGTGGTGTGCCCGTGGTGCAAAACTGCAACTGCTCTTTTAGGCAGTTTTCTTCTTTCCCAAGACTTAAACTTGAAATAGCAAGTGCAAACTGTGTTGCAGCATCTTAGAGTTGTGTTTTTACAGCATTAAAGAGGTTGATAAGTATTTATTGTCTACCAGTGGTAGGGGAAATAGAGAGGTTGAGTATGAGAGTAGGTAGAAGTCCTTGAAAATCAAAAGCCTCCTGGGGCCACTTGTGTGCAAGATATTTTTAAGAGTGGATCTAGAAATCAACTACCATGAGCAAGTAACCCATGAGAAAGTTGAATTGCATTTGAGAAAGTGAATTTGGATTTTGTCCTTGTCCCTTTTTTGTGTAGAGTAAATTACCTATTTACTATGTAAATATTTAGCATGCTTCCTGATCCTCATCTGAGTACAAACAGTTTTTCAATTGGAGCAGCAGTTTCCTTACTTTTGTAGAAGAATACATTATAATGAAGGAAATATGGTGAGTCTGCAGTGGAGAATGAAAGTACTGATGATAGCCTCTCACTGTATTTTGTAAGTAGTTATAAAACAGAGATAAAGGTTGATATTTTACTCATCTCTTTGAGCTGCAATAGCCTTGGAAGTAATAAGATATTGCAATAAACCACTCCCAGGAATTCAAGAACATGAGTGTGGTCACACTGAATCAGAGCAAATACTTAGGTAATCCACTTTCTTGTCTATAACAGTGCTCAGATTTTTAGGGAGAGCATGCAAGAAACATACAGGGACTTCAGGGGGGATTTTGGCAGTCAGAGACTGTTAGTGTTAATATGTTGCCCATTTACAATCAGAAAGGGTTATTGTTTAATTAATTTTACCAGAGAATTGCAGTAATAAAAATTTTATCCCTTCTTAGCCTACTATGCAGCTGACTGTTGAGCATGAAACAGCATCTTCTTCCCCACACTTCTCTTGTAGGGGATAAAGGAAGGACAGATGGCAGAGTGCAAAGAGCACAAAAAACAATATAAACTGCATCTGTCCTGGCTCCTGTGGTTCACTTTGGTTCTTCAGTGAAAGTAGAGGCATGTCATTAAAATTCATCATTGCTGTTTGTCTCCAAAGTAACCCTAAAGCAGAACAGCTAGACATCAACTCTTTCTAAGGCCAGGAATAAAAAATCCATAAGGTCTAAATTTAATGGTCAAAGTGGCAATGTTGTGGTATATTTCTGAACAAATAATCTGTCACCTTGTTGAGCATTAAGTACCAAAACATGACTTATCCAATGTATTTGATGTCTATTTTGTTTGGCAAACATAAATCCACCAACACATTGAGGTGTGTATGGTTTACCCCAAACTCTAGGAATCCATTGGAAATACTTAGTACACCAGATGATGGGATATACCCTAGGTCATACAAAAGTGCAGCAGTCATTGTGATTAAGAGTTCTCAGAAGAGTTTGTTGGAGACACACAGGAGACACTTTGGTCCTAAAGAACTGGAAGGGGGACCTGTAGATTTGGTGGGCAGCATGTCCCTAGGGAAGTGTGTGAATGTGGAAAGGCAGCATTATGGCAGGACAAAATGAGAGGTGTGACAGCTCAAGCAGAAGCAGGAATAAACATCTTTGCTGCCTCTCCAGTCCTGAAGTTACAAAGGAAAGGAGACATATGGGGGACTTGCCCCCCATGGAGAAATATAGTGGGTTTTCTTTGTATCAGCTTCCTCCATGTAATTCCCATCTGCTGAATCACTGGGTTAAAGAGGTTTCTTTTCTGACAGTGGATTTTCCTGAGCTCCTGCAAGATAATAATGCATGTTTATCATTTCTTGCCATGGCATCAGATAAGACAGGCTCACCTTGTCTTTATGCCTATTCCAGCAATGATAAAAAAAGAGATTAAAGCACACATTCCCTGGGGTCTGAAGACTTCCTGTCATAGACTGATTGCTTAGCCTTGCTGAAAACAGGTGTCTCTCTCCAGGGAGGTATAGCTGGAATGAATAAGTCTACAGTGACTGAAATCTACTGGATGTGTAAGTCTGTGACAGCCTAATGTGGTTACTGGTATTCACAAAGACACCTAGCATTTTCTCTCCATGGTCTTCCCTTTCTGAACTTGCACAGTAAAATTAAATGAGGCAGAAGGTCTGCAGCAGGACGTTTTTCCTGGGTTTAAAGGCTTCCCTACAGATTTTGTACTAATCCATCTATTTGGGGTAGATAAAATGTGAGTAAGGGAGGAAGGCAAGTAACATTTTATATCCACTCAGTCTTTTAAAGATTCTTTTCACTAACTTTTAAGAATGACTTTCACAGCAGTAAGACAAATATTATACTAAAGATGAAACATACCAATTTGATAGTCATAGTTTTGGTCATAATAATTTCTCACTTTTGCTAGTATTTGTGCTCAAATAACATTTTGGAGTATTCTGAATAATTTCCTTTTTTGTTGTTGTTGTTTTGTTTGTTTGTTTGTTTTCCTGAATCTTGAAATTGTGTCATACTACTGAAATTTCAAGACCACAACTCTACTTCTCTGGGGAAAAGGTGGACAAAAATCTGCCGTCATATAAATAGTACAACTTCTTGAAAGTCTTGAAGTAGATAGAATTTAGTAAAGTCAAATTTTGTAGAGATATGTTTTCCAGCCTTGTGCATATTGGGCAGGTGAGAATATATTTTGGCACTGCAAAGTACATGCATGTAATTTGTGTCTTTTTCAGAAAAGCAGGCAAAGGAAATGTCCTCAAGCATGCTTAATGGCATGCTCACAGAGGAGACAAATGGTATTCCATTGTTCCATCTGCTTTTGCTGTCAGTAATATGAACTTCAGTAGTTCCATAGTAAGTATCTCTAGATTATATCTTCCAAAAGTCTCACAGTGGCCTGTGGTCCCAATAGTTGTGGTAGGAAATGTTGGAGATTCTGCCCACAACTTCTTTTCCCGAGTGTAATTTTTTTTCAGCCATGGAGCCAGCAAGACTGTCTTCCTTGTACAGATGCTTGAGATATGTTAATTTTTTGATCCATATTTGATGTTTATTCACTTATCAATTGATTGGTTGGTCTTACAATTTTCTTTACTGCAAGCATCTCTAATCAGATTCTGATTCACCTGACATTCATTTTGCTTAATGATTTATCTGACATTAATTTTGCTTAGCCTCATGATTCAATAGAGGGAATTGCATAGTGCTGTGAATTTCCAGACACATTATAAAGATCTTCATTTATCTCATAGAGCTGAGGGTGAATTTTGAGAGTTCTACCATTTAGCACACTTACTATTCAATCATTGATGTCATCCTGTAGGTCATGTGTTCCTAAAGGACCCTATTGGCTTCACTGGGGTAATGGATAAGACCAAGGGTTCCAGGTCCTGAGTTTTGCCAGGGCCTTTGCTCTAAACTTGTTTCAGCTTCTTACTTGGTACTGTCTCATTTTGTTCTCCTTATGAAAACTAGCTTCCTCAAGTTTATAAATTTGATGCTGGTTTAGTCATACCAGATCTACCACAGCAATGAAACCAGCATGTTTTGAAGACAGAAACATACCTTGGAGTTTCTTGTATTTTCTAAAAGTTCTCCCTTTTCCACAGAGACTGTCATAGCACATCCAATGCTATGAAATCATATGCTCTGAAAAAGGAAACACTTACATTGTGAGTGGGTGACTGAGCACTGCCACAGGTCTCCCAGAGAAGAGTCCCTACCCTGGGAGATATTCAATAGCCATCTAGACATGGTCCTGGGGAAACAACCCTAGGTGGCCTGGGTTGGGCGAGGGCCTTGGACCAGGTAACCTCCAGAGGTCCCCTCCGACCTTTACCATTCTGTGAACCATTTTTGCTCTACTAGTGCTCAAGTAGGACCTATGCATTAACTTAAATATGGGTCTCCTGTAAAACTGTCCAATCTCTTGATGTTTCCTGGGCAAGTTCACACAGTTCTGGATGATAGCCAGGAGGTATTTGCACAGCCACATCAACCTATAAAATCCAAGTAGCCTGGAGGAAACATGACTGTGCTACAGCTCAGAAAAGCACAGCACACAGAGGTGTGATACTTTGCAACTAATTACAGCTGTTCTTACCTCAGCTGTGTGGGAACATTACATGCATAGCATTACATACACACAACACAAACTGACAAACATTTGAGGAATTTTGCAGATCTTGGAGATCAGTATTCTGAAAACCAAAGGAGAAATCTTCTGCCATGGAAATCTATTATACTATATAACTTCAGATCAGTCTCTGTCTTCACTTTTGCCTGTGCAGTCTTGCTGAGCATCTCTAGGTAATTAGCAATAATTACCTCCAGCTTTTGAAGAGCATTGGTGTCTTTTGTGACATTCTGGTAGCCCCCCTGCTTTCCTCAGCTTGTTTGTTCTGCTCCAAGCCTTTTGAGAGACAATTGACATGTATGGGTATGTCTTGGCTGTGCCTAGGAATGGACAAAAGAGATGCTGGAGAAGGTTTGACTGATGGGATAAATAGAGAGACCACTGCTGAGATAAGTGAAGAGCTCCACTGAACATCACTAGATACCATCTTTTTGTAGTGCATACTGAAATACCAGCAGTGGGGCTAGTGGATAGTGGCAGGAATTGGGCAGGTAAAGGGAGATAATTACTGCATCTGTGGTTTGCAAGGACAAGGCTAGATAAACTTTTTTGAAGCACTGCAGTCCAACTGCTATGGAGAAAAAGCAAAAGTTGGAGGATTAAATGGAAGTAAGTCACTTCCATTGATGAGAGATGAATTATAATCTGTTAAAATCAGAGAAAAAGTTTAGATTAAACAATTTGAACACTTAGTTTGGGAAAGAGATGTACATATATAATATACACAGAACTTTTACACTTCTATATGTATACCTTTGAGTTTTAAAATGACCCTGAAAGGTATCATCCCTACTTCTAAATACATGTTTTAGATTCAGATCATAATTCATCCTTCTCCCTTATAAACAATGAATTACCAGTTTGTAATAAGCCAAAGTCAAGATCTTATTTGATCCCAAATGAAAATATGTATTTCCATTGGAAAAGGAACACATGGGAGTTTGTCTGCACATCTAGAAGAGTGCTGGCTGCACATGTTCAGGGAAGATGAATTCAAGGTGAAACGGGTTCTGTTTGAACGATGACATTTTGGAATGGCATTCTGCAAGGGTTAAGGGAATCAAGACAGTTTATGTAGAAATTCAACCCCTTAAAAGAAGTTGAGAGAATGGAGTCAATTTTGGTATCAAAGAATCTAGCTTAAACGACCTGAAAGACATCTTTTATTTTCCTGTAGCTCTATAACAATCATTTTCCAGAACGAGTGTTTCTGTTGACAGCTTTTTAGTAAACTGTACATGTAGTTATATATGTATTGAGAACTTCATTCTCCATTCTGTGTGAGGAAGCTACAAAATCACAGAAAATAATGTGAATTTGGAGTTTCATTTCTACAAGAGTGGCCATATTTAAGAATACCTGGAAAACAGTGAGATTTACAGCAAGGTATGCTATATTGTCATCTCTAACTACAGTATTCTTCTTTCATGTTTGAGAATAATGTCAGATTTCCCATTCTTTCAATCAAAACATACTTACATGTCTAAATGGGAACAAAAATGCCCATATAGCGCTCTATTGGAAGTTATTCATACAATAAACTTTATTGATTATTTACTTATGATAACATGAGGTCAAAATATTTGTCATGCTGCTGTTCAGTCCTATTCCAATCCTTCCTCCTGGCCAAATACTTCAGGAGATAGAGGGTTGTTTTTGCTATGCTGTAAGCAAAGAATGACATTTCTGTATTTTACATGACAACATGAAATGATCAGAGAGTCTTCTTGTCAGTGCAATGGTAACATCAATGCAGTCTCATCATATGTGATGACAGAGTCAAAGGATCCAGGAGTGTTGCTACTATGCTTGAAATTGGCATTTGAGAGCAAGTGAATGACCTGCAGTGCAGGGACCTATTTAGACACGTTGTGAGACTTCTGAACTGGTGCTAAACTGCTTTTTTCCCCTTCTTGTTCTTCTATTTTTTCATGGCTGGCATTCAAGAGGTGCATTGGAGAGAAGCTTTCTGGGGAAAAAAAAATGGAAAAATTATCCAGACAGACATCTGAACTACTGCCTGCTGTGGAAATAGGCTCTGTGCTGTGGCTCAAATTAGGGGTAACAGCCAGCACATGATTTTTATTACTTGGCTTATTACTTTGTTTTGCCTGAAGAGAGTTGGTGATTGAAGATACACTGCCTTTTTGGAACCACAAAGTAAACATAAGATGCACCATCCTGTGGAAACCTTATGTTTCTCAAGATCTGGCATGAATCAATTTGTGCCATTTGATATTTCATGCCAAGAGCTCATATCAAAAAAAATTTAGTTTGTTAAATTTGGACTTCTAACTGTCCAACTTGTCCAGGTCCATATGAGGTCTGAACATGTATCTTCCTTAGTCATAGAAGGAGAGCTCCAACTGGTTTAATTTCTCTCTTCTTTTGGAGCCTGCATTAAAACACAGGTTTGGAGAGCTTTAAAGAGTCATAAAAGACTTATTTCAAGAGTAGAGGATTGTTCTTTGGCAAGAAGGATCATGACATTCATCTACCAGAGGCTCTAAATAATGTTTTTACTTGTTTATCTTACAGGGATTTCAATTCTTCTTTCACCTTGCAGTCTGGGTGCCCATCTCAGCATCTCTTCCCTCACAGTCAGACTCTTCATGCTGAGGATGGGTTGGGTACAGATCCTGCAGCATAGGTTCCCAGCTTTTTCTTTTTCTCTCTTTTTTTTTCACTTTTCTTTTTTGAAACTGGATCCCATAGTCATCAGGATCTAGGAGGGATCTAGGGCTGTCAGCTTTATATTTATTAAGTCACCTCCTTACCTTGCCTGCTATGCCTTGAGAATTCAAATAAGTAGTAAACCTGTTCAATTCTCACTTCTGTTAGTTAGTAAGTACTTCACCATGTCTTAAACCTGTGCATTGAGGAAGCCTGTAAAGGTACAGAGATTAACTGGATGTGTTCAAATGTGGAAATAAATAAAAAAACCCATTACAATTGCAAGAATTTAGTATTTGAAGATGTGAAGGGATATAATGGTGTGGCAAATGAAAACTTTCTTTTGGATGAAATTCACCACATATGCAGCTTGATATAATTATGAAGAAGTCAATTATAATTTGCTTTTCCATTTTCTCTAGTATCTTTTGACATGGACTTTTTCATTCATAGTAAGATAGAAATCTTTAAAGATTTTTAACCTGTAACCAAGTCTTACACTGTCTTTTGCTGTATGTGGGCTGGTATTTAAATCAAACAACCAAGGGAGTCTTAAATGCCATTATAAGCATGTTCATTCCAGCTGTTTGCAGGATTTTATAGGTCAAGCAGCCAAGGGGCTTGACTTTAGTGTTTTGGGATCTGTTACAGCTTCATTGGAGGGTTGAAATTCAATCTTAAATCACTGTGCTGTAACGAGTTGGCGCTATGGGGTTTTGTTACAATAGCTGGCTTCTTCCCTATCGTGGCTACCCACAGACTGTAGCTGAATTTTTATGGGGTCTGTTTGGTACAGATGTAGCCATCAGCCTCGGGTATATCACCCTGGCACCTGTAGTGGGCTGGGAACTGGAGCTATCTAATGCCACCTTTTGTATCACTGCAGTCAGGTGACCCTGCAGAATAAATATTAATAAACTCTTCTTCTCATGCTGATGAGATTCTTAAATAGTTTGCTATTGCCTTTCTGAGCCAGATCCTGCAGCCTTGATTCAGTCATGGTTTCTTCTGACTTTGTGTGAGCTTTGTCAGAGACAAAACTGGAGGGCTGGGCTCAGTTTGGTGAAATGCCTAACAATACTGTATCAAATCCATCACTCAAAGTCTTTCTGCACATCACCAGTGTAGTTGCAAGACTTTTGTAGTACACATAATTAGAAAAACAGTTTTATATTAAACTTTGTTTTGTGTCTGTCAGATAATGTTAAATAGTGATATTAAATATATATATATATTTTTTTTTTTTTTGTTAAAATGAGGAGAAAAGGAATAAATAATCTCTTCAGCAACCTCTAATTACATTATAGATTTTAAAGATCTGGCATTTACCAGCTCTCCATTTTATACTAGGATCCAAATTACCTGGTGAGATCAACTTCTTAGCCATTCATTTAGTGGGGTCTTTTGGTTCTGAGTTGTTAGAGCAGTGTATTGGCTTTCAAAAATCATTGCTGCTCACTTTTCAAAAATCATATACTGCTCACTCATTTCTTGTCTTTTTTCTTAAACATTTATCAAAGAACAACTGGTAAAGTATTGAGGAGTGATTTTTTTTTTTTCTCCTCAGAAATTTTTTTTTGTTCTGTTAAAATACCATGTTTTCAGCAATATTATGTGTTGTCACTACCATCACCCTCCACTGAACTCATTCACCAAAGCAGTTACCAGAATGGTGGGAAAACCTGTACTTAATTCTGAGCATTTTCCATGTGAGTTGAACAGCTGAATAAGAATAGCATTCACTGTTGAAAAGCAGCACAGGCTGTCTTAAAAAGACAACGTATTTCTTATTGAACCTGCCTTTCTTTTCTTTGTTTTTATGCTTTGGCCTTCATTAATCTTGACTATTGCTTTTTTATTGAGCTCCTTCAGCACATATATTTCTTTTGCTTTATATTTTATTTAAAATTACTCAAGTGACAGCCAATTACCTATCTGCCTGACCAAGACTGCAAAGGCACTTTTGATCATCAGGTTTTTTTTTCTTCTCTGACAATTACTTGTCAGAAAGCTAAGTTTCTCTTTTGCTCCATTAAACTGAACTCACTATAAATATTTGTGATTTATTCAAAATCTTTCCTGACATTCAATAACCTCCATTACACATAGTCTTATAAATGTATTTAGTGAGCTGTTATAAGGGATTACCATCTTAAAATTACCCAAAAACTAGTATTTCACCTGGAAAAGTGAATGCAGATCATTAAAAATCTAATGAGAGTTTATTCTGTGGTCAGATGATTCCTTTAACTGTCACTAAAGCTATGAAGTAGTGATCTAAGTCAAAGTTAAACATTTAATTTTGACACTGACTACATTCATTTTTGGTAATGAAACCTCTAGTGAAAGATGTTAAATTACAAATAAGGAGGCTGTAATGTTTAGCTGAGGAACAGTAACTTGCTAAATAGCATTCTTCATCTAAGAGTGATCATCTGACACCTCCCTTCCTCTTCAGGTTTAAATGCTCTCCCCTTCATTAAAAAACTGGCATTTCTCTGGTATTAAATCTTATCTTCCTTTTTACTGAAGTCAAGCCTGTCATTAAAATTCTGAAATCATAGCAGGAGTATAAAATTTGTATAAAAAGTTGTTTATGCATTACCATTGGTCTTTGATGCAACTTATTTGCTTATTTATTTTAACCTTCTTTTATTGCCTGTTAATTTCCTGTTAGAAATCCTGGGGTTTAGCATGTGGTAAGTCAGTCTTTTACTCTCCAATGCTGAGGTTTTATCCAGAGTAGCTTGGCAGCTTTTTGATGTCTTTTCCCCTTAAATTAGAAAGTGCGTATTTTCCAAATGTGAATGTTGAGTGTTTGCCCCAAGGTTTTACAAAAATGTCTTCTCAGTGGAACATCTGTCAAGGAAAAAGAAATACCCACCTAAGAGCCTTGGAATGTGAGGACAGACTTTAAGTCTAATGTGCCTAGTGCTAAGAGTGACCTTGATCCAAGGTCTTGTCTATCCCAGCCGAATGCGAAGACTGCAAGGTGGTGTAGAAGGCTCCCCCTGCTCCTCTCCTGCCTCGCCATTGCCCTCTCCCTTGTGCTGGTGTGTAGCTCTTTGGGAGTGCCCACCAATCTGGGCTCAAAATAACAAAGGGAGAAGGGAAGGAAAGAAGGAAGGAGGAAGAGGACAGGACGTGATGCAGTGGGATGCATTGGGATGGGATGGGAAGATAGATTGTGAGGAAAAGGTGATTGTACTGCTGAGCTTAGCAAAGGTATCCTGGGGCTTCAGAAGAGAGGGCACTTAAAGCTGCAGGTGGAGTTTCTTTGGAGGAGGCTGGGGGACCACTTCAGTTTTTAGCAGCTGCATCTTCCAAACTAGACTAAACTGTAATTCAGTTGGAGCAGCGGAACAGTTCCACATTGGAACCAGTGGTAATGGTAAAAAGACCAACAATCCTCAGAGATTCATCATGTCCAGGAAACTCTTCCTGAAGCCACAGGTTAAATTTATCACCATAAGATGAAGATGAGAATTTTGAAGAAAACATTTTTATCCTTAGGAGCAGCAGTTAGAAAGGATGATGCGCTGTGCCCTGGAACTTCTCCTGTGATAAGTATTAGCAGTATCAGCCAACACTGAGTTTTACATGCATAATTCAAATGTACAGATAATTCCTGACCTGAATTTAGAAAATGAATACTATGAACTGTAATTTTTTGATTCACCATTTTTTGTATACTATTTTAATTTTTGAAAGCTGAGTCCATTTGTAACAGTAACAGTGTCTATTTGTGAAGTCATCATTTTTCTCCTTTTTTCTCCTCTAGCTTGTAAAATTGTTTAATTTCAAAAAGGATTTCAAAGCTATGTAGTTTTACAGCTCTCTGGTTATTAAATATTTCTTTGATTTTTGTTAGATTTCTCAAATACACAAGTTTGTTAGATATTACTGATATTTTTCTGATTATAATTTCTAGGGATTGTTTTACATGACCAATTGAAGCAACTTTTTAATATCAAATACCAAGTAGATTATACTTTCCACGTTTTTAAAATTTATTAATTCATACAGTATCAAATTTGTAGCTACATAATTATTGTTATTTTTACCTTTAGCAATTTTGCAGTCTTCTATTTATATCATGCCACTTCTGGGTCTTTTCTTGTATGAAATGATCTGTTACATATTAAAACTCTTCATCTTGATACAGTGGCTTCTTCTGTTATGGATTTGGTTCTATTTATTAATCTCAAACTAACATGTCATTTATAAAACTTTTCCATTAAATCATAAAACTGACTGTTTTCCTTGATGCTTCTGACAGAAGAGAAAATTGAGTTTTAACACGTATTTGGAAAGTTGTCTTTATAACTCTGCTGTGGTGTCTCATCACTCAGACAGCTTCTGATATATATTTTGAAGTATAATAGGACCTGAGAATTTAGAATTAAACAGGGTTTAATTCCCAGAGCACCCTGTTGAAGCCTTCTCTCAAAAATGTTTTTTTGATTTCTCTATTGATGAGGACCATCTTGGTGATTTCTTTCTGCAGATCCTATGCAGCATTGCCTTTTATTTTGCTACTCATTTGCCTTAAACTGCTTGTGAAACATTAATGCTACAGTTGCACTATTTCTTCTGTTCAGGAGGTTCCAATTGTGCTGCATTTCTGGTTGACCTCTCTAGGCGAAGAAGCTCAGAATTCAAAAAGATTAGTTCACCTGAAGGTTTTGCTGCTCTTAATAAATAAGGGCTTGAGCATGGCTGGAAGAGAAAGTTCACCCTGAGTGACTTTATTGCAGCCCCATCTTGCAGCTTAGTACCTTCTCCTTGTGCTCTGCAGGAAGTGGGAAATGGGAAATGTTTGGAAGACTTAGTGAAACAAAGAGGTAAAAACCCAAGACTTCATTAAGTGAAGTGTTCCAGTCCCACTAGAGGATTTTACTGCTAGTCCTGCTCTCCTGAGTCATGCCCTTTGCATTGCAAGATTGTCAGTGATGATGATGACTAAATAACAAAGCACTCCTTTGCTAGCAGTAATAAGAAATACCATGCACCCTTTTCCAAGTGTTGTTATTACAAGAAAATGTTTTTTCACATCAACTTGGATAGATTTTTATAAGTTCTCATAAAAATATTTCACTCAACTGGACATAGCTTTCATTACAAACATACACCTAATATCTAAGGTGCCGAAACAAACCCTCCTCTTTTATTTGCAAGAAGGGTTTGGGGTTTCATTCCACTTCATGTTACTTACTTAAAGTATCAAACAGCAATTTATCATGGACAGTCTCAAACTTTGTTGTCTTAGTTTTCACAAGCAGTGGAGGTGCAGCCTCTCCCAACTTGGTAGGGAACTGGTATGGCAGTAAACCCCAGAGAACTTCAGTCGCATTGAGCGTACCCCAGCTGCAGCCTCGAGCTCCTCTTCCTGACTAAATTGATTATCTGTCTTCCAGCAATGGAAAAAGTTGAGCCAGCTAATTTTGGGAACCACTCCCTTCCCTTTAGGTTTCAGTTTTTTAGGCTGTTTTCAGAAGAATCTGAAAATGGTGATTAAATTAGAAATTCATGTGGGAAAATTTCTTGTTGAGAAAAAGAAAATTCTTGTGAAGAAAAACAGGCTTCTTATAATCAAAATGTTTCTGGTGTAACATTGTGAAGTACTCATGTGCACCTAACTCCAAGTGAAACCACCTTTCACAGAATCTAGGCAAGTTTGGTGGGCACTGATGGGCACAGAGATTTTGGACTTGAGCAAACATCAACAGTATGGGCTCTTCATATCTGTGCAAAACCAGCCTGTAAATGTTCACAGGTGCCTGTCTTCCCCCCTTTATTCTGATGATTTCTGTCAAATCAATTACCTGAATCACAGCCTGTGTTAGGGATTCCTTTTTCATTTCCATAGAGCTAAAAACTTTGTGGCCTTCACTGCTTCTTGGGGGCTGTGCTAGACATAAGAACAGCAGCACTCAGATGTCTTCTCTATTCAGTCCATATTGCTCATGGTATAAAGAAAACAGATCTTAATATGTTTCCTCTGCCATGATAATGAATTATTAGGTTTTGAATTTCTGCCTGTGTTGCCTGCAAGGTGTTATAATTTAGAAGAGAGTAGCAATTTGAGGAGGAAGGACATGCCTCCTACCTCTTTTCTTTAGATTCTCCTTGCCCCCCACACTACCCCTGCTAATGTATTCTGTGGGCTTTGGGGATGAGACAAATTACTCTGTGTTGATGACAAGAGCAAAATAAATGAGACTTAGCTGTGCAGGAAGGTCTCTCTGCACAGCCTGATGATGAAAGCACTTCTTAGTGGGGAAGGGATGGTACTTTATGCTTGGCATCCTGCTTCCAGGGCTCCTTCAGTGGTTTCATGCTGTCACTGTATATAAAATAAAGAGTGAGCCCTGCAGGCAAGAAACACGAGCAACTCTCCGAGTTTTGTACAAGTGCCATAGGCAATAGACGGTACCCTCATGTTTCTGCTTATGTTCTCTTTTTGACTCGTGAAATAAAAAAATTTATTTCTTGCCTGTGACACAGCTTCAAAGAGAAGCTCTTTCCCTCGGTATCCTAATGGATAGGAAGTGGGAGGAGAAGAATGAATAACTCAGTAGGCAGCAGGAGAGGAAACTGAACTTTATTTCTCTGTTTATGGTGGGTGCCTTAACAGTAATCCATGGAAAGGCTAATAATATATATTTTTTTTTAATGTGTAACTCTGTCTGTGGTGAATATATACATGTGTACCCTTATCTTTGAGAATATATTTGGGGCCGCTGAATCATTTTGTGGGAGCCCAGACCTGCCTGATGGATGTACTCAGAACTTGCTTGGCAGATATCAGGGTGATGCACATCAAGGCAGACTTTTTATTTGGCCCAGTTTAGGCATGAGCTGAAGACCAAGCCTTTTAGCATGAGTCTGGTGGCAAAGTGCAATGGTTGTGTTCATTTATGTTCCAGTATTACATTTTTCAGGCATTTAAGGTGATGATCTGAAAATTTATCCCAAGGGTCAGTTTAAGAAGGGATAGATACCAAACAGCTTCATTCATATCTGTGCTGCAGGCTTTTGCCTTTCAGATAGCTCTAGGTGTTTCAAAGCTACATAAAATGCATAATGGCATCCATGACCCACCAATGTGAATTTCCTCAATACCCACTCTGGGCAAGCTCTCTGCTCCCAACACCAGCACATTCTCGTGCCTGGGGAAGTAGCCAGGCAGTGACATTGTGGATGTTAGTGAACCATTAGAGTTTTCTGTCACATTAACCAGGGTTATTGTGACCAGTGTTCTTCCCAAAGAGAGGAAACCCATGGCCAAGGGCCGTTTTGAGTAGGTAAGTGTATAGTTTGCACACAGCTGCCCTGCTTCAGAGCCAAGGACACTTTAATGGAGAAGATGCTAAGCCAGCTGCCTTCAGTGCTGGGAGTGTGATGGGCCACACTCAATTTATTGGTGTAGGTGAAGACCAAAGCTGCAGGAGGGTTTCAGTGAATGTCAGGACAGAGGTGGCAATAAGCAAATACTTTTCTGATTTGACAGCTCCATCTTCTGCTTACTTGCTAATGTCAGGGCTCCAGGAAGACACATTGTCTCTGAAAACTGGTGGTCTGTGAATTTTTTAGCTGTTTTGCTGACTCAGAAGATTTCCATTTGTAATGGGAAGGAAAAAGTCTCTGGATCTGGTCATGGATATCATAAATGCCTTCATATGTGATACAGGACTCTCAGTATGTTGTTGCTAGATCATAAACTGTAAGTTCTGCCTGTTCCAAGGAGCTTTCAAAACTCTGTATTTACCATCTTGCATTTGGGGTATGGGGCACCCTTGTATTGTATAGTGTGATTTTTCATTTGTACATGCTGGGTCAGGTGTTTAGCTGATAAAAGTCAGTGTAACTTCACTGTTTGCAAAGGAGCTGCACCAAGTTGATGATTCAACTTTTGTTCATTTCATTGTTTAGATTTATCATATTTATTAATCTCAGCATAGAGAATGTGGTTTTCATGGCTGCTATAAGGGAGGGTTTTTTTACAGAAAAAATGGATTCTGCTCTCAGTGACACCTAGCCTCATCTTGCAGGTGAAGATTGAATCTGGCAATAATGTGTAAAATGAAATGGTTTGTGTGGAATACCCATATATGATAATACTTTGGTTGGTATTCATAGAGCCATGCTTGCTCCATCTGTCTCAGTTATAAATATTGTAAGTGCATATTTCAGTAAATTTTAGGGTTTGTAACAATGTAGTAAAATCAAGTAGATGTTAATAAATTCTAGCAAGCACAGAAATTCAGTTGTTTCTCAGTAGGTTTCTATTTAGCTGCTCAAGATTATCTTGCTACAGCTGCAAAAAATATTGAACTAAGTTTAAACTCCAACAAAAATGCTGCTAAGGAAGTTGATTTTCTATGTTTAGAACAGTGGATTGGATTGTCAAAAATGAGTAGCAAATGTGTTTGCAGAATAATTTTATATCTCGCTTTTTGTTTTTCTTTTTTGTCTAATGTTCAGAAATGCAGAATTACCTAAGAACCACATGCTGATGCAAAGATGAAGGCTGATGCTTCTTTGTTTCCTCCTTTTCCATATCCAACTAAATCCAGACCCTAAATGCCACGAGGACAGCGGGAGGAGAGCTATTAGGCTGCCACCATTTCTTTCTGATTTGTAGTTGCCCAAAAGTAACGTAGCAGCTTTTGAAGAGCACAGATGGCTCATTTGGCTGTTGGTTTTGAAGCAGTTTGCTCTGAGGTCTTCCAACATTTTCTACTGCCTTTCACCCCCTGAGCCTTCATCTGTGCCTCAGGTAGTGAGGAGCTCCCAGCAGCCTTCCTTAATTCCTGCATTAAGGAACCCCTGGGATCGTAGTGGCCATGTGGGGGACTTATCTGGGTCTGCTCTGCCCTTTTGGGCTTTTAGGAGCAGATTGAGGAACTTGCAGTCGAGTCTAGTTGAGAGTAAATCTTAGTAAACAAAGACATGGGGAAGGCAGGGAGCTTGATGGCGTTTCACAAGCAATAGCAAGGTTTGTAAAGCTTTGCTCACTCACTGGTGCAAGTAAGAAAATATCAAGTGTTCTGTCCAACCCATAATTAAAAAGTGGATGTTCTGTTTATGTGTTTTCTTACAGCTGGCAGCATTAGAGAGACAAATCTTTGACTTCCTGGGTTTCCAGTGGGCTCCTATCCTTGGCAATTTCCTACAAATAATAGTTGTCATTTTGGGTTTGTTTGGAACCATCCAGTTTAGGCCTCGATATATAGTCGTGGTAAGTCTCATTTATTATATTTCATTTTGTTTTTTGCCATAAAACCTGTCATATTACAAAGCAGAAATTTCTTGGTTTCAAAACACCAGATGGTATTTCTGTAGAAACTGTAGAGGTCTCCATACCTTTTTGCAAATTTAGGACTACTAAGTGGAGTTTTTTGAGATTTTGGACATTATCAAAAACAGGTGACCTGGAGAAAGTGCTGCCAAAAGTATGACTATGGTAGAAGTTAATTAGGCTATATGTTAATAAATAAATAAGGTTCAAACTGTTCTTTTTTTTGTAACAGACAAGCAAAGTTGTTGGTAATTAAAAAAAAATATTTGCAATAGCCAAGTTATATTTAACTACATCTTTCTCTCAAGCAGAGAGGAGCAATCATTGTAGAAATTTCTTTGGTCCTGTGACCCAGGGGTTTCAAAGAAGTCTCCCTCTCACTTGTAATTTTGTCAAGACCTGTATTTATGGCTTTGACCCTAAATTATTGTAAATTCTCTCTGATGCTTATAACTTGAAGCTTCCTGGTCATTTTTTTTTTTTTCCCCCATGTTCTCAATATAGCCAGGAATAAAAAGAAATTTCAAAGCTGTGAAGTAAACTGCCAACAACAAAAAAAATCTCTGTTCCTCCCCCATGTTCATTTTTGAATGTGAGAGTATTATGTCTTTACCTGGTAATGGCTGTATTTGGAACATTTCAGTTGTGTTGTCAGTAATGGATTTTAACAGGCTAAAGTTATCTTTGTCCTCACAAAGGAATGAAATAAATGTCTGCTGGGGAAAACTCGTTAAACAAATACTTAAAAAGCTTCATCTTTTCTAGTCAAGCCTGGAATCCTGTAATTCTTTGTCATGTCTTAAAAGAAAAAGTGAACAAAAGTGCATCCAAGATTATACTCATGTTAGCTAAGCCTTCCAGCAGACTATAATGAATTGAAAACGGATTGATATAAAAAACAGCTCTTTTATCTGTTATCTGTGGTTGAAGAACTGGGCACCCATGAATTGATGACTCACCTTTCTGCTTCATGCTCTCTATTTTGTGCATAAGAAGCGAGTATAAGCATCTGTAAAATTATGTGGGAAATTCATGTCTCAGGTGCAACTCTACAAAATTTCTTGCCCCTCAGGTTCAGCACTGCTGTTCAATGATGCAAGCTCTGTTTTAATTTTCAAATTAAATGCAACAGATGTTGACTGTTTCTATATCTTTTCCAATGTAATTGAACATTTTAGGCTATACAAAAGTTGTTTTTAATTATGAGTTTTCTACTTCTACTTTAAGGAAGAAACACCTCCCCAGGAAGGTACTTTATGCTGCTTTAACTGAACTCATATTCTGATTGATTTTTAAGCACATATTTAGGAGCTCTAGCTACAGCAGGTGCCAATACTCATTACTGAGGAAGATCAAGGCTTTAGAGCCCAGCTGGTCAGAGTACAGTGCTAATAATTGCCACAGGTCACAGGTTTGATGCCTGTATGGGCCATTCACTTCAGAGCTAGACCTGGTGATTCTTGTGGGTCCCTTCCAGCTCAGAATGTTCTGTCATTACCCACTTCTTCATCCCATCACCACCTCTCTGAGCAATCTGTGATTATATCCTTACTAACATAGGATATATGTGACTTACAGTGAAGTAGGAACAGTTTGAGCCAAATCCTTAAGTCTGAAGGGCGTCTGTAACACGAGGTGTCTGTAACTGACCTTACAACTCAACACCAGCAGAATAGGGTGGCTGTCATGTCTTCCTGTTCCCACTGTTCCCTAACTGAACACTTCCCCAGATCCTCTCCCCACTTCTGGCAGGAGTTAACTGGATCTGTCAGTAAGTCAGTTCTGTTTCTAAGCTGTCAGAAAACCAACCTAACAAAAAGTGGAGATTTTTTTGCTAAGCTGGTGACCTGAATCCAGTCTGCGAGGTTGCAATGGTTACCAACGTTGGCATAAGGCAGGGATTGGGATTGCATGTTTATGAACAGCAATGTGGAGGGGAAAGGAGGAGTTGCAAGACTTCTCTTGTTGCTGGCTCCAAACTTGTCAGTTCAGCCTCATGACTAGCCTTGCCCTCAGGTTGCATTCAGTGAATACCTCAAGCCAGCATAAGCAAAACTCCCTTTGCCCAGCTGCTGCCTTCAGTCCCTGTGTTGTTCCTCTATTTGCACCAGCACAGGTACCAGTTCAACCACTTGGTAAACTGTCAAACCAGAACAGATCCAGGTTAAAAGCAACTATTTTCTTTACTGGTGTTAATTTAAATGTAGGTCAGCTCTTGATGTGTTTTGCTTGTTTCAGCAGATGAGAGAGGGGAAATGGGAAGAATTAGCCAGAGGAAGGGGAAAAGTGCATGGAGTTACATAAGCTTAAAGTTCTTGTTGACCATAGCCTGAGGATCTTCCAGTCTTTATCAACACATGCTCCCCAGAAGATGGGCTTCCTAGGGCTGTGCCAACCACAGTTTAGCTTTGTCCACTGTCCCCAAAAGGAGTCAGTGATACTGACAGTAAAGACCCCTACCAGTGTCAGCTGCATACACTAAGGCTGCCTTCACTAAGGCAAAAGTGACAGTCTACCTGTAAACTTTTACTGCTGTCTTTAAAGTCTGTTTAAGGAAAATCTTCAATAGTGTCCTGAATTTCAGTATTAATCACAATGTGGAGAGATTCTTACCAAGGCTCTGAGTAGTGAATTAGGCTTCAAATTTATGGAGAAGCTTCATGGCCTTCTGTGTTCATAGGTCCACTTTCTGCCACATCTAAGCCCCTGGATTTGTTAGTGAAAGAATTTGCTACTGTGTCTATGGCTGAAGAAATATTTTGAGTCATGTTTTTGTGTGCTCTTATGTACTTTTCTGATTTAGATCAAGTTTAATCCAGTTTAACTGGAAAAGTAACTAATTGCTTCAAGAAAATTATGCTTAGTATCCATTGTCTTTTCCAGAAGACTTCCCTGGAAATCAGCATCACTAATGCAGATGATCCCATCACAATATTTAAAAACTGAAGTAAAGAGAGAATCATGTCTCAGATACAATGGTTTGCTTCTGTAAACTGTCTTCAAAAAATTAATCTGGCATATGGGCACACAAATTGTCCTCATGATAATCTGCCATACTCTGATGGTGATCTTGACTTCAGCTGACCAGCTCTAGAGCCATTGTTTAACCTCAAGGGAATGTTTTTAATATATCTTCTGTGCAATGAAGTCTGTTCCTGAAGGTTTCCCTGATAAGTGAAGTTACACAAAAGCTTTCACTTTGTCATCCTGTGCTACATGTGTCATGTTCAGTCTCCTCAAATTTTGAAGTATGTAAGGAATGGGAAAGTAAGTGAATAAATGTAATACATGTAAGGCCATAATTTGAAGCATATCTGTACTGCAGTCAAATATGAAAGTGCTTCTGCAGGCAAAATTGAGCAGGCTTTTGTTGCAGGTACATAGAGCCAAGGAGTTCAGTGATGGCTGCAATAGAAACTGATAAAAACAATAGCAGTTGTATACTTCTGACTCTTCCACTGCCATTGAACCCAGGCTGGCCAGTTTATCACTAGGATTTTGTGACTACATAAGCTACACCATAAGTATAGTCATTGTAGATTGAAAGTCTGAATAAAGAAATTAGTTTGAGTGATACAAAATTTGTCATGAGAGCTTTCTACCAAAGTGTCTCACTATCTAAGAGCTGCCGTGCAGTGGCTGATACATGAGGTATCTCTGTTGAGATGGAATTCTTATCCCAAGTAGTTAAAGATAGTGGTTCATGTTCACTGTCTACAGTCTCTCAGATACAGGACTATATGGGTGGTCATTCTGAAATAAATCTGGAATTTCACTTGCTCATACTTAAAATACCAAGTCCTCAGAGCTTAGGAAACAGAGGGAGTGACAACATTGACTCTAAGTGTCCTAATTAGTTTAAATCCAATAATTATTTCTAATAGGTTTTGTATTAATTAGTAATTTAGATAAATGTTGTGAACAATTTGTCCTGTCACTAAGCGGATGTGCTATTTTCAGTATTTGAATATTTTGTGACTGAATTAAATCTGTGCAAAGTTCCCAGGGGGCATAAAAGTGCGGAGCTGATTCCTAATTTTCCCACATTAGCTCATTTGAAACTTACCCAAACATTTGCAAAGAGAGAAACAGCTGAATTTCAGTTCTAACTACGCTGTTACACTCTTGTCATGAAGCTCCAGAGCTCTGCTGTGATCTGTTTCCTTGTTCATGCTTTTCCTTTCTTAACAGATCTTGCTATCACCAGCAAGATTTTCATGCTGTTAAAATTGTTTAATGATGATGACAGGATACTTGTCAAAGCTGGGGATCTTCTCCCTCTGCTGCTTCTGATATGGGACTTCAAAAGGCTTCTGAATGATGAGTCACATAGCTAAAATTGCAAAAGCCAGGCTCAAAGCTGAAAAAAAAAAAGTGTTAATAAATAGCGAGAGATGAAAATAATACATTTAAATATGGAGACTCTATGGTGGAAAGCTCTGCTTTACTTGCCTTAATGTATTCCATTAAATAATATGATATATAGGCAATGGATACAGTTGAAAAGCCAGGAAAGAATTTCTTAAAAAAAACCCAAACAAATAAAAAAAACAGAACAGCAGAAAGAAAGGCTGTTCAGGATACTTTATTCCGTATTCAAGCAAATGTTATACAGACAGTGAAAACACGTGTGAAATATTTAGGCTTCCAATATTACTTGTTGATTGTCCTTCCTGGTAAGTCCTGTGTTGTTACTGCTCCATCATGCTGATTTATGTCACTTCCCTTGCCATCTTTGATAAATATAGCTAATAAGGCTCTGCAAGTACTGATGCCAGGGATTACAGGGGGATGGTTCAATGACTCTGTAGTTGCTCCTTTCCCTTGAAGTATCCCCAAGCCAACATTCATTCCTTCTAATACCATAAATGACACTGTCACAGTAGTTGCTGCACTTCAGATTTAAATATACTCTTGAGATAGTTTATTCATTAAAGCTAAACTTATCCCACAATCCTTATAATATTCAAACTTAGAAAGTTCCCTTTTTTCTTTTACCTTAACCAGTTGTTCTTGTGACATTGTGTCCATCCAATGCAAATGTTTTAACTCTAGAAATTTTTGTATTTCACTGATATAGGAAATCTGTCTTTGCATTGGTTTCAATATGATTGTAGAGTCAAGAGGTATAGAGATCTCACTGTTGTAGAGAGACTGACATTATGCAAGGGGATATTTATTAGATGTTTAACTTGTAAGGTTTAATGAGTACTCCCTCCACTTTACTGGTAAGACTTCAAATACTTCCTCACACCACATGGTATACAATCATTAGTGCAAAAGACCAAGAGCAAGAAAAAATGTAGTGCATTATGGGGAGAAATAAGCAAGGATTATGACCTGGTCCTAGGTTCTTCCTCTAGAAGGGATCTGTTACAAAAATGTCCAGATGATTTTTAAGTAGTGCATCATTTGGGGTATAAAATAAAAATACCAACTCTTCTTATTTTCAACCTGTGTGGAAAATTCCTTCTTCATGCCAGAATGTGGGTGGCCAAAGAACTAGGCAGGAACTGCTGGGTGTGGGGAAGTAAAAGTGAGCAGACCTAGCAGGATGGACAGGATAATGTTCAGGACATGGAGTGGGAGAGGTTAAATGGCAGGTCAGATCATGAAACAGGTTAGGTGCCTTAGGAGGGAAGTGAAACCTGAGGGTCAGTGTGGACCTGATGTCTCAGACCTTAACCATTTCTACACTGAGAGAAAATTGCCAGCATGCATGATGTTTCCCTTCACCCAGAGGATGGCAGTTTCGACTGTTGCTCTGCTAGCAAAAATAAGAAATCTGCATCATGGATCTAAAAGTTACACCTTAATGACTCAAGCAGGTGTTAGTGTGATGCCACATAATGGAAACCCTTGGTGTTTGTTTTTTTTTAACCTAAAAGGTATATACATATAAAATTATTGAAGGCATATAATGTCAGAAAGTATTACATTTTTTTTCAGAAAGAAGCACTCAAAATTTTAAAAAAGTTGCTTTTAAAGCCCTTCTGTGCAGTCTTACTATGATTCTTTTATATATTTGCAGATTTGAACTAGATAGATAGTGATTCTTATATTTTTTGCCTCAGTTTCAGTAGAAAGGGTAGACATTTGAGGGTTTTCTAGTGATCACAGATGTAGAATGGAAACCTGATTTTCAGAAAACAGAAGACAATGGGAAGAGTGAGGCACATACTACCAAGAAAAAAAGGATTGCTTTTGCTGTGAAGGCTGTGCTCAGTAGCTGAGTTTTATCTCTGCTCTCAACCGCTGAAACCTCTTTTGACACAAAGTGAGTCACTTTAACAAAATCTGTCACATGCTTTGTTTTCTCCTTGCATTCTGGATTCTTGTCTTGAGACCTTGTGGTTTGCTCAAGTGCTGCACATTCAGCCACAGGGAGCTGAACGCTGAGTTTATAAACTGAGTGTATAACCTCAAGCATTCTGAAAAATGAACTCTTAAGGACCTCAAGTTGGATGCTTATAATGTATGAATACTTCTGAATGTAATCTCTGCATGTATCAGAACATCATTTGCATTCTGAGAGCTGTATCATTCCCTTATAACATAAAATAAATTAGTTAATGTTTGTGCAGCTCTCACACGTTACAGCGATGAGCATCTTAGTAAACCTCATGAGGAAATTAATATTCTGTCCTCAGAGCAGGGTCTGAGCCACAAGGAGAAAAGAAGTATTGAGCTAGCTGTTCATAAAATGTGTTAGGGGAGGTAAGATCTTTTAAAATAAAAATATATCTATGATGATTTTACTAATGTTTGGATTGTATTGCACAGCCACAAAATAGAAAAATTAAGTTAGCGTGCACAGCCCAAATTCTGACATTTCCTAATTTTGCTTTCTTGCCTTTGCTGTCTTATAACCTTTCCTTAAGTACCTACAAAACTATGCAAGGAAAGAATTTGCTCCTTGAATATCCAAGAAGACAATAACTCTCCTACTTAAAAAAAACTATATAGTACTAGTTAATGAATATAATGTACTTGTTATATTTACAAAGCAAATGCAGCTCAAATTTAGATCTCTGCAGCTCAGTGAGAGTGTAGGAAGAGCCTTGTGGGACTCATATTCTCTGAACCGGAGAGAAGCAGAGAACAGAATGATCAGGGCCATTCTTATCTCATTTGCTGTTCCTGTCTTGTGCCAAAGTGGAATGTAAGATGGAGATTGTTTACCCTAAGTGATGGTGTTTTGTTTCCTTGGCCTGTCAGGGCCAAGCACGAGTCCAGACTGTCGGTCAGCAGATAGTCGCGAGATTTTGTTCAGTTACAGTCTAGTTCTAGTTCTTGTTCAGTTAAGATGTAGTGTAATATATTGTAATTTAATATAGTATAATAAAGTAATTAATTAGCCTTCTGATATCCTTAAGATGATCATCATCCTTCCTGAGTCGGGGATCGCCCTTTCACTGATAAGTGGTGACCCTGACGTGTGACAATGGCCTGGCTGAAGAAACCAAGACCCTGAAATCAGGCAGAGTTCACAGCCAGGGCTGAACACGGGAGAGATCTGCTGAATCCTCTCAGCAAGCATGTCTGGAGACCCTTCATGGATGGGGAGAAAGAGGAGGGGGTAGAGATGGCTCCTCTGGCGCATGCTCCAGCGACTCAGAAGAAAGCTGCGCTGTTTGCAGCGTGGGCAAAGCAGCCTCTCCATACACAGCAGCTGGGTTTCAAGGTGCACACCTGCTTTGCACCTGCACTTGTCTTTTAGTAATCCTCATGGTGGATCAGGAACCAGATAGGTCCTAACTGTGTAAAACCTAGCCTCGCCTGGGAAAAGCCTCGCCTGGGAAAGCAGCACTGACAATTTTTGCCTGCATAGTGCAGCATTGTTACCCCTGGGACAGAATGAGGCCATTAACAGATTTGGCTTGGCCAGGCAGATCAAATAGAATTCCTTTTGTTGTGGTGACAGATTTAGTTCACAGAGAGATAAAACATTCTTTCTTAAAAAGGAAAATACTTCCAAATAGTCTAAATTCTGCTTTTTATGTGCAACTGGTATTGTATGAGTTGTTCATTAATTTTGAATTCTCTGCACATAGTGTTCTGAATATAAAGGATAGAAAATCAGTAGTTAATGATGGCATCAAGTTACTACAAAGTCAACAAATGTAGTAAAATATGATATGCTCTAGGTTGGTGATATGAACAGTACAGACCTCATATTGCTCAGACCACTACAGCTTTGTTCATTTTATAATAACCCAGCCTTCAGTTGTCACACTGCCCTTTTTTGTAAGACAGAGGAAATGGCCCAGGAGTGTTACTCTTGTTTTGGTTCTTAGTGACCCACTTCTTGGGCCACTGCCCAACTGCCTACATACCTCAGAAGAAATTATATTAAAGAAGTCTATCTTTTTGATGTACAGAAATGGCCCATGCAGCGGGGAGTAATCAAGGGGGGGAAAAAATTCAGTCCTCTTTACCTGGACCTTTCATTATACATGATAGGGAGAGGAATGAAGAGGGGAGCAAAATCCAAAACTGCCAAGAAAGCCAAACTGATAGCACCTGTGCAATGCATTGTAGTTCCGTACGTGGAGCTTTAATGATTATATTGAAGCAAAACAATAGGTACTAACCCTCATCTGGCCACAGCTAAGAAGACTTGCAAAAGCTCTTAGCAGCAGTTCTCCACTGTGAAGGCTCCAAGTGTGTAAATGTGAAGTGGCAGTGCTGCTGCTCACTGCATTTGTTCCAGTGGATGTAGCTGCAGCATGGCTGCGTGGACACTTGGCCCATCAGGATGAGATGCTCCTGAGGTGGAGAGCCTGGAGAGTTCCTTGGGAATAGGGTACAGTTGTATGTCTGTAAAGAAATGGTGCCAGTCTGTTGTGCTGACAGTTAAAATGCAAAAGATTATTTGAAATAGATGAATTAATGTCCCATTCATGCTGTGGGTGCTGTATGAGTTCAGTACAATGCTGGAGAACCCAGAAGAGGCATGGTTATGTTAAACTGTTAAGTGTGCTTTTTTGGATCAGATTCATGGCAAAAGGCTTGGAGAAGTAGTGAGCTAATTTTAATGTAATAAAGTACATTTTACTGTGAAAGAGTCTCAAGAGATCAGATTTACATTTTACGTATTTGTTTAAAAAGAAAAAAAATCTAGATACCAAATAAATAGATCTTCTGTTTTGTTTGGTGGTGGGGTTTTTTCTTGCACATTTCTTCATAATATTTAAATGTTATTTCAATAATATTTACTTCTTTAAGGTATTTTGCTTATCTGAAATTTCCTTTAAGAGAGGTAAATTATGATTTAAAAATGACTCAGAGTTGTCCCAAAACCAGTGTTTCAGTCAGCACTTTGGACTTAATTGATATCAGTAGGATAGTCTAAAACTGTAAAGAAAAAAATCTGTTTTATTGGTATTTATTTAGTACAGCAATGAATATTGAATTTGTAATTTCCAGTGTTCTTAGGGGACTTCTGCAGGGAGAGCTCCTTTTCTGAATTCTCTATTCTTGGCTGTTCCCAGAAGAACAATGCTTATTGATATCAGTTTTTTATTATTGATCTGCTCAGTATGAAGTTGTTTCATCTTAACATTTTATTTTTCTCTCTTTTTTGCTCTCATCCGGCTTTGTGTGTAGTACACGGTGTGGACTGCCCTGTGGGTCACCTGGAATGTTTTCATTATCTGCTTCTATTTGGAAGTAGGCGGGCTTTCTAAGGTAGGTCACTTACCCTTCTTCAGATTTATGGGAGGGTGTCTCAACAGCAGGACTCTTAGATTTCAGAAGACTGCAACCACAGAGGAAAAATGTGGTTGTTTGAACATACAATTTGATCTTCAGAGTTTCCCTCCAACAAGAACTATAATTTTTGAACTTCTCCCTGCTAGTAAATAGCCACAGGTTTGAAGTACATAAATGCAATGAATCTGAATTGCAGTTGCCTTCTGAAGTACCATCCCAAGGTGAGAGGTGGGAAGGTATTCAGTTGTAAATCTGAGGTCCTTTTTGATTGTTGAAAAGCAGGCAGTGTCATTTTGGTTGACTTTCCAAGTGTGTGTAAAAAATGTGAATTTCCAAGACTGCTTTGAAAGAAAATTACTAAGAAGGTTAATGTGATAACTTGCTGAGCAAATTGATCTCACAGTGAGAATGTTAATTCTTTATAAAAAAGAACAAATGGCAAAGGGTGACTTTTGTCACATCTGAATAAGACTTTCCTTTATATGACACTTTATATGTTTTAGGTCACCAGTTCTTTATTCAGTCCTCTGATTAGAGCAGAAATGTTTGCAGGAATTATCAAGAGAGGTGTGCTTGTTGAATGTAGCACTGTTTAGCATAGGTTATGTTCAGCATTGTACCTGCAGGGAATTTCATACAACACCTGCTGGTTTTTATCCTCCAATTGGACATAGATGATACAGATCTTGGTTTACCACATTTACCACATTTAAATGATTCCAGGCACAGTATGCCCATGGCACATGCTGATCCCGGCATTATTAATAGAATAAATGTCACTGTTACTGGTGGTAGATTTAGTGATTTGAACTGCATCACTGTTAATTCCTGCAATGCTTTTAGAGAATGCAGTTCAGTGCCATGTGCTCTGGGAAGACCCTGCTTGAACAGGAGCGTTGGACCAGATGTGGTCCCTTCCAACCTGACCCATTCTGTGAATTTTTGTTTACTCCACTCAGTTCAGAGTGGAACATTTATGAACTATGTACTTGCTAGGATTAAGCTAAGATTCCTAGCTTTTGGTTGACAACAAACAGAAAACTGATGAAACCTATTTAATAAGAAATAAGATTTAATTTACTTAGTAGAAATTCAATTTAAATTTAAGCTTTCAGTGGTAGGTTCCTTTGGTGATAAAATTTCATAATGAAAAGCTGCAACAGTTTATTTTTCCTTCAAATATGTAGCTCATGAGAAGTTACAGGCTTGATAAAGAAATTAGTACACTTCATAGAGGATCAAAATAAATGATCCTTGAGGTATGTTCTGACTTAAAAATCTATTAATGATTGATGAACAGAAGAGCAACACTGAGAAATGATGCATAGCCAAATTTAATTGTTCATTCTTATGGTACAAAGAGGTTGTATACTTTTATTTGGTTGGGTCATGTCTGTTTTTGTTGTGACTATTATATTTTGTGTGTAAGTAATATATTTATCTAAGGGCCTAGGAAGTGGAGCAAAGCTTTTAGTGTGACCCTTGAATTTGTTTGCAAGTGATTCTGATCATATGCTCAGTTAAGGGGTTTATAAATCAGCAGGTATGAATTGAAATCCTTCTTCTTCCAGTTTCCCTTTTTTGTTTCACTTTTTGCCTTTCTTACTTAACATGACAAATCACATGCAGAGAAATAGTAGCAAAAATACTACTTGGCAGTTGACAAAATTCCCTTTTATTAGTGTATACTTCAGTTAATGTCAGCATTT
Organism: Urocynchramus pylzowi; assembly: GCA_013397555.1. Classification (NCBI taxonomy): domain Eukaryota; kingdom Metazoa; phylum Chordata; class Aves; order Passeriformes; family Fringillidae; genus Urocynchramus; species Urocynchramus pylzowi. The sequence continues at coordinate 1,420,588 of VZRH01005110.1, read as the reverse complement.
TGGTGGAAATTTTATCTTGTGTTTTATAATTACATATGAAAATTGTTTCTCAACAAGATGATCAACGCAAAATTATTTCTATGGAAGTTAACTGCTCTTGTATAAATTATGCCAAAGGTATGAATATCGAGACCAACTTAGCAATGATAGAATTAAGAAATTTGTTCAGTACATCATGGGTCTATTTGTTTGTCTTTCTGAAAATTTTGCTAGACATGATGAGTTCATCAAGAGACTAAGGGTTTTTTTGCCCCTTATGCATAAAATACTGGGTATTTATTATTTGGTTAATATGTCACTCCAAATTTAATTGGGACCCATATTTTATCCAAGATGCTTGTTAAAAAAAAATTCATTGTTTCTTCCATTAATATGTTCCTGTGCTGTCAGACATGATAGAAAAGTGCTGTTATCAGAGTACATTAGTGTGGCTGGGAAATCAAACACTGTAATAAGATTTCCAAGTATGGTTGTTTATTCAGCATTGAAATCTTGGCAGGCAATATTCACTTTTTTTTCTTCCTATTGTTCTCTTTTTCCATTAAAAAAAGAAACTGTGTCTCTGAAGTGAATACAGATTGATTACAATTTTAAACTTCTGTTGACATTCTATCAGGGAAAATTGTAATGCTGCCTGGCAGGTGACTGATTTCTGTTGGCTTGTTTGTTTTTAAGCAATACCATGTTTGTATTTGCTCTGACCAGAATTAGTTAGCTCTTGGTTGACGTCCCATGAGTTTATTAAGTCTTAATCATGAGTGCTTCTGAAAATCTAACTTCGTACAATAATAAATGGTAATTTTATTTCAGTATCTGCCCATGGAGTATGCATACAATGCAGACAGGCTTTTCAAATGTCATAGTAGAAACCTACCACTGCTGAAATTTTGCTCAGATCTTATTTCTGAAGTGAGGAGGAGGATCTCCTTTGAATATTCACTGTTTGAATTCTGCTAGGAAGTTCTGCTGCAGTTAATGAAAAATTTGAATAAGAAGGACATAGGTAATGTAGACCTGTTTACTGTGAAAGTTTGAAACATTTTATTTTCCCTTCAATTATAATTTTCTTGATAAACTAAGCACCCTCCAATAGATCCACTATGGTGATTAAGGCAATCTCCTGGGAACAGGATGATAAAGATTCAAGTCATCTTGGGTGCCAAAGGGAAATCCCACAGCTGCTGTTGTCAGTAGAAATCTAATGAGCAACTGTTTCCTCTTTAACTGTCTTATAAACAACATAGAGGTCAAGATCCTTTTTCACTTACGTTACAGATGCGCAAATAAAACTGTAATGCTTTTTTCAGGGCTAAAGAAATTGTATTTGATCAGAAATAAAATAAATATATCTATATACACCTTTTTTATTGGTATTTTTTTTCTGATTTTAGCAGCAATGAAATTGCCCATAAGAAATAAATAAAATTTGCCCGTCTTTTTTCATTTACTACTTTTCTGAAATTGGAAACATAATTTTTAGTGTTAACCATTCCATATGAGAGAAACAAAGCTGTTATTATAACATGACCTTTTAATTCTTTGCTGCAGGATGACAGCTTGCTGCATCCATACCTAAGCTCATTAATTGTTTTGATCTCATTCTGTCTTGAAATGAAATTAAGTTCTAATTGTCACATTCCAGAGTATAAGCATTAAAGCATGTAGACAAAAACACAAAGTGTTTTCCTGAAGTTTTTGTATGTGCTTAAATATGGACCACATAATTTCTAATGTGTGTAACTCAGCCCTCCATCTGCAGCAAAATGGTGTTATGTATTCCTGTACAAAGGAGTCTTCATCTGTTTAGAGTGTACAGTTAATAATTCTGTTGTTATATCCCTCAAGTATTTCAGATCCAGTATGAAAATAGCTGTATTCTTTTGTATTTATCATTTGCTATTCCAATTTTTTTTTTTTTTTTTTGATAGACCATTTTTCTTCTTCCATTTGTATTTGTGAGTTATTCTGGCATTTCTTTCCACGTCTTAAAACCTTTCTTTGGTAAATGTACAGCAGCATTGTGATATTGTGTACACCTTTCCTGTTCTTTGATATGCCTTACCTAAGCAGCTGGGAAACATTGATGAGCTCTTTTCTTTTTCTTGGCTATTTCTGCTTGTCCTGCATGGCTTTTCCATGGCATGCTTCTTTGCTGTAAACCATGCCTCATTCTGGATTTAAGTTTTGCTCTCATAATTGAGATCTATGTCAACTGACTCTTCCAATTTTTTGGCCACGGGTTTGGCTGACACACACTCATAGATCAGTAGGAAACTACTTCTAAACAGCTTATGTTTATTACCTTGTCCTTAGTTTTACATATTGAGTAAATGTAATCTCTCTGATGTGCCTGTGGCACCAACTTCATTAGCCTTTCCCCTGAAGCCAAAGGAAGTTTTGCTTATGTCATTTAATGAAACAATATTTTTTCATGTATTTTTTCCTAGTAATATTTACTTTGGTCAATGGATGATCAAAGTTTGTAGGGCTCCCATCCAGCTTTATTAAGCTGGAGACAGAACTATAGGCCAAATTATTAGATGGATCTGTAGTTGGAGGATAGAATTATCTGACAAAATTCATGATTTCTTCCATCTGTGGAAAAAATTGACTAATATTACTTATTAAAATGCTGAGAGACTAGAAACCTAATGCCCTTTTCCAAACAAAATGTTGTATATCAGAATGAAAGTTAATTATGTGGACTCTATACTGGCTACTTGTGAAATCAAATTTATTCCATCTGGAGCATGTCAGTCAATCCTTAATTGTTCTGCAATTATATCTAATCATCTCAAATGGAGTAAATTAAGCTCAGAACCAATGCTAATTTGTATTAATAGAGATGTTATGGTGTATGCTTAGGCTTGTGTCTTTTTTTTTAATGTGAAATTAGAGCATTGGTTGAATTTACATTAACAAAATGAAAGAAAAAGTGATTCTCTTTCTAACTTGTGCTGATGTAAGTGAGAAAACAGAGACCATTATTTTGGTTTAATTATCATCATAATTAGCTCCATAGAATTACCCACTCCAAAAAGCTCAGGGACAAAGTTGGCAGCATCCATAAAACCAATATGCAAAATCAATAGATGGAGGATAAAGGACTTAGTCTTAGCAGAAAGTAGATCATTGTGCATATTCTCACATGTAAGTGACTTTTATGTGGAGGAAGGGTTTTTTTCATATCCACTGGAAAAAAGAGCAAGAAATAATTTGCTGAGCATGGGGCAAAAAAGATTTGGTTGGAGGTCAGGAGGAGCATTTTAATAATAAGGACATTGAAGAGTGTCTAAAGCTGTTACAAAGCCTTAGTAATGGACAACTCTTCTACTGCACTATTTTTGATCTATAGAAACAAGCCTCTGTCAAGATAAAACCCCAAGTGTCCATGGATGGTTTAGGGTAGGAGCGTTTAAATTAAAAAAAATTAGTTCAAGTTGAAGACTCACAACCTTATCTTAACTGAGAGTCTTAAATATTTCTTCATAGCTGTCATTCCAGCTGGAGAGCATGAGGTATCTCTGGCTTTTCTCCACGGATTGTGTGTAGGGACACAGAAGGTAGGGGACCCTAGTGAAGTCTCCTGGGGTTTTGGTGTACACAGGTGGGGTTTTACTGTTCAGCTGTGTGACAACAAGAGGGAGAAAATGCTGTCATTGCTGCTCACTCTTGGTAGAGATTAGATCTCTGTTACAGACAACAGACAAAACTCATGTGCTGTCTGTTCTATTGATGGATTTTCAGCTGAGCATAAATCATTGCTTTCACTGAGAGCAAAGCAAGAGTGATAACAGTGCATTTCTTCACTGCTGTGCATTGTGTATACATGCATGAACAGCTCAGCTGAGAATTTCTTCCCACACACCTCTTATTCATCATCACATCCTTTTGATCACCATCTCTCTTGGGAGACTACACACCCTTAACTTCTAATTCTCCCCACTACTGTGTGTTCATTTGCTCCAGGTGATGCCATCAGCTGCTACCAGCTGAGATGTGCACAATGACGGATCATGCACTGGATGTGGCTGTAGACCTTCTGCAATTTCTAGACATTACAAATTATTAATTTTATAGCAGTAGTTAAATGTAATCTCTTCTGAGCATATGCACTAGTAAAATTCAATTTGCAGAAATTAAACCTGATGAAAAGGTTGGGTTTGTTTCTTTGAGATTTGGACCCTCTCACTTTCTCCTCCTTCCTCTACCTTATTATTCCTAAAGAGTTTAAAAATATTTTTTTTGGTAAGTAATGCTCCAGAATCCTCTCTGATATTAAAAAAAGGAGGAATTCTAATCAAATAGTACTTTAGTAAATAGACTTAAGATAACATAAAGCAAAACCAGACCAAATAGAAGTTTTAATTCTCAAAAAAAAAAAAAGTTTTAGAACCAATTGCCTCCTTTTAGTTTTTCTTGTGCCCTTTCCTACAGTAGAGGTTTCCACTGAAATGTATTTGCTAAAATATGAACTTCTAATATGACCTTCCTTATTCAAGTTGCTCCTCCCATCCTGCTGCTCTCTCACTATAAAAAGAAATAATCTCCAGGTTCAATTGTATTTAATACATTTCCATAATGTTCTGCTCAAACAGCAACCTTTTGAATTTTTAATTACTTTGGCAATAAACCTGGAAACCAATTTACTGTGAAGTTATGCAGTGTAATATTGAACAGAAACAACATTTCAGCACTTCAGAATAATAGCTCTGGCCTTGGCTGGTGTTGGGTACCGTTAATCATAGATTAACATGTTGTTGGGGTGCCTTTCAATGGTATTTGCAAACAGTATTTTTTGATGTTGTGTTAGGCTGACATCAGTACGTGCAGGAGCAGAAAATCTGTGTGGTAGTTTCTGTATAGAATACAAAGACTGTTTCCATGAAAAGTTTGAGAAGAATTAGCTATGAACTGTGAATTCATAATGTTGAAGGTATGGAAAATAGAATTTTCTTTTTATTTGCAATTTAAATTTCTCAGACAAAAAAAGGTGACTTACAAAAGATGACTTAATATGTGCTCTCTTAAAAAAAAAAAAAAAAAAAGAAGAAAGAAAAGGAAAAGAAGGAAATTGAAGAGCAAAAAGGTGTGACTATTGTAGCTGAGGAGATTTTGTGGCTATTTAGCTGAAGAGATTTTGATGTTCCAGATTTCATGTTCCAAAACTAATTTGTTGTTCTGGCTGTTTAACTCTACTGTGTAAAGGTGTTGCATTGTGTAAGGTCTAGAGAAAAATATGCTTCTTCTTGAAAAGAGAATTAACATACACTGGCTTCATGGCACTATTTGAGCATAAGGTCATTCTAGGAAAGAACTTACATAGAATAAATGGGACACAGATAAATGCCAGTGAAACTGCAAAACGTGTCATTCCAATGTTAATTAGTTTGTTTAGGTGATACAATCCCATTGCTGAACAACTTAATCAGGAGTACATTCCAGATGGTGCAAAAATTGAATTTTATATCCTTTCAGGTGACATTTACAGTGGTTCAATTTATTATATACAATGAGCATCATTAAAATAGGTGTTTCAATCAAAACTGGTTTTCTTTTATAGCCCCTAAAGAATGCAAAATTCTAATGTTGATATCTGGAGTGGAGGATACAGTCTTCTTCATTGGTTTAAATAACTGAGGTTATATCTCTGTGGTTTTTGTTTTTTAATAATCCATTTAATAACATTAATATTAAATGGCTCTGGAAATAATGTGTTGGAACCCAGGACATTCCTCTGGCAGTCCAGGATGACTCGAGACCCTGGCAGGGGTCTGCAAGACTTTGGCATGGAGTCAAAAATACCTTTGCCTTTGATTTTAGCCCATGGAAAAAATTACCCACTTTGTGTGAAGGATTACAAGCTATAAGAGTTTGAGTAGAGTGATAGCTAATTTGTCACAGGGCAAAAACGGTAGAACTTTGGGGGTTTTAGAATGGGGTTCAGGAGGCAAAATGGAGGAATCTGGGCGTGTTCTGTCCTTCTTCTCCTTCTTCTTGTCCTCCATCTTCTGCTGTGACAGGGGCACTTTTGAATTGGTTTAGAGTAGAAACAGACTGTCTAACATAGGTGATAAGCTTTGGAAAATTATTGTAAATAAAGTACACGTAGTTTTTAGTATAAAAATTCAACACCACCCCAAGTGTGGGCAGAGTGTGCCTGGACCTGACCTGCTAGACAGATCTCAGCAGGTCAGAGAAAGAATGCTATAGATAAGAGAAAATAAACAACTTTGAAAAGCTGAACCGACAAATCTCGGCTTCTTCTTCGATCTCTGGGCTGGGAAAAAAGGACTTTTCAATACCTTGGGATTCACCACAGGTGCAGAAACCCGACAATAATGGGTATGATATATCTGCTTAACTAAGAGATGCACATATAAATTTATTATTACAAACATCACAGTTGTATTTGTTTGAGTTTATTGGTTTAATTTCTAGGATCTTAAAGTTTTTTTAAAGAAAAAAACCCTAAAATGTCAGCTTATGGCAAGGAGGTAAGTAACTCAAGTCGCTTGCAATATTTCTCCAAAGAGATACTTGGATGTGAAAAAGTATTCCTGTGATTTAGGAATCCATGCTGCAATGGCTAGAGATGCAGAGAGGGTAAATCCTGCATACCTAGGGTTTGTGTCCAAAGCCTACATCAAAAGGCCTGAAAAACTCGAGGGTATCTGCATGAAGAACCAAGAACATACAGAATAAGGAATGAGAGAACACAAGAACAAGAAGGACCATCTAGTCATCTATTCTAATCTTGTGTTTCTGAAATAAGTTGAATTGTTCATAGAGTGAGAAAAAGAAATTTCCCTGAGTTGTGGTTTGGTTGTAAACAAGTATGACACACTCATCTGCAGGTTAGGGTGAACCTAGATTTCATTACTCAGGGAATTATTTTATCTACTTATTGATATTTGGATATGTTTTGTAGTGATTATTATGCTCTTCTTGTAGAAATGGGAAGGCTGTTGCTGGTATTTCGTTTTCTTCTTTGCAGATATGATGCCCTTCTGGTAAAACTGCAGTGAAAGATATTTTGATTATTTCTTCAATCATATTCTGGTTTAGACATTAGATCAACCACATCTGTTGGCTATCCAGCAACTTCTAACTATGAGATGAGTGACTGCTGTGTAGAGATTTTTGACCCATATGTAAAGCAGTATACTTATTTTAGTGCTACTGCCAGATCTATGTGTTGCCTGCTAAGCTCAAATTCATGGTTTTTGATAAAAGTTTCTATACAGTGTTTTTTACTGCTGTAGTGTATCCTTTGGGATTTTAGTTCCAACAATTGCCAAGTAAGGATTCCTTCCTAATTGTGGGGAAATCTGTCATTTCATCAGTCTTATTTAATTATTTAATTGATGTATAGTTTGAAAGCAATTTAACTGTTTTGAAGGGAGTTTCACACTGATTCATAGGTTGTTTGCTTGGGTTTTTTTCTTCTATTAGAAGACTATGCTTGTTATGAAGAAAATGTAATTTTAACTAAGCTTTTTTGATAATAATTTGCACATGAGACAGTCCTAGACCTTGATGAGTGTACAGGGCATTTGTTGCCAATGACAGTAGAATCTGAAAAAGTTGTTCTCAGAAATTGTAATGCTGAATCTCATGAGATTTTTAAGTATGCTGTATGTTTTTTATGGGACTTCATAATTGTAAATCCTTTAATCGTTAAGGTTGAAAAATACTTCCAAAGTCATCAGGTTCAATCATTAACCTGGCACTGCCAGGTCCACCACTAAACCATGTCCCCAAGGATCACATGGACACATTTCTTGAACACTTTCAAGGACAGTGATTCCACCACTTCCCTGAGCAGCCTGTCCCAATATCTGACAATCCTATGAGTGAAGAAATTTTTCCTAAATCTCACCTGGCATAGCTTGAGGCCATTTCCTTTTACCACTTGTTACCTGGGAGAAGAGACCAACCCCTGCTTGACTGCAGTCTGTTTTCAGGTAGTTGCAGTGCATGATAAGGTCTCCCCTGAACTTCTTTTTTCCAGCTCCTCACTAGACTTGTGCTCCAGATCCTTCATTGGCTTTGTTGCCCTTTCTGGATTTCCAGCCACTCTGCCCCAGCCTGTAGAGCTGCCTGGGGTTGTTGTGACCCAAGGGCAGGACCCTGCACTTGGCCTTGTAAAACCTCATAACAATGGCCTGGACCCATCAGTCCAGCATGTCCAGATCCCTCTATAGATATTACTTAGATAGATGTGTTAATGTGGGCTTGTTTTTGAACTGGAAAAGAAATATAAGAAGCAGGTTATTGTTTATCATCTCTAGATGTCATCCAGGTGACTGCTTGCATCCTTTGGGATACATAAACTCTAATTTAGAGGAAAAGCAAGAGAGAAACCTTGTTTTACTTGTCATAGATCTACATTTGACAATCAAGGAGATTTTTCCTAACTACATAGATTCTCTGTATCTACTCACAGTTTTCCTTATTCTCCATTCTTTTCTTGTGTCTTGTCACTGGGTGTATGCAATCCTGAACTGTCTTTGTTAACATCCTCCTTAAATTACTTCTTTCCAGGAATCTGGTGTGGTAATTTTGCCTTTGATTTTTACAAACCTTGTAACTGTGGTGTTCCTATCTGAAACTGACTTTCAGCAGATTTCAAAAGAGCAGGTGAAAGAAAAAAAAATTGCCCTTCAGCTCCTATTAAGTGTTTCTTTCTTGGTGGACAATATGGCAGTGTCCCTGCCTTTACTCCCCATATTAATTTCTTTTGAAGGCTTCAGCAAACAAAAAGCTCTAGTTCAATAGCATAACCTTGGGTAAGCCTTAAATGTATTTCCAACATGTCTGTTTTGGCAATCTTTTCTTCTTTTGTAGAATGCTTAATGTTTGTGTAATGTTAAATTGTCTTAATGAGAAGAAGATTTTTTGATTCTGTAAGGTCATAGGAAGAATTCTCTTGATCTTTGTGGTTTGAAACTTGGAGCAAGTTTGCCTCCTAAATCTGGTATTAGTCTAATAATTTATTTAACCTCTATAAGGTGAATGGGCTTTGAGAAGTACTTTTCAATTGCACAGGGGAATTGGAGGGATTGTTCCTTGTCTAGGTTATTATACTCTCTTTCTTTTTCAGCTGTCCTTCAGGGAAATTCCTTGCTTATGTTGATGATGTGACTGAATTTATTATTCATGAGTATCAGAATTCCTTTGAGCAGACTTCTTCAGTTTGGATTAATGGGGAAAGGGTGTGAGAATCCTGTTGGGGATTAAGCTGCTCTCCTGCCCTTTGCTTTGCTAGGAGGTTTATTGTCTGAGTAGCTTTAGTATAGCAGGAATAATGCTGGGTCTTCTTGACCTATTCAGTAAAATGGAAAAGGCAGCAATGTTGGAAGAGAAGTCACTGGGATGGCAACAGTGCCTGACTAACACTGTCTTCCAAGGACAAATGCTGCTTGTGAGTAATTTTATTATCTCTGTGTCATAGCAGCATGGCATTCTGTACACCTAGATTCCCTCTCTGCTTTTGTCTTTAGAGAGCATGCAGAAGTTCTTTCAAATGTTGTTTCGAACGAGGTATTCTGTTCCAGGGGGAGAATATGTTCTACCCATCTGCTGAGGATTGCTGCTCTGTGTTGTTGTGTTACTGTTCCACAAGCTTGGAAGCTTTTTTTTTTTTTTTTTTTTTTGGTCTTCCTTGGTAGATCAAGAGCTCATGTTTGATTTGGAAGTTTTGGCTGAAGATTTTCGTTGTTTATCTAAAAAAGTTTGAAGGCTTGGATAGATTTTATGCTGAGGCAGTTCAAACTCTCTGAACTGCCTACTGAAGTCTGTCTAGTTCTGCTTCAAGGGGCATAGGTGTTATTCCTCAACCCCTGATTACTTACTTAGAGATATAACATTTGATTCATTTTACTTTGATCAGATATGATACATATGATCAGATATGACCAAACTACTGGCCAGCTTGCCAGGACAGATTATTTTCCTTTTGATCTATGTCATCTTGACTAAATTGGTGTTTCTTTATCTGTTACCAGGGCATTCACAAGTGCTCTTATTTTTTCCACTTCAAAGGTGGGCCGTTGGATAAAAGACTATAGTCAGTGAGGAAAAAGCTATGTACATGTCCAGCTGTGAAGGAACTGATTTTCACTAAATCTTCATCTCAAACACTCTTGTACATTGCTTAACTTCAGAGTAGTTCATGCTGTGTTGGGATCATTTTCATGTGCTTCACATCTATCCTGATTTGCAACTTCTGTTTGCTTCAGGGTATCTTCCATCCTTAAGTCTTGTTTTTCCATGAGGTAGCTATTTTTATTCTTAAATCTTCTAGGCATGTGGATATTGTGTAGTCTGAAAGCATTAGCACAATCAGTGTAAACAATTAGTTTGGAAAAATCAAAATATCTTAATAATCACTTTTTAATTAGTACTTATTGATGTTTTTATCTATTTTAGGTTTAGATTGCATATGTTTTATTCTTATGAAATGACTACCTGATTAGTTAAAAGTATACTTTACACAATGCTTTTAGAGTTGAGATTCCCTATAAAAATTAAAATCATTTTGTGGCATCATTTTCTTTGAAAACTTCTTACTTTACTCTGATACAATATGCTAATCTTTGTGCAAATGTCTACATCTTAAAATATGCTTGGGACACAAATTTACCTTGTTATAATACATGAAATAACCAAATGGTTTTAAAAGGTATTTAGAGAATTTTGAAATGTTCCTAGATTTTCATATCCTAGGATATTAATTTCTGAATGTCTAAGTAAGATCACTTTTTACATCTGTAGCTAGGCAGCTTGCTTAAACATCCCAGGATCATACTAATTTTTATCCAAACATTTTGTTTTCTAGAATGCAGTTTACAGATCTGTGTCATGACTTGTATTTCCTGTTTCCAGGCTCTATAGTTTTGCTTGTGCCTGCCTATAGTTTAATGGATTTTGTTTCACTGATCCCAGCTTACTAAGTAGTCCAGATGGCCCTGTACAGCTGCCTGCCTTTTCATTATTTACCCTCCTTTCTCTGTTTGTGTCATCTGCAAATATATCCACTGCAAGCAGAGATTTTTTATGTGCTTCTAGATCACTGATGAAACTGTGGAATAACATCAGAACATGCATCAATCCCAAGGGAGTCCTGGTAGAAACACTCTTATTCAGCTATGATTTTCCATTGGAAACTGTTAATTAGCTAGTTTTAAATCTATTTAAATTTCAGTCCATTAAAATGTACTGCCATTCAATTTTTTTTTCATTAAGTGTGTTTTGTGAATGCCTTACAGATCTCTGAGTATATTACCTTCTTGCAGCTCCTACCATCTCAGCATTTAACTTCTGGAAGCAATGAAATACGAGTTTGCTTAAGAGGTCCTAATGTCTTAAGAAATATTATTGACTGACTTCAATTATACTGCTTTTGCTGGATCTCAAGCATGTTTTTAAGCCATTTTTCTTCTGTTTGCTTTGGGAGTAAATCTAGATTAATGATCCTTGAACCATTGCACGTGCATTTTCTGTATCTTTTATAGGCTTTAAAGTTTTTCAGTCTCATGCAGTTCCAGAGATTTATTAAAAATAACTTATTTGCATTCATGGACCTCAATACCCAGAGCTTTTATGTGGTTGCTAGCTGTCCAGGCCTAAAGATTGCACATGAGTTATAAATTCATAGACCTCCTACTAGTGGTTTAGAAAATGCTTGTTCCTCCTCTTGTCATTCTTTACGGGAAAAGAAAAAAGAACAGAAGAATGTATTAAAAGGTCTACTTCTTTTGCCTTAAAAAAAAAAAAAAATCACAGTAAACATCTATTAGAAGGTCGATATTTTCTCTTGTTCCTAATAATAATGAGCAACTTTTTACTGCATTTAACCTTGCTAGCATGAATCCCACCTGACTTCTTTTTCTTCACCATTAAATATTATCTATTATTTATCTTCTAATTTATATTGACTAAAATATTTTTGCAATTTTTATTCTTGTTTCTTGAGGAACATCATGACACAATCAGTGTATTTGTTTGGGTTTTGTTGACACTGAAAGCTTATGTACCTATTGACAGAAAAATATTCACAAAGGATGACTGTTTCATAATTAAATTTTTGTATATATATGCCATTAAAAATTATAAAAGGTATCCAGAAGAGGGTGGGCAAAAATACTTTTCTAGTGCTGCCAAGGGAAACATTGCTGCAATCTCTCATTACAAGCTCTAGAGTTGCTGTCTTTAGTTTAAACCAGAGGGAAGATGACAGTGGAGGAAAACAGAAGGAAATCCTTTTGTATTCCTTCCCAGTTTCTATCAGTCATCCACAGCATCCTAGTTCTGATCCTGGAACTGTCTTTTCTTACTGACCCCTGAACCTCCGTGTGCCATTCACCTAAGTCTCCACAGCCGTTCTTCCTGTATTGCCCCTGAACAAATTCTCTTGGAACAAATGTATTGTCCCTCATTGAGAAGTCTTTCCTGTGTTCTTAATATACACAAATTCTGCTTCAGAAGGGCAATGAGAGCATCACCCCTCCAATGAGGTGCTATAGCCTAAAGCACATGGGTAAAGTGTGCAAATTACAGTCTTTATTGTCCTGACACGTTGTGTATTCCTGCTGCTTAGATTTCTGCAGTGGGTTTTTTTTCTGCTGCTTCAGATGCAAGATTAACTTAAAATGCATGAGTGGTCTCATTAAACTCAATAAAATTACTCACATGCTTACCATGCATTTAAGTAGTTTGCAGGATCAGCATTAAAATAAGAGGCAATCCATAGACCTCTCCACTTCTCATATATAAAGTTTGAGAAGGGGAGGGGACTTTAATATAAAAGCTGAAAAAAACCCTAGGAATTTATCAGGTACCAAAATCTTGTCTTATCCAAAGAAGTTGAAATTCTAAGGTTTGACATACACTGTGTTAAATAAGAGCTTTGTATTGGTCTATCTATATAATTCTGTTTGTGTATTATACACATTACAATATTGCCTAATAGTATCTCTTAACAGCCTTTTCAAGTAATCTAGGTTGCATTTGCTTGTATTGATTTTGTATGCATTATTGTGTCACCTCTTCTGTGATTCTGTTGTGCTTCTGATTTGTAACTTCTCCCAATAGATAATAGGAGGAGAGAGAAAATCAGTGAATTTGAGTCAAAAAAAGTCAGGGAAGGATATGTAGAAGTATGAAATTTGTGTTATATGTTTATCATTTTTTAAGCAAACATCTGCCTTAGTTTACTATTTCAGTGCATTTCTGAAACATTCAGTATTTTAAAAGACAAATCATCCTTATAAAGGAGAATAAAAAATCACTGCCACCTCTTAGAACCCAAAAAGGTTCTAAGGCTGTTAGAGCCACCTCTTAGAACACAAAAAGGATTTAGAGATGAAGAAATTTGTATTCTATTAGGATTAGTATTATGTTTGTGTGAAAAAGACTGCACAATGTGTTGCTTTTTATGTTCTGCAGCTTAGTCATTACGGTTTGTCCTGCTACATCACATTACCAAGGTTGTGAATAGCTTAATAAATAATCTTTCTGACATAGATTTTCTTTTAATTTAGTAGTTGCATTTTGAGTCTCTTTATTAGCATGGAACTATAAATGTGTTTCTGTGTTTAAATGTTTTGCTGAGAGTGAAATAAGTTAGTGCATCAAATAAGTATGATCTAATATTTCATGGGATTGTGTTCTTTCTAGCAGAATTATCACTTCATTTTACTTGTAACTCCACTTGCCTTAATAGATTACTTTTTCAGTCCACTGAATGATTGTTTAAGTCAGGTTGCACTGTAGATGAAAAGAAGCACAGGAGATTACAAGCTGCTGGATGATAAACGAAAGGTATGGCATGATAGTTATTCATAGTACTGAAAACCAAACATAGTGTTCCAGTGCTTGCACGTTTTTCGGTATGGGCTGTTGGTAAACACCATTTTTAGGAGGTAAAAACCCCAGGTTTTCATTTTGTGAGTTGTTGAAATTTTAGAGTCCTTGGCTTTCTGCTGAGATGGTATAAACTGACATGGCTAAAGAAAAATGCATTGAAACCTTGATCATACAGATTAGACAAAAGGTTGACCTTGTTGTCTCAGCCATTTCTTTAATGACAGGTAAGATACTTGTGTGCAAAGTAACCTCAAAGGAGAGAGTGAGGTTTGTTAACTGTTCTGAGGAGGAAGCCCCTGGAGGGCAGTGATGTAAAGCTTGACATCCTCAGTATGCTTTCAGGGGTGCAGCCACAGGTTTCACACAGGCCTCCCATGGGCTAGGACGGAGCCTCTCCTTTGAAGACACTGCCTCAGTGGCAGTGCTGGGAAGGAAACTGTCTCTCAATGAGTCTTGCTGCCTCTCCAGAGGCATCTTGTGTATTTAGGGCTTCTCTTACTATGTCTTTCCATAAATAAACTAAACCTCTTCCCATCTGTGGTCTCACCTTATCCATCTATCAGCATAGAAGGAGGTTTGCTCTGGTGCTCTTTTTCCATTGAGCACTGTCCACCAACTCATGCCATTGCTTTTCACCCCAAGCTGTGTATTTTTGATATATTTCTTTTATCCCTTGCTTTCCAGACAGCCATTGCTTAGGTGCTTGACTCATGGAAGACAATCTTGGCTTCACTGTGTTTTTAAGAGGAACATGGGTACTGTAGTTTGTTTTTAAGAGGGACACGGGTGCTGTGGTTTTCTGAATCACCATGTTGCAGATGCCAGTGACTCTGAGGTACCTGATGTGCTATACAAACATGGTCTAAACAATTGTATATGTTGGGGGTTTGGAAAAAACATTCTCCACTTACCCTTGATGAGTGAGGTGAGATATATTACAGATCTTTGGTACCAGGATAGACTTTCAGTTTCACACTTGAGAAGCAAAAGTCAAATATTAGATTTATGTTTATCTAGTAAAAAGGCACACTACACGTTCCTGAAATCAATGACTCTCAAAATTGCCCCCATCATTGAATGACATGCATGAATAATTTAAGAATGTTTTGTTAAATGTGCAAAAGTCAAGTTATCCTTGCAGTGAGACTCAGTGCAAATCGCCAGCAATTTACTGCGTTTCTGAAAATCACAGGCAGCAATTTAGAGAAAAGATTGGGCCTGTTACTATACATGTGACATTTTCTTGATTTAAACTGTCATTCTGAAAAGCTGTTTACTGACAGTCAGAGTTTGGAATGAGGTTATAAAGTTTGCTGAGGAATTCCTTACCACTTGAGTGGTAAGTGGTATTTCTGCTCAGGTATAGAAGAGCGTGTAGACCTCCTACCACAACTAAAGTATCAATGCATGCAAATTAGCACTTTCAAGGGAAATTATATATGATCTTTTTAGACATTCATGTGCTGTAATGGTCTATGGTGCTGTGCTGATATTTTGCATCTCATGAAAAGGAATGTATTTCCAACATATCTGACTGCAAGTGCTATATACACGTGCACTGTAGTGATATACAGTGACTTCATTGTTTTTGTCTCTAAGCAATGGTTATCAAACTCGTTTCTGAAGATGACCTGCTGGCTTCCAGAATGTCATGTTGGGCTAGAGGGGTGAATATTCATCTTTACTCTTTTTTTTTTTTTTTTTTTTTTAATTACTAACTAAACTGGGAGCTATTCTACCAACTTAGTTCTGGTTACATTTCCATGGCATGTAGACATGCAGTACATGCCATAAGGAATATTTTCCATCACTCTCTTCTCTGCCTTCTCTTTGGCATTCTGAGAGCAGTTTCAGTATAAGTGACACTAACTGTGGTTCTCTAGTAACCTTCAGAAATGAACATGCACTCAGACATGCAGTAATCTAGATACCCTGATGTTCCCCAGAACTTAATTTTAACATCAAATAACTTCTGCTCAGGTTCCCTGTCTTATAAACAGTTTCAAAATACTTTCTAGTATAGTCACTCAACCACACCTGGCCAGTTTTGCAGGCTATTCTGGATAAGTCCTTGGTATGAAGAAGTCATTGCAGTTGAAAGAAAGGTGGTCAGCTTAAAATTGCATTGCTTGGAATATTGTGGCTATCGTGTCCAAGTGAGTAAACCTAGAAATTAACAATGTTGACAAGTGACTCTTTCCTTTGCCATTGCTCTGTGAATACACCAGACTGTTTTTCTCTAGGAGATGGACACAAAGAAGAATGTCTCATAGTGCTGCTTACTTTGAAACTTATTTGACTGGCATGATTCAGACATTAAAGCAGAAAAAGTGATCACAAGCATTGGAGAACATTTGAGGAAATGCACTGTAACTTGGAAGTTCAAAATTTTCAGAATAATCTCTTCTGAGATAGTACTATATCAAAAAAGAGACAAAGGAAAGCACGCAGACCACTGGGATCTGAATTACATGTACAAGTGCATTGGAGAAGATCCAGAGACAGCTCTGTTCACCTGTATGAGCCAGGAATGCCCAGGACTTGATGAGCACTTGTGTTATAGGCAGATGGTTACAAGAGACAATGGAAATGTATGGCAAACCTAATGTAGATAAGATTTTTTTTAAAAAAAATGGCTTCCCTGTAAACCAGACAAGCTACAGTTGTTGCAGTCAGGTGACAGTTTGGTCTTCTGGAAGCAGGGTGATCCTCAGGCATTGCCATTCCTGTTACTGCATCTGAACTGATGAAAGGTTTCACCCAGTAGGCATTTTGGGAACACATCTGACAGTGGATTTGAGTTTGTTTATATGAAATTAATGGATAATGGTGTTATTCTCTAACAGTGAATTCATGTTCACATGCACTCTATTGGTATTAGTGCTCATTTGTATATAGTGTTCATTAATAGAGCTAGGCTGGGATTCCACTTCTTTCTTTAGTTGTGCTGTGTGGCATTGTCTTTGGAATTCTGCTTCTGTGAAGAATTTGGTGAGGGGGGGAAAAGCAAGTGATGAAGCAAAAAAGGCAAGCATCAGGGTAGAAATCAGTTCTCTTTTCTCTTATACAGCTTTGTAGGAAGAACACACTAAACCAATAAGGTTGAAACAGAGAGTAGTTGGCACTGGGATATTTCATTAAAAATAAGTTCTTTAGAATATTCATGAAAAAATAGAGGGGGAAATAGAATGAATGGAGTTATCCTTGTGTAAGTAAAAGTCTAGCTTCAGAGGGAACCTGGATTATTCATCATACCAGACTAGACAGGGTGTTGAAAAAATATCAGTTAATATGTGGGGATCTAACTGTCCCTAGCTGATATTTTAGTCACTTTCTCTGTAGTAAAAAGTCTCTAGTCCCTGATTTATTGAAAATGCAAAGCCTTAACATCACACTTTCTTGCTATGACATTTTACTGATGCATCTTTGATTCATAATTTAGTTCCAGTACCCCAGATATACACATGCCTACATGCAGAAAGGCTCCTCTTCCTTCTTGCTTTATTAAAAGCTTTATTTTTTGTTCCTGTGAGGTAGGTGTACAGTCCACTTTGTTTTCTTTGGTGGAACATTAGTCTGGTCTGCCAGGATGAGACCTTGTGACAGCACAAAGGTACCACAGTGCTAATAGGGATACAGAGTTCTGCTGTTGTTCTCCTGCCTCACACATAGGTACAGGAATTCACCTCACTGGGTGCCAGTATGAGTTATGCAGCCTCCTGGGGAATTCACTGATGCTCCTTTGTGGATAAGCAAGGCACGAGCAAACTCTGCCTGAAGGTGTCCTAGGATAATTTCTTTTTTATTCCTTGCATTTCAAATCAGCCTACTCCAAATTAGTGTCTCCTTTCATCTTTGGTTTGCCTGAATGGCAACCTTCACTCAGTTTTTTCTCAAACAGGAAAGCTGTGGCAGTTCTTTAATAAATTACTGTTTTTCTTTACGTTTTTCGCTTCCGTGAGCAAAACCAAAAAATGTTAGATCTTGTATCACAGGAATTAACAAATGAAGTGGTCAGTGAATATAGATTAATGGTATTCCATTATTCTGGTATTACATAAGTTATTTCATAAGTCAGATCAATATCACACAAACTAGTTCAAAGTGGCCTGTGAAATCTTCCATCAGCTTTTGATTTTTTTTTCACAAATATAGAAAGACAGGTTTAAATTGTGTCTGCTACAGTAAGTATTTTACCAGCAGACCTCAAGTATAGAGTATATCTGGGCTGCATGTTATTTGCAAAATCATAAGATTTGACATGATAACAGAATCATTACTTTGAATTATGGGGAAGAAACTCAGTTCCTTTACTCATATTATCTTTAAAAAAAAAAAAAATGCAAACCTACTTTTCTCATTGAGAAGCACTGAATTCAAATCTCTAGCTCTTTTGAACTGCTTTAAACCAGCTCTATTTCCAGTGTTAAATCTAAACAAGGGAGATGGCCAAATTAATTTTTGTAAGCATATTTTTGTGTTAGTATTAAATACTTTGTTCATTTGTGTGAGCTCATTTGCTTTGTCTTTCTGATGCTGTACAAATACAAGTCTCTCCAAATAACCGTCCCTGAGCTGTTTGTTGTTGGTGTCCCTCTCATCTTTTGTAATGCCTTATGCAGTTCTTGGTCACCTGTCATGAACAAACACAAGGTACTTAACAGATACTTGTAAGTACCAAATAGCACGACAAAAAAAAAAAAAAGGGCAGTAAGTTACATTGCTACCATATTGCCCTGTCTCAATTATAAATATTTGACTTAAAAAAAAAAATTGACTTAAAAACCAATTTGATTGAAACTTGTTTATTTAGAAGAACTTGGTTAAAAAAAGTTACCTGTAGCATTGTGACTAAATGCATCCTAACAATACAGTTGGGCATTCTTTTATGTTTCTCAATCTATACATGCACCAGATCTGATTTTGATCTGAGCAAGGTGCAGTCAACTTTTAGTGTGAATTTAGCATTCTTTTAAAGTACACTGGAATCCCTTGCTTCAAAATGTGCTGTAATACAAAAAAATCCTGCAGAGAAATTATTTTTCTTTTAGTTTCATTACCATTTGAAATGAAAACATGTCAAAACAATGTAATCAAAAAAAATAATAAACCATGAGTAAAAGTTTATTAATTACTGACTTGTTTGAAGATCCCTGGATTTTTGTATGTAATTAAGAAATAGAGCAGCATCTTGTGGCATTCTCTATCAATGTTTTAAAACATGATGCTTTAAAATGTTCTGTGACACATAATTTATAACTTGTTACTGTCAGCTTCTGATTCTTTACTTTGTTTTAGCTTTGTTTTTTTAGAGGATGCAAGGAGGATCTTATTTTATCTGCTTCTATGAAAAAGAGCAAATATGGAACCAAGAGACTTTGTGGAAAGCTCAGCTTTGTACAAACTGCTTTCTGCTATCTGTGGATTTTTGTTTGAGTATGTCAGGCAATATCTTCCCCTAGAATCTTTGAGTGCTCTCAACCCTGGCATTTTATCATCAGTTTTTGTATTGGAAAATGTAAGCTGCTTTGACATCTTGTGATCAAATATTTTTTGGAGGCATGAGTCATCTGGGGTCAATTCACTTGGGAAATGCTTTTTGATTAATAAAGAAGGTAAAAAACCTGTTGAAAAATATATGAAAGCACATTCCTAATTTCAGTAGTTTGGGATTTACAAAATCTTTATGAAAATAACCAAATTTACAGTGAATTTTTAGGACAGGTTTTAATGAAAAAATTAAATAATTTTGTCATGTGTTGCCTTTAAGCATAGTGTGTGAACTCAGGAGTTCTGCTATGAAAATGGAAGAGAACATTATGAATGAAAAGCAGGATGTGGTGGTGGTTGTCAACTCCACATGAAGGCAGACAAATAAAGTGGTTTGAATTTAGTTTATTATTCTCTTGATCAAGACTTCCATTGCTCATTCTACCCAATCAGTAAACTTTGTACACAATACAAGCATGTGTCTGAAGATAGGGAGAACACTATAAATTCATAAGATTACTATTTTTTTTTGAAAGTGTTGTATACTTTACATAGTACTTCTATGTGAAGTGTATTACATAGCAAATTAAAACAATATTGGTGTTTTTAACCTAAAAACAGGCTTATATTACATTCTGGAGAAGAGAGAAGGATCACAAAGATGCATAAGTGGAATCTCTGAGTAAAGTTATGTTTCAGCTGGGACAGGCTAGTGAGGGGTTAAGGGACCAGGAGTACAAGCTTTAAAGATCCTATTCTCTAGAGGCCATTCTTGGTCATAATGTGGTTCCTGATCATGAGCTTTCCCAAATCATGTCTTTAAAACTTTTTTCCAGAATCGGGTATTTTTTGGGTTAGAATTCCTTAATTACATACAGTTATGATAAATTAGTGTTTAGAGGGGTTAATGTTTATTTTTATATAAAAAATTTTGGTGCTTACTTTTAGAACAGAATGGAATAGAATCTTTTGTTTGGAAAGGACTTAAAATGACTATCTAGTACAACTCCCTGATGAATTCAGGGCTGATCAAAAGTTAAAGCTTGTTGCTAATGGCATTTTTCAAAAGCTTCTTAAATGCTGACAGGCTGGGGGCCTCAACCACCTCTCTAGGGAGCCTGTTCCAGTGTTTGACCACTTTCTCAGTAAAGAAATGCTTCCTAATATCAAGTCCAAACCCCCATTGGCACAGCTCTGAACCATTAACAAAATAAAATAAAACCACAAAAACAACAAATAAAAGAAATACCAATAACAAATTTAGGAAACAAACAAAATACCCCACAAACAGGAAAAAAAAAAAAAAAACAACAAAAAACAGCCTTGATAGTTTTCCTGTAATTAGATTCACTTGAATCGATGGAATGATGTGCCCTCACTTCAATGACACATCTACATATAGGAAACATAGAGGGAAAGTTTATCTGAAATTTGATCTTATATTTACTCTATCAAAAATAGCCTTTTTGAATACGACTATCTGAGAATAAGAAGTTTCTGGATTGTTCATAGTCTTCATTCAGAAAATCTATTAGTTCTCCAAATTTTTTTTTGGGCAAGTCTTATTAAGTCAGATGTTTTTGCAGCTTTTCCAGAATTTTTCATTCTTTTTTTTCTGTGACTTGAAGTTCAAGAAAGTTCAGTTTTAGAAGACTTGGGTCTTTTGTATTTTACTCAGATATTTTATATCAGAAAATGTTTGATATAACATGTAAAGTCTCTTCTGGGGCATACTAAGCAGCAGCCTTGTTACTGTTACAGCTGGAATAGAGTGAAGAATATAATTTTAATTTTTCTAGAGTGTCACCATTCCCAGCCATCAAGCTACTGACACACCTTTTCTATACTGAAAGTGCGGATATATAAAAATGTGGTCGTAGAAAGGCTGAAATTTACATTTTTTCAGGTCAAGGATTAAAATAATGAAAGGTGCAAGTTAGTTACTTGAGAACCACAAGATACATTTGCCTGAAAGGTCAGGTAAATGAAGGAGCTGGTGCAGAAAGCTGTGAGGTTGGGCATTAATTCCAGCCAGTTTCTTGGTATCGATTACACAGATTGCAAGTGCTTATTTGTGGGCCAGAAGGCAGATACAGCTCTTTGCAGGCCATTTGTCTCCTTTTGTTTCTTAATTAATATCACAGATTTGAAAACCTGTGGTAATGAAATTGGCCTGTTAATTAGGCCAGTCTTTAGCAGTAAGGTTTTGATGCCTTGGTGTTTTTCCAGCACAGTTAACAGCAGCCTTTTTAAAATTCATACTTGTTTTTCTTTTGCAAAGATGCCTATCATGGAAATACTTATAATGATGTGAGGAATAAACACATTCTGTTCTTGGTAATCATTTTAATGTTAAATTTTAGAAAAAAAATGCTGATTTTAAATTTTTCTTTGGATGTCTTTAACCTGCTGCTTTATACAATTGCATTAATATCTTACATGGGGGAAAACAAAAAGTATTTTTTTCTTTATTTTGAACATTAGGAAATATTTTGAGTGATATTGTATTGTGATATTTTGATGCAGCTTTCATTGGTACAGTTAGTTTCTCTGATGATTGTGCAGTTTTTTTCCAGAACAATGGAAGAGATGCCTTATTATTTTTAAGAGTCTAAAAAAATTAAGGCACAGCCAAGAAATGAGAGGAGGAGCAGGGATGCCAATGAAAGATACGCTTAGATTTTTTGTTAAGTGTTTTGTGAGGAAGAAGTTCTGTTTGATGTACAATAATTTTCTTGTTTGATATTTGCCTTGAATTAGAAGACAACTATTTAATTTTTTAAAATTTTCTAGTAAGTTGTGACTTCAAGATAAAAAATAAATAATATCATTTTGATTTGTGTTAAATTCTGAAGAAGTTATCAGTAGAAATTAATGATGAAATCCCATCTGTTTTAACATTTCATTCTGTGTGCTGTGTACAGGCCTTGCAGTTCCCACTCAATGATGTAACCTTTTATTACTCTCTCATATTTGCATCCTTTAGGTCACTAAATTGAGTATTGCTTCATTTTTGCAGATTTTTATTGGAGTGAATGATATTTACATCAAACAGAGGCAAAGCATAAGTCAGAAAACAGGAGTGGATTTATTAGGAGGATAAGTGATCCCTCCACAGTGTTAAGTCAGAAAACGTTTTTATATCATGAAATATTGCGTGTTTTGAATCTCCCCCAGGAGAGCTGAATGCAGTCAAGTGCAGTAGGTGTAACTGGTCACTTACACATTTTTGAAATTACTCTTTTTTTCCCTCTCTGTGTGCTACTGAGATATCGTGATCTTCCTTTAGGAAACATCCATGATACTATGTTATTTTAAAGCAGATGGAAGGGGTAGAAAATATTGTTGGAATTCAAACATAGTTTAAATAAACTACTCAGAATAAAGGAATCTGTTAGAAAATGCTTTTGTAAAATATATGAAGAATTTTTCACAGCCTATGACCTTAGGTATACTCAAAGATAAATATTATGTCTATCAACTCAAGTGATGAAATAAGCTACTTATTATTTCCTTGAACAGCTAAAGAATAGGTTTCCATACTTGGCTCACATTTTCTGAAAAGCATTGTGATTAAGAAGAAGGATTGAATATATAATCTCCCTCAAACCTCAGTTTTAAATCATTTTAAAGTTGCTATAGCAGAAATTGCGCACTAGCTTTAACTATAATGATTTCTACATTTCTGTTGTACATTTTACATTGTTTTTTCCTCATTCAAACCTTTCTACTGTTTGTAAATCTTAGAATATTATTTTAAAATCTCATATTTGTCTGTCAATGCAACTTCACTAGTTGAAAGTTTTGTCTCAGTGACATTGCTTTTTCCATTTATAATGAATCTTTACAGATTTCCTAGTTTCTGTATTTCCTTCATTATTTTTTCCTCAGGGTTTTCAGAAGACTTTTTCCTGTTTTTCAGAGACACTGTAGTATAATGATGTTTTTGGATTACAAATCCATTAGCTGTGACCCAGGCAATGTGAGACACACCCAGTTGGTATTTCCTAGGCCAGCCAGGTGAAGCAAATACCTCAGAAAATAATCCAGGAGCAAGTAGTGTCCAATGGGACATCCTGCTAAGGGTATTTCCATGTTGTGAGCTAACCAGTAAAAGGGGGCTGGATTAAGAAAAGGGAACATAAAAGACACTTAGTCACCAAGTGCAGTCTTTTGAAAAACTCATAGTCCTGTCATATAATCTTTTTCATAAATTAAGCAATTTGTTGCATATCCTGTGATTGTGTGATCCACTCTTATGTTATTTTGCCATATCACAAAATACACAAATGTTACTATCCACACACCACATAATGGTTTGCTGTTGTGAATTTTGGATTTGGTGGACAATGTGATGGACTTCTCTTTATCCTGAGTATTTTTTATGATCTTAGGAAATCCCCTTAGTCATCTTGTCTCTTTTTTTAACACCTTCTCTCACTTCACCATTGCAACTGCTCAGAGACTCTCACCCAAGGCATCTGCTTTATAATTTCAGGACACCAGCCTGCCTTGCACAGCAGAAGAGTGAGGGTGGTTTTGAACTGCTTTGCAGAGACTGAGATTTTTATTGCCAGAGAAGAGCCAGTAGACCATCTTAAAAAAAAATAAAAAACAAACCAACAAACAAAAACCAGACCAAAACCAAACCAAACAAAAAACAAAGAAATGCAAAAAAACCCAAAACCAAAAAAAACCCCAAAAACCCAGCAACAACAACCAAACTTTAATTTAAAAAATAAACCCAAACCATAAAAAAACCCAAAAAACCCCAAAAAACAAAACAAATAAACAAAACAAAAAAAAAAAAAAAAACCAAACAAACAAAAAAAAAAAACCAAAAAACCCAAAGTGCTGAATTCATTTTTAGGTAAGCAATTGGTAACAACTATGTGAAAAGTGCTTGCAGTAGTTGTGCATCATTTGTTCTTGAATTTAACTGTACTGAGGGTCTGCAGATAAATCTGATAAGGTTGCAGCTGAGCCAGTGTAATTATATTGTTTTATAGGACTATTCAAGTGTTGCATTGCTGTAAAGGAAAACACCTTTTTTTCTGTATTCAGAGATAACTGTAACCAAACCACCAAGAGAAATTGACTTTTTTTCAGTACTTTCAGTACTAAGTTAGAGCTGTTAATTACAAGCTATATCTTTGCAGGAAGTGCTCCAAGTCCATTAATTCTTTCTCCTGATTCTTAGCCTTCTTTCACAATAGAGATATGAAAAATTATAGCTCATCACTTTTGAGATGAGAAATGAAAAACAAAGAGGAAGTGGCAAGTTAAGACATGGCCTAAGTGATTTTTTGATGTGTGTTGGGGAGCTATTAAAAGCACTGTTCTCTATCCTAGGGTCACACACAGCATGCTGTGTATAAGACTTTTCAGATTTGCTTGTAGGCATAGGAAATTAAAAACATAAAAATACAACCTGGTCTTTCAAAGGAAGTGAAGGATGATGTTGCCTACTTCTCACTCTGTCAGTACTGTTGCCTATGGAAAAATGTGGTTGGGACCTCAGTTTTCAGATATAGCTCAAAGTAATACTGTTCCATTGAGCACATTCTGGGTTACAGCTCTATCTCTGACCTCATTGAAGGAAGAGTAAATGTGGAATATAAGAATAGTTTTTCCTACTGTATCATTTTTTTTAAATCATTTATGCTACAAAATTACTGTTTCACACTGAATTGAGGCAATATTTACAGCAATTCAGTGCTGCTGTAAGGGTATCTCATATAATATTATAAAAAATGAAGTATTTCTTATGATGGGCAGAGCTTTGTGTGCCTTTGAGAAGCACCTCTGCAAATACTAAGAATACCTTTAGGGGTAATTCATGATTTTTAAGACAAGTTAATGGAAAACTAAGAATTTCCCAATGAAACACCACCTTTACTTGAGATCTGATAATTTTGACCCAGATGTGTTCTACATCTCACAGGACTAACAGTCCAGCCTTGGGTCTCTGATTCTCTTCTCTGATCTGGAGATCTGAGGTGAACACATCCTTTATTGAACCATGTTCTCCATTCTTGCTGGGCCACTGTGACACTGTGATCTGTGTAGTCAGCTGAAGGAGGAAGAAACAAAGTACAGTTGTCATTAACATTAAGATGATATTTCAGAATCCTTTCTTTTCCACTCCAAATTGTTAACAGACAGCTGTTAATTATGTGTGTATGCCTTTATTTCTGTATATCAAGTCTAAGATGTCACTAAACAACAGGCATTTTTCACTCTCCAGGAGTAAATAGAGCACCCCTATAAAAACAATTTTAACAGGGCTGTTTGAACAATGTGTTTGAACAATTCTGTATGCAATTCAGTTTCAGTTTTGTCACCTTCTTTGGTTTTTATTTATTCAAACTAGTAGATAAAGCTAAAGTAGTAAACAATCTATTTATTTCAGTTTTATTTACATCATCCATATCCATATGGGACAGCTTACAGAAGTGTGACTAGGTATGGAAAGTCATTATTTGCTGGAACAGAGCCCAGCCATTAGGGAGTCATTTTTAACACTGGCCAAAAACTAATGAACTGCATTTTAAAAAGTACTTTTTCAAATGCAGTAACTGGCATCATTCCCAATGCAGACATTAGGAAATAAAAAAATTAAAAATGTATGTACAACACATCATCCATATAGACACACATATTTCCACTATATTAATACAACATTAATATGTTAAAACTATTTATTAAATTTGATGAAAGAATAAGATGTGGTAAAGATGTTAATAACATTTTCTGGTATGTAGTGCTGCTTTATAGGAAGCAGAAGAAGCCCTTGTGCATTGTTCCCATCAGGTGAAGTCTGGGGTGCCTTAAATAGGTGAGAGGTGTATTGTACTTCCTTTTATGCCAGCTAGATGAGCTTGCTTTAGCATCAAGAATGAACTATTTTGTGCTCTGGAAGGACATAGGTAGCTATTATAGCAAATTTTTAATTTTTGTGTTGTTTATTTTTTCCATCAGAAGAATGGTAAATCTCCTGAAAATCATCAAGCAGCAAAAGTGACTGAACCAAACACCCCCCAAAGTTTCAGTTGTATGTTTTTTTTTGAGATTTCTTCCTCATTCTAGATTCTCAAACTAAGTGCAAATGATGATGTGAATGTGTCTGCTTTTTTTTTCAGTCATCAATGATCAGAGCAAGTAACTACAACATGGGACAAAGGGGCTCATGGTGAAATGTGCTAGTGCAAAGGTGGCACTGCTTCAGTCACAAGGGATGTCTGCAGCAAGACAAAACTTAAGAACAGATAATTAAAAGTTCCATGTTTTTATTCCATGTTTTTATTCCACACAAATGCTATACAAAAACTTTCAAAGGGAAATGGTCTCTTCCTAGGGGCAGATACAAACCCAGATTTTGGAAGAAAAAGAGTTGCTGCTGCCCTGGACTTCTTGCTTTAGTGTGCTTTGAAAAAGATATATTGGATGTGAAGCACCCTAGACACTGAGCATCCATTTAGTGGGCTGAGAATAGTGGATTATGCTGTGGCATACCTGCACTATGTGTCAGAGGAAGACACTCTTGTGTATCACTCAGTCAGTAAGATCTGTCTCCCAGGGATCTGAGTGCAAGGGCACTATTTTTCAGCTCTTACAAATGGGAAAGAGGGAAGAAGATTGCAGGAGATCACATCTTTCATTCGTGTTATAGATTAAGTGCCACCAGTCAAATGCCTTGCAGACTCCTTTCTCAAGCTGGGTTCAACAGCCACTTTCTTATTTGCTGGCTCTTATATATTATTTCAGCTCTAAACAGATATATAAGGATGCTGATTCCATTTAGTACCTCATTTGTAACAGGGGGGAAAGCCAAAAGGAAAGGCAGGAAGATTTTCTGCATCACTCCTGGATGGATACTCTGGGTAATGAATTAAAAGCACAGAAAGTAGACAGTCTGTGAGACAACAGAAAGAAAATTATTGGTTGGTGAGACATGGTTTTGCCTTTTCAATGAACAGGTATGACTAGATCTCTTCTGCCTCCTTATGAAGGCAAAATAATCTTTCATACTTTGACAGCTCCTGGGAGAAATCTAAAAGAGGAATGCTGCAATAACACTGTTCTAACTGAGTGAGTCAATTGTCCTTTTTGCTTCAAAACCTGGTCATCATGCAACTACATGAAAGGGTCAGATGTACAAATCTCCTGTCACGCTTGGTAATAAAACAGAGGTACCATGTGGCTGTTTTGTTTCCTTGTTCTGTCTTCCAAACAACCTTCAAACTAGGTAGTAAATCCTGTGTTTAAAAATGAGTCACAATAATTATAAATGCTATCAGAGAAAGGGGGAGTTAAGGGAAAGAGAACAGAGGAATTTTTAAGCTAGTCTAGAAAGTAACTTAATCACACAATAAAACATTTTTCTAATACACTTTTATTTTGCCTTTGCTGCAAGCAAGAAGGAATGACCTGCTAGGAAATTGCCTGCAAGGCTGAGACCACCCTAGAAAAGGATTTATAGTGCCATAGGATTCACATTTTAATGACAGTTGCTACTATTTTGTATCAGCTTCCAGAACAAAAGAAGGGAGGGTATTTATGCCGAGGAATATTCCTTCTAGTTGAGTATCTGAGGATTTTTTGACAGTATTAAGAACAGTGTATAAGGTTGCATCATTAATTCTTGTGCTTACACAGGTTTCAAATCTAACTTTCTCTTATGGGCTGCCCTGGAAAATTCCTGAAGGACAGTGAGATTTTAATTTATATTAGTTACTGTATCTTAACACTCACTGTGCAAATCCTTAGTCCCTGAAATATATTAATTAATTCAGTTCACTTACTACATACTGATATCCACACTGAGAGTTAAACAAAATTAGATGGTTAGCAGCAGACTGACTTAAATTGTAGCAAATTCCAAGAAAATGCATGTATTCCGAGAAGTCCTTCATCTTCTGCTAAATAAGTGCATTAACTCTCTCAATAAATATTTCTGTGTGTTTAACAATTTCATCCTGTGATTTTTAAGTAGCACAAAGTCTCATTCCAATTTTCCTGAATGTCATTTTCTCATCCAGATACAACTTAGCACAAACCAGCACTGAAGGAAATATGCTATAAGGCATTACTGGATTACTGATGAGTTTTTATTGTTGGGATTAGCCCTTTTTCACTTAATCTTATAGCTGCAAAGATGAATGCATTCTCTGTATTTTACAACACAAAGCTTACTCAGCAACTCTTAAAGAAATCTGACTTCCTGGGGATGGAATAGGGTTTATGCAATAGAAGTCAGAGCTATTATGAGCATTAAAAATTTAGTGCCTACAGAACAGGTTCTGCAAATGTCTTGGTTTCTGGCACCTTTTTTACTGCAAGTTACCAAATCAAACACTGTAGGAACCTAAGTCTGTGCAAAGACGTTTTTCTTTGTTCTAGGGAAGTCTGGGTTGACGAAGAGGAACTGACATAGCTGAAAGCTCTTTGAATATTATCTTTTATTATTCTCTTCCACCCCTCCATCTCTTTTAAATCTTAGACATGGAAGGCTTCTCTCAAATGTAATGTTCACTCATGTTAGAGGTTAAGATTTTCTGTTAAATGATCTATACGGGGTTTCACTTCAAAGTTCTACAGATAGAAGACTATGAGAATCTTTTAAACTTTTGACAGATTTTTTCAAGATCCAACAGTATAAAACCCTGAGCAACTTGGTCTGATCTCATAGCTGACCCTGCTAGAAACAGGAGGTTGGATAAGAGAACCCCTAATGCTCTTTTCAACCTGAAGTATCCTATGATCCTATGACTAATTTAGCGTCATAATTTATCTTTCTTGCAGTCTGATTATTAAACTTTGTAAGGTGTGCTTCTATGGGTCTTCATGTTGTCCCTGTCTCTGCAGAAATTCAGAGTAAGGGAACAGTATTAATTGCCATGTTTAAGAAAATGCCTTCTTTAAGTACTTTTGGTGCCAGCTGGACTTCCTGGAGACACTGTTGTGCAAAATTTGTCATGGAAGAACAGGTCCATCTGTGATTTTAAGCATTCTCTTCCTAGACTTCAGATGCTCCCAGGAGGAAAAAATAAGGGAAAAAAAAAGCTAGCTGAGTCCTGCAAAATTTCTCTTACAGCAATCTGAAATTATAGGAGAATCATGTCCCAGTGGTATAGGCCCATCTATGTGAAGCTTTTTCTCATTTCTTCTGATTAAAGCTTCAAATCAATTTCTTGGTTTGTGGGTTGGTTTGTCTCTCAGCAATTGAGTGAAATGTGTTCTTCAGCCTCTCATTAGGCCTTCACAAAATTGCGAGAGGCCAACTACTACAAGATCAGCGGTGACTGAACAGGAGGAAATGATATAGGATGATGTAGAGGAGTGTCTATTGCCTGAAGCCACCAGCTATTACCCAACTCTACTTGTGCCCAGCTGCTGCAGTGGTTCTATTAAGAAGAAAAATAAAAAGATTGGCTAAGTTGTGATATCTGACCTTCTCACAGCCCAGTTTGCCAGTTTAGCCAGGCCACTCTCACAGCTGGATACCATGAGCTGCTTTTGAGTCAGAGCATGGCAGGCTGCTTGTGTGTTCCCCTCAAAATAGTGTAAAGCAGTTGGTCATAAGCCTCAGTCCATACAACTACAATTTGCTGTTTGGAAAAATAAAA
Source organism: Urocynchramus pylzowi (assembly GCA_013397555.1). Taxonomy (NCBI): domain Eukaryota; kingdom Metazoa; phylum Chordata; class Aves; order Passeriformes; family Fringillidae; genus Urocynchramus; species Urocynchramus pylzowi. The sequence goes on along the minus strand of VZRH01005110.1, from coordinate 1,390,598 downwards.
AATAAGCCTCCTCAACCACAGCTTAATATGGAGTTTGGCTGTGGCTGTCAAGGGACCCAGAGGTGACCAAGGCAGTGCTGCCCAAGTCCTCTAAGCTGCTGGAGCTGCTGTCCTGCTTCCTCCCAGTGTCACTGCCTTTGGCACTGGCCAGAGAAGTTGGTGTGCCTGTGCTTATGCCACCAGTGAAAGAATTGTCACTTTGCTCTGTTTTTCACCTGGCTCAAAGAGCTTTGTGGTCCACACTGCAGCTCTAGGGATGGTTCTGGATGTAGGTGAACAGAGAGCTTTACCTCCCCCTAGTATTTCTCCTTGTCAGAGTTGTGATTGTTCTTTCATATCTCAGCCACTCCATAATGGACAGGCTCAAGCAGGGAAATATTGTCTCTGTGGCAACCCCATCTTCCCGTGTCACCCTGAACCTTTTCCTGTTGCTGGATAAGCCATTAGCAACATCCAAATAGATGAATAGCCTCTCCTAATCGTTTTGTTGCTGGCACAGCACAAGACAGTTCCTGATACAAACATTGTTATAGTAATTAGTTGCATGTTCCTCATTTTTCTCATTCACTGACTGAGACTTAGACTGAGTGACAGAAGTTCTGCACAAACAAAGTGTATGTTTTTGTTGATGATTTTAAAAGCAGAAAACTGTATTGGTCTTAATCTTTTTCTGCTTGATTTGCTCTTGCTTCTGTAAAAGGGGGATTATAATACCCTTTCAAATCCCAAGGAAGTTGTGGAGGCAAATTTAAAGCATGCCTCCTTGATCAACATCCAGTACAAGTAAGCAGATTGTTTACAGTAAATATTATGTGCTAAATAGCAGGTATGAAAGGAAGGCGTGAATAATTATGCAAATATTTATAATCAAGTACATGATTTTTTAAGGGGGGGGGAAAAACGTGTGCATACAATTGAATATTGTATCAAACTTCAGATGCACAAAGGGGCCAAGTAAAGGCTTATTAACAAATTTAATTCTTGCACTTAATAAGTTTTTATGCTTGATTTTGCAAAATTGAGGTGCTTTAGGCTTCTGTGGAGGAATTTGGTAGAAAGACTAACCATAAATTAGGTTGCTCACTGATGAAAGTCAGAAAGGAACTACTGTCTTTAAAAATAGCACTAGTAAATAATACACTTTGCTATTTTGGGGGTTTATGAAGCGTTAATGAGATTTGTAGGAGCAATTGTTATTTTAAAAAAATCACAGCAATTTATTGTTGCTAATTACTCTCTTGGCACTGCATGTATTTAAGATTAATTGGAATGTCTGTACTCAGTAATGAGGTCCCATGTAGTTTACAGTGACTGACAACATCTTTCTTTATCTGGAAAATTACCCCACTGGAAAATTTGTAAACAGGGCAGTAGCTCTTGGCAATCAAATTTTCAAAGTCTTAATTGATACAGTAGCTACTGAGTTATGGTAAAAAGATCAGACAGTTCCAGCAGTTAATAAGGACAATAAAAAAAGTCCAAAGGAGTTGTCATGAAAGTATAACTTGCACTTGGAGAAACTGATTTTTGACTCCTATGTAATCCAACTTAATATTCAGATAAAGACTGATTTCTCAGGATTATATATCATGAATTAAAACATCAGCATTTCTCAGAGATTTATTTTTCTCCCTATTTTGCTACTGTAGATTTAGTCATCAAAGGATGGATGCTGGAAAAGCAATCCTTTCATCTCCATCTTAAAAAAACTGTGAATAAATAATAGTAGGTGTCAATGACAGAGAGGATTGTGTTGTAGTGTGCTACTAGAATTTTTCTGAAATGCTTTTTTTCTGTGCACATGTATGTGCATATTTGTGCATATGATTATTTCTTTGGCAATTTCTTGCCTATTTCTGCAATTCACTTAAAAACAGGAACGTTGTGTCATTCTTTCTTGGATGCATTTATCAGATGGGACTGATAAATAATCACTTACTACAGTCTTTTTTGTCAAAAAAAAAAAGGGAAATGACTGCTGGTGGTAGAATTCATTATTATTTGAATTAGAAATCTGCTCTTCACAGCCACAGCCTCTTTTCTGGTGTTGGACACACAAAAAAAAATCCAACCACCCAAAAAAATACCAACCCAAACCCTGTAACCTTGTCACTTCAGCATTGAAAACTGAAGCCACACTTAGTAACTCTGCCAAGAAAAAAAAAAGAAAGTTTTCTGTGAGCTAATAATCTTACAGAAATCATCATTTAACAAGGAGGTCTTTTGCAAAAGGTATATGGATGCAAATTTTCATGTAGTGTTTGGAAAACTCAGACACCAACCGTTTATTTTGGTTGCCTCCCATTTCCATATATTATGCTGTCAGTCTGATCATCCAATCAGTCAGAATTGTCTTGAGCATTTCTTAGATGAACTCTTGAACTAAACCAGCAAAGCTGTAACATTAATGACCAACAGACATAGGAGTTAATTATCTGCATATTTTTTTATTGTTTCAGTGTTCAATTTTATAATTTTGTAATTTCTCATTGGCTCACCTCTCTGCTTAACTGCTGATTAGATCTGTCAGGACAGAAGTTACTGCAAAATTAGCAGATATGCTATGAGCAGTACTTGCTCAGAGCACTGTGTATTATTGTTGATGCTTGAATTTAATTTGGAATTGCATTTTAAATGGAAAAAAGCATGGATATTTACACTGGTGTTTAATGGGACTGAATTAGTCTCAGAGCACAATTCTATTCTATTGATTTTTTTTCAGGGGATGGGGAAGAGATGACGTCCTGGCTGTTCTGGTGATTAGTTATGCCTCTCTACAGTGTTTCAAGCTAAACTGTGTGTAAGGCAATGTTTGCTGGTACACATTAGTTACGAGAGGTTCTGCCCAAAAGAGATAACAGCATGCAGGCTCCTTTCAGCTGCCCAATACCCCAGTGTGAGTCAGGACTGTGGATGAAGCACTGCTTCTCATTTCCAGGGCACCTCTGGGGAAATTTGCACTTCAGTGGTTGATACAAGAGCAGTCATTCCTTTCCCCAAAGCCTGGCTTTGCCCAAAGGGTGCAAAAAAGAGCAAAACTCCTCACATGCTTGTTTATAGCCCTGTGCATCTGGGCAAGAGCTAGGGAAAGTCTCTCTCTTGATTAACAACACTGTTTATGATGCACCAAGTGCTTCTTTTCTCCTTGCTAGCAGCACTCCGACCTTGTTCACGGAGCTCAGGAAGAGTGAAACCAGAGGTGCTGTGTGACTTTGTGCTCAGTGGCTGAGTGTGCTCAGTGCTTTTGCTTGCTGGCAGTTCCCCTTGCAGGCAGCCAGAGGAAGCAGGGAAAGGGATGGTGCCCAGCTAGGTCAATCTTGTCACTCATTTTGTCACTGTGTAATCTTTGTTACCCAAATCAATACATATCTGTAGGTAATAGCTTTTATCTGAGTCATTTGTGACATAATTCTTGAGTGGCTATGCAAAGTGAAAAGGCTGTATGTGCATCCTTTAAGTGAAGTCTGGCAATGCTGCTGTCATTCTGTATTGTGGAAGACCCAAGGATTTTTAAAGACCAATTATTTATTTAGATTTTTTTGGGTATCTTTCAAAAGAATTGAGTCCATTACTATCTCAGAATTATTGGTAAGGTGAAGTACTGCTAACCTAGACAATCAAAAGTAATGAATCAAGCCCAGAAAAATAATGAGATTTCTAAATAAGATATTAATTCTATTAATTTGCCTTTAGATTTCTCAGATCTCTAGATGTCCTCTATAATAATGTCTGTAATAACAAGGAATAAATACTGGCATTTTGAGCAAGGTGCAGTCCTTAAGCATTCTTCTGCTGCAATGGTAGCAAAGCACTTTAATAGAATAAATAGAGCAAAATATATTATATATTAATACTATAATAAACATTTCAACTGCTGATAAAGTACTGGTGTAACTAGTGGTAAGAGGTTACACTGGGGGCTAAAATAAGCAGACATACTGAAAAGAAAATAGAGTGGAGTTTCAAGAAGAAGGCACCTTATGACCACTGAATCACCAGGAACATGTGAGGTGAGTCAGGGAATGTCTCATTTTGCCTCAACAGTAGAGTTCTGTCCACATGGGACACTGACAGAAACAGATATCAAGGAATTGCATGGGTCAGCCATCATACACTTTTACCCCCCAGACAGCTCCATGGTTCCAATGTATCTGTGTGTATCTGTATCTCCAATGCTGATCTGTGATGCAGCTGAAATTAAAGGTTTACAAACATTCCTGTTGTCCTCGGTGACCGGGTGAAGCCATCCAGGCCCAGAAGCCTTCTCTGAAAGTGCCAGTCTAGTCAGAGAGCTGCCTGCTGAGCACTTCCAGCACAGAAGGTGCTCCCAGATGAGCAGATAAACTGTGCCAACAGGTCTATTGAAGCTGCAATGAGGAAAGTTTCTGGTTGGTAGTAATGAAATAATGGGATCATTAACTTAGGTGTGCGTGCTTCTACTGAGAGGCATTGGAGACACCATTGGCAAGCTGCACTTCATCCTTAAATTTTAAAATTTCTTATCAATGGCTTGAGTATTACCACGAAGAAATTACCAGCTTTAAACTCAGATGAAAATTAAAACAAAAGTACCAAAATCTCTTAAGGGGAGCTAATAATGTAGCACAGCTTTTGTCCTTCATCTTCTGAGGTTTATAAGGATTACTTAGTGACTTTTTTTTTTTTTTTGAGTAATAGGATTTAAAAAAAAATGTTTTTCACACAAGAAATGTCTGATTTTCAGGTCCAAGCCTGTGTCAATCATTCATGGTTTATTAATCCTTAATTTTTAATGCTTTCTTCCCAGTCTCCAATCTCTTGATTAAAATTTTCTCTACTTCTTTATTTGCAGCTGAATTGGTACATTGGTTTTTTGTGCATTCAAAATTATCAAAACTAGAGAAATTGAGGATTTCAGTTAATTTCGCGAGATACTGAAAGCTATGGCTGGTTTGGACTCTTGAATGATCTTAATCTCTTATTAGATTCTTTGAGAGTTTTCAGCTGACTATTTTCCCTCAGTAGGCTGCCAGCTTCATTAGTACCCACCACCCAAACAAATCAAGTGGAGACAGGTCACTGCAAAATAATGAGATTGTCTTTTTATTTTGCTCAAGTACTCCTACTCTTCCCAGGTTATTTTAGTATTTCCTACAATTAAAAACCTCGTTTTATACATAGTAATTTTGAAAGCTGAAAAGTAAAATTATTAATGTTATTTTATAAATATGCAGATTGGGGCATTTATGTAAAATGGCGATGCTTCATCTGTTCCTGCCTCCTTGGGGGTTCCCGGTCTATGGAAGATAATTTGAATCATGTGGAACTCGACAGCTGAAGGCATTGGAGAAGAAAGTAATGTCACCCTTTCAGGCATTTCTTTTGAGAACTTTAAAGTGAGGAAATGAGTGAAAGATGTGTTCATTACCATTATGATCTTAAAGGGAAAAACTTAATAATGGGTTTATAAGCCATAGGGGGAGATAAAGCCATGTTTGTGTAATGCACAGTACTTCCTAGTAATATGTGGTTGTTCAGATGCTTGTTGTCTTGATGTTACCTTATATATCTTTAGCCTTGCAAGAGTATTCTCTTTGCAAGAGCATTCTTTCAGATAGATGTAAGATTGACTGACTGGCTGCTGTAAATATTTTTGACTGATACAAGACAGTACATCCCAGAGCTGCATTTATGAGAAACAGTGGATGCCTTAATAATGTGAAAATTTTTAGTCCCATAAATGGATGCTGTGTTGCTGTTCCATGAACATCTTGTGAAAAACAAAAGGATTCTTATTGCTTTGCATTGACTGAAACCAAATAAAATAAACAAAGCAGGAATCCCTAAATGATCATTTGCTTCTTAAAGCAATCATCCAATAAAAGACTCATTATATGCTTTGTTTCTTCCAACATTTGAAATAAAATAAGTAGCTTGGCAACAATTGTGCTTGTTACACTTCTAAAAAAGATTTCACACCAGCTGCAGGTCTTGTGCTTATATGAATAGCACCTTATGCACAGAATCACAGAATGGTTAGGGCTGGAAGGGACCTTAAGCATCATCTAGTTCCAAACCCTCCTGCTGTAGGAAGGGATGCCATTCGCGAGATCTGGTTGCTCAGGGCCCCATCCAGCCTGGCCTTGAAAACTTCCAGGAATGTGGCTTCCACAACTTTTCTGGGCAACCTGTTGCAGTGCCTCACCACCCTCATTGTAAAAATCTTCCTTATAGCTAATCCAGCTCTACCCTCTTTCAGTTTAAAACCACTACCCCCTGTCCTAACACAATGAGCACTGATAAAATGTCTGTCCCCATCCTTCTTACAAGTCCCCTTAAAGTACTGAAAGGTTGCAATAAAGTCTCCCCTGAGCCTTCCATATAGACCATCCTTCAGCCAAACACTTAAATGCCTGTCTAACTTCTGAGTTACTGTTAAATCCAGGACATCCTTGAATTCCTTGATGAATGATCTCAGCAATGAAATGTGCCAAATGCAGAGCAAGCAAATAAGATAAAGTGTTTTGCCTGAGCAGTGTATGTGCCGAAGCAGTGGTCCCTAACCTTTGCTGGCAAACAACCAGTAAGACCAGTGATGCATTGCAGTAAGAATCATCTCCTACTCTTCCTGTGGGATTCAGTTTTCTTTGTTTTAATCTTCTTGCTCATGAAGTACACCAGAGGGGGTCCTGGGCTACATGCTTTTTAGCTGAGCACTTATCACCAAATGGCTTATGTGGTTACACTATAAAGATTACGCTTGTCACTGATGACACGAGCAAATATTTCTACCCTAGATCAGAACAATTCTTTCTCTGAGGATGTTTATACTGCTTTTCTGTGTCTACATTTGCAAATGAACATGCCTTCTGAGGCTCAACTATGCCAGTTGAGCCATACCTCTTGCTGAGGCAAGTTGTTGGCAGCAGTCATTTTCTTTTCTGAGATGAGCTCCTACTCCTCCTGTCATTTACAATTTTATATATGAGAGCACAGACAGTGTAGCCTCAAGGTCATTGAATTCTATCAAGTATATTGTTTGACTGTGTGTGCTCTGGCAGAATTGGTAATTATCACATGCTATTGTTCCACCATAGTAAGGGGCTGTAGAGTCATGAAGTACAGCTGAGCACAGCCAGTTTACATTAAAACTAGGTTTGAGCAATTAAAATTTGCCCACTCTTTCCTCCCTAGTTGAAAACATGCTGTAGGAGCACTACTGAAGTGTATTAAACCAATGCATTAAAATAACTCAAAGTGTCTCTATTCTAGAATAATTTTACTGTTCACAGACACCATGTAATTTTTATGTAAACTACCTATTAAAAGATAAGCTATTCATCGGCATAGAGGTGGTGTATTAGCTACATTCCCTAACAAGAACAGTAATACTTTTTTTTTTAAACTTTAAAGATGAAAAGTAAGTTATAAAACCTATGTCTGTTGCTACCTTGTTATGTTTTCTGACAAGAATCTAGGATTCTATGAATCTTTTTAGCCTGGAATAAGTAACTGTTGCATTAAAATGTAATGGCTAGGGCAAAAGTCATGGCAAGTAATAGGAATTCAGATGTACATTAGAGTATTCTAAAGAAATACCAGAAGTCCATAAATTATGTAGCAAACAAGAAGCTAATAATAAATGGTAAAACCTTTGAAGACACAAAGGAGACAGTGAGTTTATTTCTATGCTTTCATTCTCAAGCCTGGCTTGGCCTTTCAGAGACATCATATAAACCTCTATGCTCACCATTTTGCATGTAACTATTTACTTTTCTGGCAAACACTGCTGTCTTGTAAACTCTCCAGCAGTTTTTTTTACACCATTTCCATGGCATCTGGGTTATGTGCATGATAGGCACTGTATTTGGGCTCCTGTATATATGTAGGTGTGTATATATTGATAGATACCCATGTGCATTTATCTGAATATAGAAATATATGTACATTTACCTGTTTAGAGACATATATAAATATATCATAAAATCTGTGTAAATTTAAAAAAAAATTGAAAGTGGATATTTTCTCCCTTAACACAGATACCTCACATTGTGCAGAGAAGCTATTGTATTGCCTTTGTACCTATAACCTCTATGAGTGATTTTTGCTGAATTGGAGGTGATAATCAATGGACTTTCTGGAAAAAGGGTGAAAGTCTTGCTTGTGGTAATGGCAATTAAATGAAAAAAAAAGTTTTAAATTGTTTATCCAAGTAACATATTTTTTCAATATTTCTCCAGTTATTCTTAATTTAAATCTGCTGCAGAACTGAAGACCAAAAAATTGAAGTAATTTGAAAGATATCATAGTCAGATGTTATTCAGTAGCAGAAAATAAAACTGCAGGGTAACAACTGTCCATGAATGTAGAGCAGTGACATTTTTCCTTGGTAGCACACGGCGCGCATCTTGTAATGATTTAAACAAACAGTGCTACTAATAGAAAAGCAACTTGATGCTGAAAAAACATCATGACCAAGTATTTTAAGAACAATAACAAACAAAACACATTATAGTAATAAGTGTTGATGAAAACAGAATTAAAATTATGAATACATCATTCTCATAATTCCTGTCTCAGAATAAAGCAGCTTAACTGGGTTCTAATATAAGAACTACTAGTATAAATATAACTAAAATAATTAAATTCAATATAGTTAATCCTGGAGATAAAGCATAGTCTCTGAAGACCTCACTTCTGAATATATTAGCTTGTCTTATGTTTTTCACCAGCATGGGGGAGACTTAGGAAGTGAATTTTTAATAGAGTTGTGTTGCTATAGTGAAGCAGTGGAAGGGTGCTCAGGGCTGTGCAACTCTGGCACAGAGCAGGGATCACTAAGCAGTGGCTCCAGCTGGAAGAGTTTTGCTGTAAAGGCAGCTTTAGGGTTTGAGGTGGGATGCTGCTGACCCCCCACTTCTCAGGGCTCCTCCACCACCACAGCAAATGAAGACAATTCAAGTGCACATTCCCTGTGCTCTGAGACTTCTGGAAAGGAAAGCCAGGGGATCAATTGATGGCTGATGTAGTAGGTTCCAGAGGTTTTTGTTTGGATAGATTTCTTAGATGGATATGGCTGCTGAAAGGCACTGGAGAAAGGACAAGCAGTTGAAATTGAATGTGCAGAGTTGCTCTCATTCCTTGTTTAAACAGAAATGTCTTCGTCTTTGGGGGTTTCTACATTGGAAATGCTGTGGCTGTCAATAGCCTGACTTTTCCTTTTTCATCCTCTGCTCTCCTGGGTTGATGGTAGCACTTTGTGTAAATCCACAGCAGTAGCTCAGTCTCTGACAGGGTTGGGGGTGCTGGTGCTGTTCTGAGTGAGTCACCAGGTTACATACTAGAAGGCTTGGGACACTTTGGGAGAGGGGACTTCCAGACCTGGTCACCCCACAGATCCAATACACCCAGTTTGTCTGAGTGTGCTCTTTCAGAGGTCCAACAAGGTGCTCCTGTCCCTGGACACTGTTGAAAAGCTAAGGAACTTGCACACACACCTGGCAGTCCCAAAACAGACCCCAGCAAGATGAGGGAGATGCAGGCAGTGACCACAGCAGAAATATATGAAAGGGAAAAATGTGCCTTCTCTAAATTGTTTTCTGTATTCTTCCTTCCTTTTTTTTTTTAATGGATTGTCATCTCCTCTCTCCCATACTTCAAGTATAATTATTGATGAAGAAAGCAAGTGATCCTTTTGGATACTCACCAATGTTTGTAATTGCTTGATGCCAGAATTTTAATACATCAGGTTGGCAGAATGTATGTATTTAAATATTGGATTCTGTGTGTGTGTCTGCAGCTTGTTGTTTTTTTCTCTGTGTGTGTGCACATGTATGTGTTTGTACATCACTTATAGAAGAATATTTAATAATAAAGATTTCTGTGTCTCAGCTACACATATGGATTTGGCTGTACAAGACCTTACTTTTAAAATAACAATCTTTGCTCTCCATGGAAAGAAGAGACCTCTATTAGAAGAGCCTCATCTTGGTCTCTTATTGTCTTAATTGAACCTTCAAATTGCAGTCAGTAAAAGCTCACAGCAAATGCAGTATCCAATCAGATGTATATTTTTTAATTAATCTACATTTGAATACCTTCCCTGATTTCCCACCAGCACCTGCAAAGGAAAAAAAAAAGGGGGGGGGAAAAAAGGACAAATGCTTGAAAAGAAAAGGAATACATTTGCAAGTTTAATTTCCCTAGGGAGAAGTGAGCTTTTCAGAGCAACTTTGATATGTTTCTTTCTTCTTTGTGTAACCTGTAGTTTAATTTTGGTTCTCATTTTTGCATTGACATTTGCATGATAAAAGAGGTTCCATTTTTCTTTCAAAGATTGTTCGAGAAAGTCAAAATTATTCATTGGAGAAAACCATTAATAAATTGAAAATTTTAAAAGTGTCTCCTTTTTCAGTAATTTGTATATGCAATGCACCATGATTGCCAATGCTTTCACTGGTCTGATCAGACAGCTATGTCTGATAATCCCTGGAGATGTTCAAGGCCAGGTTGGATGGGGCCCTCAGCAACCTGATCTAGTGGGGGACCTCCCTGCCCCTGGCATGTGGGTTGGAAATAGATGATCTTTAAAGTCCCTTCCAACCCAAGCCTTTCTATGATTCTTGGATTCTGCAACCATGTTTTTCAGAAGGTTGCATGATATATTGTTGCACTGCTGTTTTTGTAGTGATTCTGTGAGTCTTCATTTTTAGTAGAATGAGGCATCCCAAAGATGGAATTTTTCATCTTCAATGTTGAAGATATTTTCAGCATATTTCCTCAGACCCAAGCAGATGTTTGGTGTGCTCAGTGTCTCTTATAAACTCTTCCTTCATGCCATCCATCCTGTAATTGAGTTGATTGTGAAACTGGGAGTGAAAGGAAGTAGAAAATCCTTGGAGCAGAGCAGGAAATTTCTGTGATCTGTATTTATTAGAGCCAGAGGCCTGTGGTTAATTTGCTGTTCAGGCATGTTCTACACAGGGATTTCCTAGCTTGCTCTTGACCACTGAGAAAACAAAAGCAGCACATCCTAGTAACTTTTATACATCTCTATATCTATGCATCTATACCTGATATGAGATGTTTGCTTATCACACAGGATCTGTGTTATGCTTCCCTGTGGTTCACCTGTCATGTAGAGATATGTAGAGCTTAGTCTGGTAACATATTTTTGTCTTTTCATGTGATGCCTGCCCCTGCCCTTCCTGCTGGGTTTCTCAGCCCAATCAAATGCAATAGGAGGATTGTAAAGCAACACAGAAAGCTGCAAAACAAAAACCCAATTTATGTTATACCTCAGAAAGCAGGATCACAAAGAAATTTTTATCTGTCTAGAGCTAGGAATCTAACATTTACTAACTAAAACTTCTTTCTATGCTATATATTACAGGGCATGACGTACTACATTCAAAAACAGGTGATGAATTCAGGTGCACAGATATATATGTACATACATATGTGTTTTCTGCCACCAATTATCACATGCACACCCTTGCTGGGTTTGGAGTAGCTCCAGCTTGCAAGTGACCTTTTGAAGGGGATGGCATATAGGAGGCTATTCACAAGCCCAGCTTCATCTGAACTGCTGGCCCATTGTGTGCTTTGCTTGTCAGCATTCAGTATTATCCAGCTTTATTCAGCATTGCTCAGCCCCATACTGGGTCCTGGCTGCCAGCTTCTATCCTAATTATCAACTAAAAGATTGTATCAACCTCTATCATATGATTAGCACCCTCACCTACAGTTATACAAATTTTACAAAGGCTAATTCTTTGTGTGTTATGTGTTATTGTGTTGCAAGGAGTTTGAATCCTATCTGTTTAGACTCTTATGTGGTATGAAAAACACACAGCAAATGTGTGAGAGAGAAACAGAGAGAGGAAAAAATATTTAGTGGAAAATGTGAAAGTAATTTCTGCAAATGGGGAGCCATCTGGTATCCTTCTTGGTCAAGCTTGTACTCAAGTTCTGGTCTTTCACTTCAGAGTTTTTCATCTTTTCTCCTGAGTTTAAACTTCTAAGCTCTTTCACAGTTTAAAAATTTTAAGTGCACGTCATATTTAGCTGTGGGACAGCTTCAAACATCCTAAGAGACATCTTGGTCAGGGGCTGAAAGTAAAGGGCAGGTAGATTCAAAGCAACATGAGATATTCGATGGTAGTTCTTTAATTTTTTTTTTATTTATTTTTTGCCATTACTAATCAAGTTTGACTGTCATTTGCAAGGATTTTGTTTCTATTCTCTATTTAATTGTATACCATTAAATCCTTTCCCCAAGTTGTGTGTGTAAACATTCATAAGCACTGTCTGTTTGAGAGCCAAAAGCAGTCCCCAAATATCCTGGTGTTTCAATCACACGGGTGAAGACCTTGTTCTTAGTGGGGAATGCTGCAATGAAATCACATTTTTCAAAGAACGTTGTTTTCTCTGGAAATCCTTTGCTTCAGTGTTTTGCTGAAAAGCAGAAAAAAATTAGTGAGCTTTCTTGGTCATTAAGAAAAAAAAAAAAAAGGTGGCTTGTTTTTATATAGAGGAATCCTTAAGTTTTAAATTTTAGAAAGCAGCCTGTGTTACCTCAGACACCTGTGTGCAAAAGCAAGTGAACCTGCTCTTGCAGGAAAATGTTTGATGTAGACAAAACATTGCCTGTAGGGATTCACTCTGGGTGATACAAATCACGTGAAAGTTGTTCCCAAACACCCTTACAGCCTCTTCAAAAAGGGAAAATATACTTGGTGTTTGTCAGCAGCTAAGATCAAGGAGAGCTCTTGGACACTCCATGAGTGTGCACCTCACTGCTCTGGGGCACCAGCTTCCCCCTTTGGATCAAGTCCTAAACACAGCTCTGAGAGAGAAAGGGTAACCTGCACTCCTGAGTGCCAGGCCAGCTCAAGGGTAGAGGAGAGAATTCACCCTGAACAAGAACTGCAACATTGCTGGAAGCCAGAGATGTCCACACACCCTGGAAACACTGCCCCACCTGCTGCTTCTCCTCAAAAAGGTCAGGGTCGGAGCTACAGACCATGTCCTTGGTGGCCCAGATTGCACCAAATGCTGCTGGTGTTCTGTTTGAAAGCAGATGCTTCTTATTCTCTGGCCATTTTCTGTCTGTGTGGGGTATTGTTGTTCAGGTGTGGTTTTTATTTTCCTGATGACTGTCAAGCCATTAAGGATGATGATTTTGTGTTGTTCTTCGGTCTACCCTTTCATGCTACTATCCTGTGCTATAGCAGATCACCTTGGGCCAAGGACCTTGCATCTTTGTCTGTAGAGTCTGTACTTACAAAACAAAAACCTTTTCCACTGTAAATTTCACACACATTCTAGGAGACACTAGGTACGTGCACAAATTTTAACTTTTTTTAATTTGTTGAAAATGTACAAAATTTTTAAAGAAATCTGTGCACTCCTAAAAGAAGTAAGTTGTTCCATTAAATATTTTTCACACTTAGGTCACTTTTCCTATTTTATTAATGTTTTTTCTCCTATCTGAAATGTAGGCCAAATGTTTCTTGTTTGTTCAGGAACTTGAGCAATAAAATGTTATTACTCACACATTTTTTGCACTTTCTGTTTACTGGATACTTTCTGATTAGTTTTTCCATTATGTCCTCATTACTTATAATGGTAGAATGTCAGGATTTTCTGTATAGTTGTCTTATCCCACATTTTAAGTTCAAAATTTATTGTATCACTAACAGTGATAAAATAGAATGACTAGGATGGAGAAAAAAAAACTAATCTTAAACAGAAATCTTAGCATGTAATTTTAAATTACCATTTTTCTTGCTGCATTTTTTAAAAGTCTCCTCATTGATATGTGTACATGCAGCCACAAAACTAAAACCAAGGCTTACTAATAGGATCACAAGAAAAATTTCATCTTATTAAAAACAATTTGATATTCTGGTGTTATCTTCAGTGCTTCACAATTATCCTCCAGCCTAAAGCCCTTCTCTTCATTCTCTACTGTAATAAAAACAATAAATACATGTCTTCCACGCTTTTCAAATATTTTGATCCCCAGTACTTTACCTGATAAATGCAATGGAAGTCAAATCAGCTGCAGTCATTCCTGATTTCTTTTTACTTTTCCAGTTTTTATTTTGAAACAATTGTCTATTTTACCATCATAAACAAGAAAGCTCATGGGTATGTGTAGATACAAATACAATTTGATTTAATTTAGTGTCGATATTAAGAGGAAAGTGGCTTGTAAATTTTCCTATAAAACACTCTATGTCATGATTTTTCTCTCACCTATTCTCCTCTTAAACAATAATTTTCTTTTATAAAAGTAAAATTACTTTTCCACCAGATAGGAAAACTGTATGTTATTGATTAAAAAAAAAAAAAAAAAAGCCAAAGAAAGCAAGGTACTATGTTTATATGAATAATAAAACCATCTGGTGTCAGAACACATTAACAGAAATGTTGTTGCAGGGCTAAAAGTGTGATGCTTCAATCTGTAAAACTGAAGTCGGACTAGGATTCAATTTTTGTAGGTGATAGTTTATTTCCTGATAATGGGCCTGTTGCAATTTCACACTCATTCCCTTGATGTTCAGTCACTAACTGGTCTTACAGGGGGAAAAATGAGCTTGGATAGTGCTTTTGTTTTCAAGATGCTGGTTCAGTAAGGAAGAAAAGCAAAGGAGTCCTCACTCTGAACCAGCAAATTTTGGGAGTTTCCAGTGCATCATGTTACTGTGAAGAGGAGGTAAATAAAGAAAAATGTAGTTTTAGATGGAAGTCCAGGCCCAGGTGGGGTAGATGCACAACTCTAGCAAACTAAAAAGTGCCATGGTGACATCTTCAATATTAAATATTTCAGCTTGAGGCTATTTGTTTGGTAGTTTCTATTTATTTATTTATTTATTTTACAAATAAACCCGTCCTGTTTCACAACCAAACAGACAAAAGCATTCAAAGGAAATACAGTTTTTTTTCTGCTGCAGGTAATTTTGACAAAGAACGTGTATTTGGCCATAATAAATGTGCTAAAACACTTGAAACAAAGTACATTGCTTGGCTTTGAAAGAACTGCAGGCTAACTGGTGACACTGAGGAACTCTTCACATGATGCCTCCATTCCCTGCCGATCGTGAGCAAAGGAACACGCTGAGAATGAGATTTTCTTTTATTTTGTTCACTTAGCAGGTGGATGATTGGGTTAATTTGATTTAATGGTGCATTACAGCACAGATATTCTTCCTTGCAGTCATGAGCAGCTTCCCTTTATGAAGGGGACATCTTAGTATGGTCTGCTGGGCAAAATGGGGAGCAGTGCCTTCCCAAAGCCTTCACACACAATTTTCTCAATGCTTAGGGCTTCTGGATCAAAATTCAGCAGTACATTTGATTTTGATCACATAGGGGTAGATTCTTTCTGGCTGAATAAGTGGAAGTTTTTATGCTTAGATGCATTTGAGCAAAAGCCTCTGTGCCTTCTCTGAGAGATTACTTTGTGTGCAAAAGCTCCTGTCTCTCCATAGGGTGTGATCAGAAGATGTCAGTTCAAGGCAGCAAGGGCCTAATGCATCAGTTAGTTAACATTTGGCTAAGGCTTTTTAAATTACCAAAAATGCCAGTTATGTAGCAGCATGGCAATGTGTTAATTGGTTCCAAGGTGTTGATCATTCTCATCCAGTTTAGAAAAACAACTGAATAGCCCCACTAAAGCTGATTACATTTCAGCACTTTTTTCTGCTGTTCACAGTTATTTTCTGCTGTTCACAGTTATTGTAAATGAAAGTTGTTTTTATAAAACTACTTATGATCATCATTTCCAGACCTGATGTCTGAACCATCCTAATTTGAATTATTTCTAGAAAGTTCCAGTTAAATGGCTCAGACACAAATACCTGTAAGTAAGAAGTTGTAAAATAATTTATTCCAATAAAATGTTAAGGTCTCTTAAGTAAAAAAAGCTATTAGGGAAAGTCATGACTGTTTTACTTGCCTTCCAGTGTTGGTTTTGAGATTTTTTTGGAAAAAAGATAATGAAATTTAAAGCACTATGAAGAACATTGAAATAACTGTCAGAAAGAAGATTATGTTTAGTAGAATTGTGTCAATTATTTCTAAAGAATTTTTTTTTTTTAGTTCATTTGCACTATTAAGAATTTACTGTACCCTGCTTGTGATGTTGGGATATATTCTATACTTCTGTGAATGAATGAGAGAGGGAAGAAGTGGGAAGACACAACTGCATCATGTCTTCTGCACAAACCAATGGGCCTCTAATGTCTCTGGTCCTTTTCATTCCTGTATCAGTTCTGCCTTTGCTGTGACTGCTCCATCTCAGGTTTGAAAGGAAAACTTTCCTCATAAAGCCTGCTTCGTATCTCTGAGACCAATCTGAGCTGCCCTTGTGAGAATGAGATGATGTTTTCATATTGCTTCTCTCTGTGATTATTCCAGCCCAATGTGACAAAGTGTTTCTGCAGGTCCATAACTTTTCAGAATAAACAGTCCTGGAATGGACTCATGGTCTTCAGATTCTGTACATGAACAAGCCTAAGGACTGTCTGTTATAAAAGGAAAAATTCAGCATTGCCTTTCCAAAACTCTCAATTTGACACAACTGAACTTTAAACTGTAAAAAATATTCACTGGGCAACAGAGCAGATAGATAAGAAGGTAGCTCTCATTCTGCATGTGTCTGTATCAAATTCCAAAGTTATAAGCCCTCTAAACAGGCTGTCTGGAAGAAAAAGAGATGAAAACTCTGAGTAATTGATAGGATTAAGCTGAGAATCTGCAACTTTAGGAAAGGCTTCAACCCTGTCCCATCTGTATGGAGAAAATACTGATTTTTCAAGAAACAAAAAAGAAAAAAAGGCAAGGTATTTTTCACCCTAAATATTAGTGACATAAGACTTTGACATTTCATTTATTATTTGTTTGTTTATACATGTGTTTGCTCATAAAGTCAGACAGTTATTGAATTGGTTATTGTAATCTTTTGTCAGTAAAGCAGTCAGTAATTTCTGATTGCAGTGAAATACAAATAGATTGCGTTGAGAACCTTCCTATCCTTGAACTGAACCACAATTTGGTGCTGAGTCTCTGGGCCCAGATCTTGAACTCCTTGTTGTAGCAGTTAGCTAGACAGTTTTGAAACAGCTAACCTTTGAACAGAAAATATTGCTATAATGGCAGTGTTCATGAAACTGGAAGATACACTGACACTGTCTGAGCCCCAGCTTTCAGACTGATCCTGGTATTGCTCCATCTTAATGAACAGTTATATTACACTAAATGGGCTGGTTATATACATGTCAATGTAGATTTATATTATATTATATTATATCATATTATATTTATTATATTTATTATATTTTAATAATTTTATTGTAATATATATATTTTCTTGCTTTACTTTTAAATAAATTCCCTTCAAAGCATGCAGAGCTAGTTTATTCAGTTACCTTTCAGTATCACATATGAGCTCAAATTCTGTGGGTGACCTCAGATCACAGCTTTAGGAGTTACCTTCCTATGCTTCAAAATAAACCTCCAGGTCTTTCAAAGGGCCTGTGAAATTAATTTATATAAAAACTCTGAATGTTTTCTGTAGAATGTATCCTTTACAAGATGAAATGTAAATGTTCCACCCTCGTATTTCCGAGACTTAAGAGATTTAATAGAAGGTTATGTTCTCTAGTTCTCTCTGGCATTAATTTAAGCAACATTTTAAATCTTCCTTTAAGTGACAGTTGTTTGTTGGATTTTTTCCTAGCTCATCTTCTGAAAAAAAAAAAAAAGTATTATGCATACAACTGTTGGACCAGAGACCAAGATCTGCCTGCCTGTATTCATTTAGTTTGCTGTCAGTCTTGCTTAATCCTGTTTTCTGTGTTGTAATCTCTGTTCAGAGGAGAAAGTCTTAGTGTGCCCTGCAACACAATGTTCACACTAATGTCTCTACTATAGAAATAAATACTGCAAGAATAGCAAATAAATTAACTTGAGACAGACAGAGAAACAGAAACATTTCCAAGAAGTGCTGGAGTGTCCAGAGAGTTTATATTATGCTTTCACTGTCTTCTTTCCTTTGCTTAGAACAGTTATTATTTTGCATTCATTTGGTTGGAACAGTCGTATGGAAAGAGGTGAGCTGTGATAGATGGAGCTATCTTAAGTCCTGCTGAGCTGGATATTTAACTCTTGGGCCAGTGGATTACATTTGCTAGCAGCTGTACTGTGGGAAGTTAGAGCTGCCTTCACCTCCCCTTTTCAAGCTGATAAAGCAGCATATAGGGAGAAAATCTATACAGATTTTGAAGTAATTTAAGAGGCACTTTTCACTTCTGCATAGGCTAAGCATATCAGACAGATGATTTCACAAAGATTCTGTCCTCAGAGATTTTCAGTCAAAAAATGAGTAGTGCCCTTCTAAACTAACACGGATCGAAAATGAATCCATGACAGTACCAGTATCACATATTATTAGGTGAAACACAGAGACCGAGTCTTAAGACTATGAGTACTTCAATGAAATGAGAAAAGCAGTGTCATGAAAGGACAAAACAATAGTATTTTCTGGTTTATGGATCCTCTCCTGGTTCTTCCCTGTAAAACATATTACTTGACATTTCAAAATAAAGCACTAAGTGCTGTCCTTTGAGATACCTTGTTTCAGTCTCTTCTTGTTTCTGGAAAAGCTGAAGTTGCATAACCTGTAAGTCTTCTGAGTAATGGATTTTAATTTTATTTAAAGTTTCATTACTCTTTCTTCCATAATGAAAAGTGAGAAGATTTCTGTGTATTTGCTTCTGGAGCCCTTAGCCTAGATCCATATATCCACAAGTTTTTTTTAGTTGGTTGGTTGGTTTTGGGTTTTTGGTTTTTTGTTTTGTTTTGTTTGTGTTTTGTTTTGTTTTTTAATTAAAAATATATAGATTAATAAAATCATTACTTGTAATGTAGAATTGAATAACTGTAAGTGAAAAATTTTAAGGTAGTTTCTTTCACACCTTTGATAGTCTGTGCAACCTGGGACATGTGTAATGTGTGGATCTTCAAAGCTGTGTTAGGTCCCAATAGCCTCATTTTATTCATGGTGAGAGTTGAAGTTACTGTCCTGTAGTTGGGCTGTGGGAGGAAGGTACCCAGGAATGGATCTGATTTTCAGAGCACCTTCATCTTGTATGTATTCCAGGGAGCTTCCTGTGCATCTTCTCTAGATCCTAGATTCTGGGTTCTGATCCTAATTAATACTATTTAAAGGGCCCCCAGTGCTGGGGATGGGTTTGTGCTGATATCTCCCCTCCCCTTGCCCTTGCCACCAGCATTTTCCACTCCTTCCTTTTTCCCTGATCAGTGCACAAACCCTGTAGCTTTCATTTTGCTTGGCCTAAACATGCCAGTCTGCTGGTCTCTTCTCAGTCTGTACTTCAGTCTTCCCTGAGCCATCCCATAAATCTTTGCCTCTGCTCCAGTTTTTGAGCTCAGGTAGTCTGAGCTGGACATTTGTGACCTGACCAGTGCTCTGCATCACAGCCTTCCGATTTCTTTGGGAATTCCCTACAATGGATCATAGCTGCCTTTTCTTTTCTACACTAGTAGTTCTGAATCACTCCAAAATATGCTACTGTGTCTGGTCCTGCTTCAACTCAGCCCTTTTCAAGTAATTTTATAGCATGGAAAATTTGTCATTTAAAGTGAAAGACTTTGGGAGGATTTGATTTAATCTGTTACTAAAAATTCAGTTCATTTACACCACTTATTGTTGTGATTCTAGGGTTTTTTTTAAGATATTTCTACTTCTGGTGTGTCCCAGAGAATAAATTTTTACTAGGTCATAGCTACTTTTTTTGCCAGAACAGTATTAATAGGTGATACTACTCATTATAATCTTTGGTATCCCTGCTAAACTTCCATATTCTGTTATTTTGTAGTAATAGGATAAAACTGTCCATGGAAAAAGGCTGATAGAGTGTTTTTGTACTTCATGAGGGCAGAAACAGAAATGAATTCTTGCAACCTCCTGGGGTCTGACCTATACCTGATATGGAGGAAGGGGATGAAATTTCTTGACATCCTGTTTCAGTACTGTGAGCCATAGGACTACTCCCTCCAGCAACACCAAACCCCTTTTCTGACTGTCACCATTATATGTTCTTAATCAATAACAATTTTATACACAACTGATACCATTTTGCTAAATCAGATATCTTCCTGGAAAACAGCTTCCAGTGATAAGCATGTTTTCTGTGAAGTCTAGGCCAGGCTTATATGGCATTTACTATTCAAAGTGAAGATCTTTCTATCTAAAACTTGAAATGCGTGGGTATTTCAGCTAAAATAATAAACAAGCAAACAAAAACCTAGTCCTTAGTCTCTAAGTCACCTAGATGCAAGGAACCATTCATTGAGTTATGCATATGATCATGTGAATGTGTTGTATGTGAAAGTGCCCAGAAGTGAGTGAGGTGCATCTGTAATTTATCACAGTCTAAAAGCAGAGCTTTAAACCACCTGTGCATTAAATAACGTGTGGGCAACACAGCCTAGATTGGAAAAAGTAGTACAAGCCTAGTCCTAGACTTCAAAATATACAATAAAGATATTATTTTGTCTGAAACTGTGGTTTATTAGTTTTGAAACTCTTAGTTTAAGAGAGAATCTTATTTCCCTTGGATCCAATTCATCTCTGTTCTCTGAGTAAGAAACAAGAATCGGATCTCTGACACAATTGCTGTTGTGGCAGCCACAAATTACACTGTGGTGCTGTTAATTCCTTGTGGAGCACAATGCATTTACAGCCTCCTTTTTTTTATTGATTCTTTCTGTTAGTCTGCACTCAGCTCTACAATAGAGATACAGAATTTCCAATGTAATTTCTAGAAAAATTATTATTATTATTGCTGTTGCTGTTATCATTATTATTATTGTGTTGCCTCTGAAGATGCAGTATTGCCAGAAGAAATTGAAATAATTGTGGTTTTCATCTATAGGTAATAATCTGTTTTCTTCAGTTACTTTTTTTTTTTTGAGGTTTAAAGCAGCTATCTGTGGCCAAGAAAATCCCAGTATTTTTTCTGCCTTTATCCTGTTTGGTTTACACACACTTTAAACTGTTACCTTATATGCCCCTCTACCATTGTTGGTTCTTTGGAAGCAATGTGGTTCTTGGCCCACAGAGTTATGTAATAAAGTAACAGAAAAGACATTTCAGACTACAGTGGGAAAGTCCAAGTAATTCAATTTATAGGCAGTCATCAAATGGCCTTTCTGTTCAAGCCTGCAGCTTTCCATAAGCCAGTATTTAAACCAAAAAGCTCCCCTCTACATGTCTTTATGTTTATGCAGATGAACTAAGTTCTTTCCTACCTACATGCTAGCTGTATTTCTATGTGCAAGTGCTTTTCTTTTTTCCTTTCGTTTTTTTACATAAATTGTGAGGGTATTGAATCATGAAAATTACACAAGAAGTGAAGTCCAGTAACAAAAGTTTAAGTCCTCAGTCCATCTCAGTCTTTGATAATGTATTCTTTACACAGAGCTTTGACCTACTTTTGGTTTTTTTGGTTTTTTGGTTTTTTTTGTTAAATTAGCTATCTTAAGAACCAGGGTTTTCTTAGTTTTCCTTTCCTTAGTTTTCCTTAAAAATCTGCAACACTACAAAAGGTGTTTCACTGCTTCATTTCTATTTCATTCCTCTTTCTCACCCAGTAGTAAACCCTTTCAAGTTCTGCAAAGTTCTACTACCTTCCCACATCCACAGATTGGGTAAATACACCAAGGGAAGGAAATACTCTTTTTGAAAGACTGACATTTTACTTAGAATTTGCATTATATAATAAATTTATTATAAATTTCTAGGCTTTGGCTTCCTCCTCACTTTCTATACTGCGTGACACAGATCCCCCTAAATAATTATTTTCTGCATTTATCTGTCTATGGTCTATTATTGTCTAGTTTTGGAAGACTGACTTGTCTTTTACTCTAGAATCCTTTCTGTTCGAGGAGGCTTCTTTTTAACTGAGACACCCCTCAATTTCTTTCACATCTCTTTGTGTTCTTCTACTGCACTTTTTTTCTTCCTCTCCCTTTCTTCTTATCTGTTTTTCACTCCTGTGCTAGCAGAGGAAGGATGTCACTTGTCAGTCCCACTCCACCATGCAGGAGCCATATCCCCTACCTGATAATGCATGCCCTTGGCATCTCTGTCTTTTCTTTCTTCCTTCAGTGTTGCATTTCTCTAGACCAAGACTAACAGTCCCAATCTCCCTCTTTTGTTCCCTTCTCACCTTCTCTCCCTTATATAGTACTCTTCTAAGATATTCCCAGCTCTCCAGCTGCAAATAAATCCGTTTCCTATGCCGCAGTTTGAAACATCTTTTAGCTTGACATCTTACCTGAACTTTACTGCTGGTAACAAACTATCTCTTCTAGATCATTAGTGAACACATGAAATGTTACAGAGACAAATTACATTACATGCACTCGGCAAGAAAGGTACTTTGGGAGGGTTTTACATTTTATTACATGCTTCTCTGCTGCTGAAGATCTGGAAGAAAGAAAATTAAATACAATTTTACAACATGGCAGTAAGTCAAAGAAGGCAGCATTGAAAGTTTAAATTTGGGTGAGTCTGCTAATAATTCTACTTCTGTCTTGCTTCCAAAACTATTAGAAAGTGTCCTCTATGTAAAATTTTTTTGAGTATGGACAAATAAAGCTGTGCACAAAACACCATAGAAGAGTCTTCAGCACAGTGAGTTAATGAAGAGAAAGAACAGAGAAGAAGTTAATGTGCTCACAAATTAATTTTGAGTACCTTTTTGTTAATAGCTTATCTCAGTAATGGAATTTTGTGAAGAGGTGAGCATGTATAGGAGAATGTGAAAAAATGATTCTGTGCTTGGCAGGATGAATAGTTATGAAGGTCAGTATAGCTTCAAGATGGACTTTTTTAATCAATGAGCATGGGAAGTAAGGAAGTTTTTTATGACTGAACTTGCTTTCCCAGAATTACCTGTAGTGATGTCTCTCCCCTGCTCACATCTCTCTCTATCCCTTTCCAATTTTGTTTTCTCCTTTGTCATTTTTTTGTGCACTTCTCTGCTACTGCTACTTTCTCATGCTTGCTAATGACCTTTTCTTCAGCTCTAGCCCTCTTTCTGTCCTATCCCATCAGCCTTCTACTACCTCGATTCATCTTCCTTTGCCCTGATATTATTTCTCATTTACTTCTCTCCTCTGCTAATTTGATTCTGTTGCTTTGAAGAGTCAGAACACAAGTGAGTGGAATAGAAGTGACATTGCTGTTCTTTCTCTTCAATTATTTTTTCCTTCCACCTCACTTTTCTACTTAGCTGTACTTTTAAAACAGCTTTATCTTTCTCAATTGAAGCTATTAAAAATATGGTTTTGCACACTTAGCCTCAAAACTTAGTGATGTCTGTATGTTATTCTATCACTTATGGTGCACACAGAGAAAACTGTAGGATTTGCAGAAAGGGCAGAGTCATAAGCCTTTGTAATACTCCCAAATTGATTATTCCATTTCCTATAAAAGGGAGCTGGAGTGGTTTCATTCTCTTCCTGAAAGAAAACAGTGCTGAGATCCACAGTCATCTGAATGAGATAGTGAAACAGTTTCAGATCTGGGCTACCTCACCAGTAAACCTGAGTGGCTACAAGAGAGAAGTGAAAATAATCTTTCTGTTATGGCAAGCAAAGGGTGATATTTCAGGAGGGGTCAGAGCCTTCAGGACCATTTGGCAGGCACAAATACATAAATGAGATGAGGCACAGATGCCCCAAATCTTTCCCAGCTGAGGTTTACTCTGTGAGCCTGCCAGGAACCCAGCTGGAAGATCCTAATGTATACAATAAAATAAAATAGATTGCTTTTGGCTTTATAATTCTTCATCTCTGTTTCAGAGATGGGAAGCATGACAGGGATATAGCTTTGATCCTCCCTTTGCCAGTATGAATCCAGAGTCAAACGGTTTTCCCCAAAGAAATGTTAGAAAGGAAAAATGTACAAACTATATTGGAAAAAATGTTGTCTTTGTCATCTAGTACACAATGAAAGATGCTCTGATAAAACAGTCTATAAAAAATTACCAGCAAACCCACAGAAATCCCCAAGTGCTCTAGAGGAACTGAGCATTAGATCTCCTAATTTTGATTTGAGAAATCCTTCATGAATGCAGAAGATGAAGGAATCTGGATATAAGGCAATTTCTTGAAGAAGAACTATATATTCAATCACATCAGTGCCATGATTAACTCAGAGTAAGTTATGTTTTTATCAGGTTTGGTCTTTCGTACTGCAGGTCTTACATTTTCTACAAAGATCTGGGAAAGGTTTTGTGAATAGATTCAGGAATCAGTTGAAAGATAACCCTGTGGACCTTTCTGAACTAAGAATCTAGTGTGCAGTTGCCCATAGTTCAGAAAGTTAGTTCAGAAATGTGGAAAATTCTTTTTTAGTTAAGTTTTGGCTTCTTCTTTTAGTCAGGAAACATGAGAGTCATGAGAGGGAATCTGAATGACTTAGAGCCACACCTTCTTCAACTGTCAGCCAAAGTTTTCAGTGTTCCAGAATGTTTTCAGTTTTTCAGAATAACTCCTAAAAACAGGAGTTATTTAGTCGTGAAATGGAGGATTAAGATTTGGGTAGCTCGAAACTAAGAACCAGCTTGAGGTACTCAAAAAGAACTTTGCATTTCCCTCCCTATGTGATTCTCTCTGTGAAACTTTTAGTATATTTCTCCCTCACAATGTTCTATGGTGCTTGCAATGGTATTAAAAATCATAGCCTGGACAATGACAGTTGAGTCTGGTGTCCCTCATTGAATTAAATTCTATTTCATATCAGATACAGCACTATGGGAGTGCATCTTTCTGGGAGAGGAAATTATTTACTCTTTGGCCTTTCATTTCACATCGACACTGAGGTGGCTTCCTAATTGTGCAGCCTCACTGCCTGTCAGCTCTTATTTTTCTATACAATAATGTAACATCTTCTAAATTATACCATAAAAACTGATGACACAGTACCCTTAGTGGTACATAATTATCCCTCCTTTCTATTTTCCCTGTATTCTAAAAGTCACCATTTTAATGACATCTAAAGTCTGCAAGGTGTGTGATAGCTCATCACTAAAAAACTGGATTATTTCATATGTGCCTGACAAATGTTCTTCAGAAATAGTTAATTTCTCTAGGATGTATAAAACATTTCTCATAGAATTATAGAAGGTTTTTTTTTTTATGTTTATGCACGAACTGAAAAAAATAGATAGGAAAAATTCTCCCAAGTGATGTAAATTAAAGCCATAATTTAACTGAAATTTAGCACAGCAGTTACTTATTGCAATAGCCATTTAGAAAGTAATTTAAATAAATGTCATCTTTGACGGTGTTGATTATATAATGATGCTACTGGTAACTTCAAAATATACCTGATTACTTGAGGATGGCATTTTTCATCACTTTATGTTTGTGGATCTGAGAACACAATGCTGGCAACTTTTTACAGCCAATGTACTCATTCAGTCATTTGTCATCTAAAAGGAGTTGCACTTTATTTATTTACGTGGAGATAAAGGACATTTCAGTTGATGTTTGATGTCAGAGTTGCTTTGCCTTTATTTCAAAATTCCTGCTGGTACAGCAAAAGTTTTTTGTTAAAAACAGATACTATATTTTGCAGTTGTTGCAGTGATCATCCACACAGAAAGAGAGAATGTTATTTATGGGTTTTGTACAAAGCTAAGTTTGATGACAGGCAACAGAGGGCAGGTTTTCCACAGGTTTTTTTTAAACATAGCTGTAAGGTCAAATTCTCATCCTGACTATTATCACAGGAAAGTTCCAGTCCATCTTTCTCAGAGAAGAACTCCTCTTTTGGTTTTGCTTCACTACTGACTCTCAAGAAAGAGGACATGTACAAGTCCTCAATGCGTAACTTTTCTATTTTATTCATTAAATTATTGGAGGATTTAGTTTTCATAGGGGTGCAACATCAGCTTGTGCCTCTTTACCAAGAGCAGCCTGGTGATCACAGATGCTGCTGCCAGGAAAAGCCAGCAAACTCGAGACTGTGGTACACATCAGACTGGAGTGTACGAGATGTCTGCTGTAATTAACCAAGAACTCTTGTTGTTTTTGTTGTTTTATTTGGAAAATTGTTAAGATTTTGATCTTTTTTAATAAATCATTGGAGGAAGAAACCACATTTATTTCTGGTTTTGGCCTCAGCCTGGACTCCAATGAGAAATACACTACTGCTCTGACCATATATGCCACTTAATCTCAAGCAATTTCATAGCTATTGCATTTCAATTTCATACCCATGAGCTGGATTCAATAGACTAAACATAACCTTACATCATATCTTTCTTTCCATGTATGCATAAAAATTTTTCTCTGAACTGTTCTAGAAACTTGTATCTTTGCAAGAATAATTCAATTATCTTGATGTAATTACTTTCTTAACATTTATTCTTCCAAGGCGACTTTTTCATGAGGACAAATATTGCTGGTGCCCTTATTAGCTTAGGAAAATATGACTTTTTACCACAAGGGAGCAGAAATTCCACCAGATTCATGTCTGTATTTATCCCTATGCAGATAAGACTGGATGCTGTTCAGAGAAAACATGATTTTTTTTTTTTAAATTTGGTTTCACAGATATTTCTGGCTTTGTCTAAGTGCAGTAGAACTGATGTTTGACTATTGGACAACCTAGCTTTGTTGACCCAGTTTGCTTTTAACTTAAATAGGTGAAAAGAACTGCATCTCATTGGAAAAATTAATATTGTTTTCCTTATTCATTCTGCAAATTTCACTTTGGAAGTTTTTAGCTATAAGTGATGAAAAGTTAGTGAAGGAAAGTAGTGAATTATTGAATAATTTATTTCCATGCTATTCTTAAAGGAGTGTTTGAGGGTTTTTACTGTCCTGTATTCATCTTCTGTAGCACATTCTTTGATGTCCAGCTCCTCTCTGGACTTGAGCAAACTGTCATTGATACTGCTTAACATTATCCACGGCCCTCTGTTCACTGAGAAAATTGCTGACTCTTGGGCATGGAGCATTCTTTGGGTTTGTACTTTCATATATTACACAATTCTGTAGCTGGCGTTAAGTGCAGAATTCAGGCACTCTACTTGCAAGCGTAACTGCAGCTATTAAAACAGGCACACTCACAAAATATTGGCTACTGGAAGTTTTCATTTTTTCCACTTTTATGGAGATTAATGGTGTGATTTCTGTGCCTGGCAGCTGCACAAGAAGGAAATGTAGGAAGCAACTTCCTTAAAGCATTAAGGGTGCTTTCTGGAGAAAATTGGAAAGCAGTATCTTTGCAAATTTGGTTTAAAACCTACATGTAGTAGGTCTGCAAAATGCTATACAGAAGAGAAGGTTAGGGATAAATCTAGTTTATTGTAAGGCAAGAAGCAGAAAAGATTATGTACCCCTGAGGAAAGGTTCTTTTCGGTTTGACAAATGCCTAAGTTATTTGGTACAAAATGCCAAGCTATTCTGGAAGTTCACTGATCATGTCTACTTTGGAATTGCAGGTTGCTTTCAATTTTGTAGTTTGGAAGAAATAAAATAGTTATGAAATGGCTATTCTGTAGATACTGATAAATTGTGAGTATGCAAGAGAATCCTTTTCCCCCCTAACACATAGTACAAATATAAATGTGTATAAACCATTCCTTTCAGAAGCCCTTTCAGGGGAGAGAAATTTAGAACCCAGAGATTTTGGGTTCTAAAATGTCTGCTAAACCAGGAGAAGTAAGGTATATATGGAAGGCAACAGGGATCAGGTTAGATAAGAAAGGAATGGCAATAATGGTCCAATGCAATAATCTGAAAGGAATTGGAGATTTGGTGTTGGACCAGCTCTAGACTACAAACTGGGGGTGTTTTGGTTGCTTCCACAGATGGATGGCCATCCTCTGATATCACATAATTTAAGGTCTTTGCCCTTTCTGTGTGAAGGTGTATTATAAAGTTTCTCTTACAGATTACATGACATTTCCGTGGTTTTTCCCCATAATTTTATTCTCCTGGGAACAAATTAACTCAATCTTCAGTGTTTACTATTGAAAGCAATGTGGATGGAGGGCTTGCAGCCTTGTGGGGCTGCCCAGCATCCTACTCCTCCTGTGCTCCCAAAGACCCTTTGGCTTTCTTCTCAGGACCCCATTATGCTCTTGTAAAATCTCCAAGTGTAGTTTATTCACTTGAACATATTGTCCTGCTTTGGAGTACCTGGTGCTTAAAATGTTTAAGCCTGTCCAGCTCCTCCAACATGCCCTCAGAACAGCCTTTTCAGTTGCTTAATCATTTTCTTTCTCTTTCTCTTTATCCTCTAATTGTCAACATTTTTCAAAATCTGAAAAGCTCATAACAGCATTATTTATAGGCTGGAAATTGAATTAGCTTTTCACCACTAAAATAAAAAAGATAGAAATGTAAACTTGGAACGAACTGGTTTATTAAAGGAAAATATTATTATTAATAAATGCTAATATAATTTATTGGTATGATTACTGCATTTAAAGAAAGTCAAGCTGTTGCCTGCTTCTTAAATTACTACATTTCAACTTTTCAACATGTTATTTAAAAATATGAAGTAGTCACCTTATTATACACCATCTTCCAGGATTTGAAAGCAGCTTATACATATAAATGGATTCAGCCTCATCAGTGCCTCTAAATGATGAAAAAAAATGACATTTATTAAGTAAATGTATATAGTGCAGATCCCGTCTGCTGGATTTAAAGTCTTGATTTACATTTCAAAACACTTTGGAGGATTAATCATCTCACACTAGTCTAGGTTGATTATGTGGGCTCCATCCACCCTCAGCAGGAAGAGGGAGAGACATCCTCCAGAGGCCTGTCACACTACTTTTAAATACCCATTTGTAGGAACAACCCTAGAGCCCTTTAGAGGTACACCTCACTTTCCAGGAGGGATAGACAATAGGGTGAAATGAGGTACTTAACTTTTTGACAGTATAGACCTACTGAAGATAGGTGAGATTGATCTCTTCTCCTGAGAGCCTATTCATTAGTTTCCTTTTAATAGCCTGCAAGAGAACTTCTACTCTGTGCCATTGAAATACTTTAGATAAGGGGTGAATGGACTGCATGGCTCTACAAATTGGATTCACCTAATAAGTCGTAAGAATTGGTAGAATTAAGCATAAGTTTAAGCCAATGAACTGATAAGGAAAGACAAAATTCTTTTTTTGTCTCTCTTGCCTCTGAGATGCCTAAGATTCTTTCTTTGTCAGTCTCCTTACTATTAATTGACTCAGAAATTGTTATTCTCCATAAAAAATCTTCCTCTACATTTTTATTTAAGTGTAAAAAGATTATTATCAAGGAAAAATATTGAAAGCCTGTGTTGGTTTATCCTTCCATTTAAATATTAATTCAAATATTTTAAAATGGCTATTTGTTTGATATATAGTAATTGGAAAGCCAGAAATCAGATGGGACTGCTCTCCAGTAGCAATGGTAATTATTACTTGCATTCTGTCACAAAATTTGGTACCCTGGAGTCTGCCTTCTAATTCAGGAAGGCTCAGTTATGGTATGAACTGATCATTTCTGTGACAAATCATATGAGGAACAGTGCACACCTTACTCCCAGGTCACAAATTCAATTTGTTTTTTTCTGTTCTACCCAGATTTGTTGTTTGTACTTTCCTCTGAACTAAGTGAAACTTCTTTAACAAACAGTAACTCTTTTCATGGGTTCCACTTCCATAGTTCAAACTTCAGCAGTTAATAAATAATCTCTTAGTCCTCAGTCTGTATGATCAGCAACCAGTTTTCCTTCAGCTGAGTAAAGGGATGTTGAATTTTTTTTCCTTTCTTAGTCTTTGAACTAATGGTAGTTTTTCTTTCTTTGTTTTTTTGTCTTTGTTTTTGCTATTTCTCTTTTGTCTGTCAAGAATTGGGTTCATGTGCTTTTACAGTAACATAGACATTCAAGTGTCTTCTGTAAGACTTTAAGGAAATTAAAGTGAAACCTACATGGCTGACTTATGGGCCATTTAGAGCACAGAACCAGCA
The DNA here is from genome assembly GCA_013397555.1 of Urocynchramus pylzowi. Lineage (NCBI taxonomy): Eukaryota > Metazoa > Chordata > Aves > Passeriformes > Fringillidae > Urocynchramus > Urocynchramus pylzowi. Next base: position 1,360,547 of record VZRH01005110.1, on the reverse strand, counting down.
CATGAGGAGGGTCTCAAACATATTAAAGAATAATGTCCCATACTGTATGAACATGCTAAAGCTTTACCAGAGACTAAAGGTGCATGAATAAAGACTGTGGTTGTCCTTGGGATCTCTTGAATAACCTTTTCAGCACACCTGAGCCAATGTCTGTCTCAAGATGTGCCCTGGTCCTTGGGGAACTCACAAATCAGTGCCTTAATGGGAGTGCAGAACAAAGCAAATCCCATTGCCAATACAGAAATTGTTTTCTACATAGAATGAATAACCATGAGACAAAGATGGGGACTTCCAGTGTCCATGGCAGTATTTGATGTTTGTTTGGTTTTTTTTAGAAATTCTTCTAAGGTTATGAAATGGGGCTTTCATTCAAAGGATTAGTTTGGGAAGAGTCAGGGGAAGAGAAAGGACTGGAAGGGCTTTTCTCCATGAAGAGAGTCCCCTTTAGTCATATAAAGAAAAGAGAGGCCACTCTCACACTGTGTTACACATAAAGAAATAGCCCTCTGCAAAACACAAAAATTCCTTCTGCAATAAACAAGGATTTCCTTAAAAAACCCTGTGGATTGTGAAAGAAACAATTTTGCCTGTTTGCTCTTTCTTTCTAAGATTTTCTTTATCTCACTCTTCTCTGAAAGAAAAGACAGAGTTGATTTTAGAGGGAAAAATTGACTGCAAGTGTCTTGGAAACTCTAACTTTTTCACTTTTCCAAACTTATGTAGTTTAATTTAAGAACCTGTCAAAATAAAGCTAGTCAGCCTATATAGCTTGTATCCTTTTGTTCTTTGACATTTTGAGAAGAAAAAAACACCCTTGAATAGTTGCTTTTTGTTTTGTCAGAAATGAGAAAAATCTTTCCTATATGCTGTGATTCCTCTTTGCTGTCTGGAATAAATACAAATATTTACAAGAGATCATGCAATTATTTACTTTAGCATTTTTTTTTAACATTACATGCCTATAAATGCTGAGCAATAGTAATGAAGATATTCTAAAAATTAAATTCTATGGGAGAGAAAAGACCCCACCCAGAGTTCTGTGTCTATCTCTAGGACCCCCAACAAAACAAGGATTATGTAATAATCTATAATAATGTATAAGCTGTTTGACTGAGTCCAGAGGAGGCCATGAAGATGCTCAGAGGACTGGAGAACCTTGCCTGTGGAAAAATCCTGAGAGAGTTGGGGTTGTTCAGCCTGGAGAAGAGAAGGTTCCAGGGATGCCTTATACCAGCATTCCAGGACATGAGGGGACTGCAGGAGAGCTGAAGAAGCACTTTTTACTAGGGCATAGAGTGATAGGACAGGGGGGAATGGCTTTAAACTGGAAGAGGGAAAATTTAGATGAGATATTAGAAATAAATTCTTTACCAACTAGATGGTGAAACAGAGTAACAGGTTTCCCAGGGAAATTTTGGATGCCCCATTCCTGGTAGTATTCAAGGCCAGGTCTAATGAAAGGTGTCGTTACCATGGCAGGGAGGGGGGAACCAGATTATTTTTAAGGTTCCTTTCTACCCAAGTCATTCTATGATTCTATAAAATTGAATCTGATATTTTTAATACAGAAAAATTATCCAAAACATCAATGTCACAGAGAGTACTTTTTGTGTCTTGACCTTAATGATCACCTCGCTATTACAACTAAGGACAGAAACACAGGAAACATCTAAAAATATTTCAGAACTGAGATAACAAAAAAAAGCATCTTAACTATTTTGGAGCTCTGACTGTCATAGGGCTCTGTTTCTACTCTGCTCTTAGTATTGCAGATGGAATATTGGGAACTGAAAAGGGATCTACCTGTGGCTTTTATAAAGTGTGTTGTTCTTGTTCTTACTTGCTAGCTGGATTTTTTTTTTTTTTAAGGATAAGTAGCAGGCACAATATTTCAAAAGGAGAGAAGAAAAGCAGCCTACCCACTTGAGTGTAAGTGTAGCTTTTCTCACTGCATCTCCAGTGAGACCCACTTTCTGAAATGTAGGCTGTTGTGCCAGGGCAGATGTGGAATCTGGGAAAATTTCCAGACTAATCATTGTAAAATGAGGTTCTCAGCATTAGCTGCTGTGTTTACCCTTTTTTCTCTCTTGAACTACCACTGACAACACTGGAAACGCTGGATGATGGACTGAGAGCATAAAAAAACTCTCAAAAGACCTCTGAGGCAAACACTGTTTCCCAGTACACTTTTACCCTTCCTTGGAAATCCATAGCCATTTTTAAAGAATAAGAAAGCTCTTCCACATCTATTGCACAGATTTACTCTGGGCAAATACATGCTAGAAAATTGAAAGTTTAGGCTTTTGCTGTGATGTCTGATATGTAATGCAGTGGGAGTAATTACGTGATTGTTGATGGTACTCAGGGTATTTCCCTGCCTGGCTGGTAGTGCTAATCTATTTTACATATTGTGCTTCTGGGGAAAAAAATCATTCCTAAATTGAAGAGGGAGGTGTTAATGATGGCATTGCCTCCAGCTTTTTGCTTGTAATATCTTACTGATGTTCCTGTCAGTACAGATGGTGTCTGTCAGGTGCCACCTATCTCAACTATTTGCAATAGTCAGAGTTTAAAGAAAAAAAAAAAATGTACAGAGAAGTGCATTATGTACAAGAGGTTTCATTACAATGGATTATTTTGGCTGGTGAAATAGATTGAACTGAATTAGTCTGATCAAGATCTGCCAAAAGAGTAAGGATGAATTAGAGCTCCTTTCCCCATTTTTTAGACAGCCAAAATGCACATAAAAACTGAACCTAAGGAATGAATAATAAGCAGGGCTGTGAAGACCTTGGATTGATTGGTCAACATTAGCATGATTTCAGACTATAAATTTAGTAATTTATACAGTTTACAAAATCAAATACTGAAATAGGAGACATGTTTGTGATATTTACAATTTCCAAATTTCAAGTATTTTTCTCAAAAAAATAGTAAAAATATTCTGAATCCACCATAGTATTCTGAAAGCTGAAAGCAAAAAGATAGTACAACAGACTTCTCTGAACATGGCAGGGATTAAATATTAACAAGATCAATTGGGATCACTTTATCTTTCAGTTCAGTCACCTGGAATTATTAGTGGCAATAGACAATATTGTAAAATATGATGGCAGTAGTTATCTGACTGGAAGTCTAATGTGCAACATTAAACCTCATTCACAGGAGATTTTTAAACTTTTAATAATCACTCTATGGCTATAAATGGCAATGACATTAATGCCTAGGATATTGCAGCTGCAGAAGCTAATTACCCAAGTGATGCTGTCAGTATCCACAGCTGTTGGTGTTCCTTATTCTTTTACTACTGGCTTTCCCAAACAAAAATCCCATGCCTTATTGCTGTTCTTCCCTGACTGCTACATTCCCAACACCAAAATTCTTAGTATCCTAAATGTTCTTTCCCACATTCACTTCAGTGCAGGTGCATCCATGTCTTTAATTGCCCACTTTCTCTAGCAGAGAATCAGATTTAGTGGGAGAGGAAAGGAATTATCCTAGAGAGACAACCTTTTTTTTTTTTTTTTTCCTGGAGATACTGTTCCATACTGCCACAGTCTCATGTCATGTTCTGTAGCAGTAATTTCCATGACTATATAGTTTGCTTCCATATTGGACTATATTAGGAAATAAATTCTCTGATTGATTTAAAGAAGAATATTTTTTAAATACTGTGATTTTTAGGTAAGAGTTGTTTTCATTTATTCTTTACTTCTTTACGTTTAAAAAAAAAAAAAACACAGAAAAAAAAAGCTTCTAGTTTTGGTGCTTGGCAAAATTTAAGGGAGCAAAAATTGTGATAGAAGAAGCATTCCAGCATGGCATCTGAGTTGGAAATGAGAAGGGTCTGGGAGACAAGAACAAAGTTTCAATATAGGATGTGGAAAATTTAGACAGAGGTGGAAGCAAAAGTAATGAATTTGGAGTTAAACTTCAGCTCTAGTGAAATTAACAGAGAAACATATGTTGGTTTCAGTAGACCAGCACTTCACCAGATGTGATTATGTGATTTTTGCAGCTGTTTTCTGTACAGATCAATATGCAAAATAAACTGCATTATGAAAATAGAACAATAAAGAATAAATTATTCATGTTTACTGAATTAACGGCTAGAACAAGACATAAATCTAAAAAATATAATGATACAGAAGACCCAGACGGCTTCTTTAGGATAATACATGTGGCTTGATGTAAAAGTCATGGTGGGGTATTGAAAGAAATTATACTGAAAGTGAGTATTACAAGAGTTAGAGCAGAAACTCTCTTCTGATGACTCCCCTGCTTCAAACTGTGCAGGAAGGGGTGTTTGCTGTTAAGTAGAGCTTAACAAGATAAGTCCTAAGCACTTCTGCTTTCTTGCATATATTCTCTCTTTTCTCATTCATCAGTTCCCCACGATCATGACAGTTCAGAAACCTGGTGGATTATTTTTCAGACTTTTTAAAGACTTTGCTTTATACTTCCCCAACCTACAGCTTCTTGATTTTCCTCCTACTGTGATTTTTTTTTTTCACTTTCTCATTTAAATTGAAGTCATATACTCTTTAGAATAGCAAGTACTGTTTACAGGTTTGGGAGTGAGTTTCCTAGCTTCCTCTACTCTCTTCATTAGATCACCTGATTGTCTATTCACAGCCTTTCTTCTTTTTTTTTTTTTTTCAAAGATATTTCCTTCCAAACTCTAGATTGGACTTCTGTTTGTTTTTCCATGTGTCTTGATAAAGTATCAAAAAGGGAAATAGGAACTACCAATCCCTTTGGTTGGAAATACATACCAAGAAGCTGAGACCTGAGAAGCTCCTTTGTAACTTTTCAACACAGATAATCTAACCATTTTTGGGATTCTTCTTCAGCCCAGTCTTCAGACATTCTTCTGTACCCATAAAACTCAATGGCAACATGCTCTTTGGCTGTTTATCCTGATTGCAACAACCAAGGCCTGCCAGAAGTTGTACTCTTTCTCATGGTCATGGATCAACCATGAGCAGTTTTTAGGATTTGGGACCTCTCACCTGATACAATCTGTATGTTTTGTTTCAGCTCTGCTTGGTCTTACACAATCTTCTATGTCCAGCACCTCTAGACATCCTGCTGAATGCAGCAGGCAGGAAAAAGTCAGCCTGTGCCTCCCCATGCCATTTGAGCAAGCTTTTTAAAAATTTATTTTTACATTTAATGGGTACATAATGTATTTCGATAATTTGACAATAGTTCACACTTTTCGGTGGCCATTCTCACAAAAAAAAGCAATAATTTTATTGCTTGCAAACATTCGATTTTAACATTGTTGAAACCCCAGCAGATATGTACTGTAAGTAGCTGTAGGACCAACAGAAGTAATAGTGCTTCATTTTATTCTTGTGCATTGACATCAATCTCTCTTATGATTTCTCTGTTATCAGAAAAAGACAAACTTTCCCTAGGGTTCTTCTTCTCTTCCTGTTTTCTTTTTTTTAATGAAATCTTGAGATTAAGTTAATATATGTGAGAGGTTTGCATAGCTACTAAAATGCCCCAAGGGATGGAGAGGCAGAAATTGGTATGTACTGAGATGCTGTGAGTTTTCTTTCTTTAGGAAACCCAATGAAAGCCAGATAGGGTGAGACTAAAAAGCACAGCTGATTTTTTAAACACCTGTGAGTATTGGCCATTCAAGACAGATAGGTCCGAAATTTCCCACTAGGAATGCACTACAAATACTCAGTTGACCTCACACACACAGCACATCTGCACAATACATGTTTGATGTTGACTTGCTCTGCACATGAGCTGTGGTCATTTGGTTAGTATTTCCATAAACTTGATGCACCACTATCAGAATTTAGTAGATTACTGGTGAAGCTGTTAGGTACAGGTGAAACAGCCTTTCTCATTTCCTTAAAAAGTGTCTGTAAGTACCATATGCAGAAGAATTTTTCATTCATGCCTTCAGTGAATGGCCAGTTCTAATCTACTCTGCAAATGCAATTTACTCTTATAGTTTACAGGCAGTAAAGGCTTGGGCTAAACAGCAATGCTACTACAAGAGTTAGGGGTTAAATTTAGTTTAAATCAATTATTGAAATGGTATGGTCACAAGTGGTCATTATTATGCCTGTGAATTATAAAGCCTCCTCATCTTATGGTTTATTCTCCATACTGTAGCACAATAAGAAGGGTGGTTAAAATGTCTTTATGACATTATTAATTGTTTCTGTGGTGGTGGAAGTCATGACAATTTAATCATAATAATTTAGCTAAAAAGGTACTTCTCTGTGACCAGGCTTTGGCTGTCACACTGTGTGATTTATTTCTCTATGATTTCCTGATACTGTATTAATAAGAAATTTTTGTTTGGTAAGGATTTTGTAATTTTTTCTTATTTTATTCATAAGTTAGTACAATTCACACAAGGAGAGCTCTTAGAGATTAAAGAGTGTCCAAAGGCTCAGCTGTGACAGCATTTAAAGTGAGTGTAAGCAAACCTCTTTGTTTAGAGATGTTTCCTCCTTTTTGTTTTACTAAGAGAACTCCAAAGAATTTATTTGACACATTCCTATATAAAGTTTGTCAGCTTTTATGGCTTTTATTTCTGGGGAAACAAATTGTTTACTTTCTGAGAAATGAGGTGTTTTGTAGAAAGCCGGCCTGTTCAGAGAAAAACTTTGAGACATATGGTCTTTTAATTACTGGGTTTTAGTACTTTCACTTTGGAAGTGTATTTTCAGCTGAAAAGTTGCTTCATTTCAAATGCATTTAAAATTCAATGGAACAATTTGAAAATTCAGGGATTTTTTTGCGGTGGGTTGGGGTGTTTTCCATTTCAATATTTTACTTTTTCATTTTCAGATTGTACATCTTTACTGTTTAATATTCACTTTTCTTGTTGGAGAGGGAAAAAAATCATAAACAACAGCTACAGTTTTTAAAAGAATTGCCAAGTTCAGATGTGTGCTTGTGTGTACCTTGTTTTCCAACTTGCAAAGCTGAGTACTCTCTCCCCACAACATTCTGCCAGCTGTGCAAACACCTGCCTGGTTACAGTGTATGAATGATTGAATGCCCTCTAGGTGTTTGCATGGGTAGCTGCATTTTTAAAAAAGGACATATCAAGTTGGCAAAATCTATCTTGATGCCAAACAGGAAAGGTCAGTGGAGGGCAGTGAAGGTGTATCTGTTTGCTAGGTTGTGCCTCTGTAGCTATGCTGTCATCTCAATCCCTCTGGTTTAGTGGTGTGTGTCCTTCCCTATCCCACAGTTTTGTTTAAAGGGATCCAGTCGAAAGCTGTCTGAAGTCCTGAGGCTCTGCATTACCACTGGCTGATTGAACATACCTCTCCTGTGGAATTTACAGTTAAAACCAGGTGTGTGGGTGTTGAGACTTGGCAATGGTTTAGATGTGAAGACATGAGCATTACCTAGAAGTACCAGGAGGGGCTGGCATTTGGAGAGAATTTTCCATGGTGTTTCCTGATCCCTGCCCTTGTTAGACAGTATCCAAATGCACAACACTCAGGCAGCATTCCTGGGCAGGGCTGATTTCTGTTCTTCCCCACAGACAGCTTCACCTGAGCTGGCAGTGCTTTGATGCCCAGAACCTGTGCCCAGCCAGCACACAATTAAAGCTGAGCCATCCCCTCTCATCCCCACAGCCCTCAGCAGAGCTTTAAGAAGCAAAACCCTTGCTCAGTCTGTGGCTCTGAGAAGAGGTAATTAGTGAAGGAGCAGCAGTGGGAAAGTCTGCAAGGGCCAGGGAGCAATCAAAGGCAGGAAACTTTCTCTTATCCTTCTTAACATCTCCACATCTTTAGATTTCCCTGCTTTCTCCTACCTACCATCTCCCTAAGACAGGTTTAGCACTGAATTTGTTTTTCTCTTGGCTATTTAGCACTGCCATGGAACTTAGTTGCTCCAGGCAGTAGCTGAGCACAGCAGCTTCAGCTGCCCTGACTGTGTCCCCTTCCAGCTCTAGCCCCAGCCCGCTCACTGGTGGGGCAGGGTGAGGAGCAGGAAACAACTGGATTTGCACTGCTCAGCAATAGCAAAAATATTCCTGTGTAATCAACACAGTTTTCAGCACAAATCCAAAAGAAAGCCCCTTACCAACTACTCTGAGGAAAATTAACTTTATCCAATTCAAAACAAGCACAAGCACCCAGACATTAGCTGGCTACATATGAAGATAAACTAAATGTAAACAACATTTTCAATCTCTTCATATTTCTTGCCCAGAGACTGGAAGGGAAATTCACCTATAAAGACATCCTCTGAAACCAGCAACTGTTACACCTGCAGTTCTAAAATCCACTACAGTTACCTCTGGCTGGTTTTCATAGACTTAACTAGAGTTTTGCAGCAAAATATGCCACATTTGCTCAAGAAAACCTTCCTCTGTGCCTCAGTGTGCTATACAACCTATAGGACATGCTATACTGAAAAGAAATTCTGTATTATCTCCAAGAAATACACAATTAGGCCTGTAAAAATATACCCACATATTCATACCTTTCTTGTCCTCTTCCTCTTGTATGTTTCCTATTGCTTTTCTTGCTGGCCCTATTCCAGCAAATATGTGTAGATCCCTGATGTCAATGGGATACTTGTCAAAATTAAATAATGCACATGCATGCTTGTCAAATCAACTCTGTAGCTTTGTAGGCTTCTCAGGCTTTCAGCTGTCTCCTGGAGTCACACTGACATTCTTTATCACTGCTCCTAAAACCAGTTTTAAAACCAGAAACACTTACAAAGTGAAAATTCTAGTGATACTAATAATTACTATTATATATAATAAAGTTTAATGATTTCCAAAATGTATTGGAATTCGTAGATACTCAACAGCTTGCAGAAAAAAATGTCTGATATTGACAATACTTTGATTCTTTTTTCCCCTCTGGCAAACTGAAAATTCTTTATGTATATAGATATTTGAGGAAAGTCTTTATACAGTAGTCTTGATTTTGTTTTCAGCAAAAAAGCTGATGTTAATATTATTTGTTGTTTTGCCATTGTGTCCTGCTGTCGTTCACAGCTCTATCAGTCTATCTAAAAACTGTTTGTCTTTCTTCTCTTTGTCTGTTCATATTATTTCATAATTGAGAGTGAAATCAAACAATCATTTCAAATATTAATATGGTCTTATATCTTTGTTGTGGTCTCATTTTGTTCTTAATTATTAGAGGAGAATATATTAAAACTTGCATGATGAAGGATTGTAGACAAGTCTGTGACGTTAAAGAGTGAATGGATCATTAGGCTTCCCTGTGACTTTATGCACCTCTTAAAGTGACCAGATTTATAGAACATCTGTTAAAGGACCATTAAGTAATCCCCCTAGACTTGTTATTAACAGAGACTTTTATAGTTGCCTCTTGAATTAAAATATATTTCTGGGGATCATAATCAACTGCATTGATTAAAGTATCTTCTGTGAGAAATTTCTTCAATATTAAAAAAAAAAGAAAATAATTTAAATTAGGCTTAGCACCTCACTGATTTTCTTTGGCATAGCAAACTTGAAATTGTGCAAAAGTTACTGGACACTGTCAAATACTTTTGAGTAATCTTGTCAAAAGAATTTGAGAAATTTTATTATGATGATTATAGACTTACCCATAGAAAGGTGATGCCAGAGAAAAAAGGATCCTTGTTTCTGAAATAGTCCTCTGAAAACATGAAAATTCCTGAGAGAACAAATAAAAACTCTCTCTCTTGCTTGAATGTCTGTGAGCATTATTGAGGTTTAGAGGTGGATTAGGCTGCAAATTAAATGAATCTGATTAAGATCAGGAAACAATGTAGTGCTGAAGTAGATTGGTAATGCTGCCTTCTTTGACCACAGTTGGCATTTTTCATGGGAAAGAACTGTTGAGTCATTAATTTGTACAGCTAAATATGAATATATAAATATATGCATACTGCATATACATAAATAAAGTAGACTCTATGCATATATTTAGATATTTACACAAATGTATAAAATGTTTCAAGGAACCTAAAATATGGACTAATGCCTGTAGTAAATGTAAAATGAATAATTAAATGAATTGTATTAACTGAGTTCTGCTCCTGCAGATTCTCTTTTCTGTAGTCATAGGTACTTCACTTCTGCTGGGAAAGGGAGGATTTCAAATTTCATCATCTGACCTGAAAGTTTCTTTAGGGACTGTCTTTGCTGTTTAAAATAAAAATGCTATCTAATTCTTTTTGGAGACTGTCATTGCTTCAGCAGAATACAAATGAAGCCTGTGATTGAAGGATTGCTCTGCTAAAGCCAAGGTCATTGGCAAACAGCATCACAAAAACTGAGGGACTGGCAGAAATATGATGACATTTTATCACAGAGAAGAAATACAGAAACAAAAGTGTAGTGAGGAAAGGTATTTTTCTGAGAGTGTCTTACTTGTGCTTCTTTGAAATGAAAGCAAGTAAGAAAACAGACCCCCTCACAGCTCAATAACTTCTTGCTTCTTGTCTCATTTTACATTCTGAGTTTTCACAAGAGCTTCTGGTAGTGTGTACTCTCACTTCTTGGCAGTCTGTTGTGGCAGTCTTATCCAATGAGCTGTATAGAGTTCATTCAAAAGATGGAGTGAATTAGCACATCTTTCTCGTTGCCCTTTGCACACACTCTGAAACAAAAATTTGGGTCTTCTTACAAAATTCCCATGAATCATGGAGTTTGATTTATATATGAATATTCCTTATTGCCTCTTTTAAGCTATTAGGGTGCACTTGGGTCATTGCCTTTGTTGAAACATTAAAAAACGTTTGGCCCCGATGTATCCATGATTGTCCAAGATGGGGGACTATGGCAGGTGATGTCCTGGATAGCTGTGATCTGAACCTGTGATACAGAAGCCTCCCTTCTAGACTCCAGGACCCAGCTTTAAGGAAAACAGCAAACAGTGCAAATTACAGCACAGAGTGGAATGCCTAGCAGCAGAGCTTATGAGTTTTAAATTTTCCTCTTCAGCTCACTTTCTCATAACAAGACAAACTTCTTATTGTAATTTCATGTCCCTGGGAACGAAGGCTTTAGCAAAAATGCTGAACATAACCAGACTTGTCATAAAACAAGAGTTGGCAATATCATGAACAATTGCATTGCTTTAAGCAAGCAAAGCAGAGAACACAACATCAGTTGCTTAAACTGGCCTATTAATCTTGAAAAGTATTTCTCGGTGCAGGTAGGAGCTTTCTGGCTAGTCTTAAACCAGGGAGTTTTTTTCCTTGTCAGAAATTTTAACATTCAAATGAGTTTTCAAAAGTCTTTTTATGGTGCTTTTTAGTGTCATCAGAGCCTGGGACAAACCCTTAAATTTAGGACCCAGGCTCTCATGTGTTTATTTCCAGCATAGAATTTATCTCCTTGCATACCAAGAGATCTTAAGGAATTCCTATAGTTGAGATGGACAGACAAAACACAAAACCCACCAGAAATGAAGGGAAATATTAAAATTAACTGTACTATTGTTACAACATTAAGTTCTTAATCATGCCTTTATCCCCATCCCTTGTCTTTGTTCACAACCACTGTGAACAAAATACGGTTATTTGGATAATAACAGAGTTAAATCCTGTTTTAGCTAGAGGCTACATTGCATCTGCTCCTCATATGGATTATGTGGGGGTTTGGCACAATCTTGTCCTCTATTTCCATGCATTTCATAGTGACATTAAAACTAAGGCTCCATGCAAGGCTTTTAAGATTTGAGTGTCCATAGCACAAGACAAAGTGCTATAAAGAATGAGTACTTTCAGTATGACTAATCCAGGCCAGACATCTCCATTTTAACTGTAGAAAAATCCCATTCCCATCGACACTGCAAGAGTCTTCTCCATTTCTTTAAGCAGTGGATTTCTTGAATATTTAGAGACTGTAAACATGGTGAGGTACTCAGGCACATGAGTCTGATTCTGTCTGCTTTAATGAGAAATATTAAATAAGAAAAATTAATAAGAATAATAAGAAATATTGTAAATGTTATAAAATAGTGTGGGAAAGAGTTTTCTATAATTTTAGTGCTGTGGCAGCTTATTTTTGAGGCATCAAATATTAATTTTTTGATATTTCAAATGCATGAATGACTCCATAGGAATCTCAGCAATTTTGCTCAAAAACATAAACAGCAACAACAAAGCTAAAATTTTCTTGCTGAGCCTTGAAATTGTTTTATGTTATAAACTCCTTTTTCAAATGCTTATAGTTTATAAACCTTTTGGACAGAATTTTTAATGGCCCATAATTGTAGTGTTTTCCCACTTTTGTACACCAAGATGTTTCAAGCCTTTTTTAACCTTTCCCATCCCTTTGGCCTGAGATGTTTTCCTACATCATTTGTATAGGTGTCTGTACATGGCTTGCCAAAGATGTTTCTAATTCTTCACTATGTTATATTTCAGTCCTGCTTTGCTTCTTCATTTTAGCCAAAATCAGGTATGGCTTGAGTGAGAGACACGCCAATCTGGACAAACCCTTGGCTTTGTATAAACCCTTGTCATATTCCCAGTCTTCAAAACTCAAAGCAGTGCTCAGAGTTTGGCATCACTCCAAATCTGTGTTCTCTCATAGCTCTGGATCACCAGAGGTAATAGGTGAGAGCAATTTTCAAACCAAGTGCTCAGCTTAATCACATGTCAAGGACTCCGCTGGGGCACAACAGCTTTTCTGGGCAGTTGTAACTTCTTTGTGTTCATGTTGAATTTCCTATGACAACTGGTAGGTAGGACTCATATTGATCCAATCACCCCATCTCAGCTGCTTTTTCCTTGTGTGACAGAGCTTTTTCCTGCCATACTCTGGGCTGTTCCTCAGACAGAGCGCCACAAAAGGGAGGTCGAACAAGGAAAAGACATGGAGCTGGGATTTGAGCATGGATCTGAATATTGCCAAAGATCAGAGCTCATCTTCAGGGGCAACAAGTTTCAAAACCAGCCCTTGCTAGTTCTCATAATTTCTTCTTGCAACTGATGCTAAGACTGCATGAAGAAGGCAGCAGTATGCTTCTCTTGTTGACTTCCTGCCTTCTGGCTTCCTAAAGACATTCCACTGTATTCCACTTTTTTAGTAAGTTTGGTAAATATAATTTTAAAATTGCTTGCTTTGCAAAAGAGTATACATATCTCTGAGCATGTAGCAAATAAAACAATGCAAGGCAGCTATTTTTATAACATAGGTAGATAATCTGCCTAATTTCCAAATAAATTTCCAAAATTATTATGTTCACTTCTAAAAAATAAAATAAAATCTGGCAACACACTTCATAGCCGAAGGAATAAAGGTAGTAAAAGAAGGAGAAGCCAATACTTGCTAANTTTTTTTTTTTTTTTGGAGGGTTGTAGATGTGGAGGGTATCCTGTCAGCAAATAGATAAAAAGTATTGTAGTGTAGATAGATTTGGGAAAAAAATTATGCTTAATATGTAAATCTTTCCCTTTAGTCATGATCTGATGCCACGATTACAGTCTGTGAACTTCTAATCTCTGTCAGTGGGAACCATGAGCCTCTAATCACACCAACCAAAAATTACTTTGCCTCTGTACCTCTTTTAACCATTCTCAGCCCACGATGCTGGGGTTACCTCATGGTCTATGTCTGAAGATTTTGATACTGTGAATTTTCTCTTTTAGTGGTAATTAATTTAGGTGTATCACATGATTGCTCTGGTTTAATGTTCACTGTTAGCACAGAGATGAATTTGCTGTCTAGTCTGATATCCAGTTCAGACAGATGAATAGCCCCACTAGAATCAACTCATAAGCTTCAATTTAAGAATGCTCTTCATGTCATTTATTTTCCAGAATGCTCAGGATGAGGTGAAGATGCTGATTGTATTTATATCTTGAGCAGCCTGGAATCATCATGGTTCATTGTCCTATCCTATTAGCAGTTGAGTGGGCTACCACAATTATTGATTGGGCTACCTTCAACCTCTAACTCATGGAATAGGTAAAAGCCATCAGTGTAACATTAAAGCAAGAGTTTAAATTAAAAACCAACAGGAAAAAAATTAGTCAATATTCAAAAATTGTCATCCCAATAAAGACAATGGGGGAGCTAGTGATGCAAAATTCTCCATTTGAAAATGGGAAATGGCCTCAGTTTTATTCAGTATTGTCTGCCCAGGCCTTCAAAACTGTTTGTTCATCAGTAGTGAGAGGAGATGGAATGTAACTGGTCACACACAGAGCAAGCTGGAATCAGAACCCGTTGTTTCAAGTAAAAGCAGGATGGAAAAGTAAGGTGATGCTGCCACTGGGGGTCTTTGTCTAATAGCTGATGGTCATGTTTCCAAGTACTTGCACAATTAGAGTGAATTTCATTAATGCTGAGACACATAATTTGTATCTAATGAGGATTAAGGTCTCCTTGAGATTAGATACTAAGGAATGTGTGTGTCCCTTGTCCCTGCCAACAACCCTGCATCTTAATTACAAACATAATTGGGTCTAGGGAATTGCAAGGAAATGTGCTATTCCTTTTTTAGCATAATGCATATAAACTTTTACTGCCTGTTGAGCAAGTGTTATTGAAAATGTGTTTGATTGTGTTTGATTGAAAATCTTTTCTCCTCGCTGCTTAAACAAAAATATGTGTTGCATGTCAGAACAGAGCATCCTTGTTACACTTAGGAAATTGAATGGAAATATTTAATGCCTCAGCCTAATGTCCATTTATAATAAACAATATAGTATGTATCAATAAAATAAAAAGTGTTAGGAAGGGCTGGGTACCACACAAGCAACAATAAAGTCAAGATCTCTAACATTATGTTTTGCCAGGCCTTTGTGCTCTTTCACTTGTCTATAAAATATCAAGTGTTGACTGCTGTTTTTGAAGAAAAAAAGGGATTTTCCTCCATCCTGCTCAAAGCACTGTTTTTATTATATTTCCTAAGAGTGTATTTTTAAATACGAACAAGGAATGAAAGAAATAGAAAATAACATGTCATAAAGCAGAAGCATACACTGAAAATACAAATAGCTGTGGTGGTAATCGTGTTGCAGCATAGTATTTGTTTGTTATGCAAGGCAATCTTGGTGCACTGGGTTTTCTCCCTGGAGTTTTAGTGCCTTCTTTTTGTTTTCCTTAAAACTAGTGATTTTAGGTAGTCCTAATTTCTCATTAATTTTTTTGTGTTGTTGTTATAGACACTGCATGTAAATTTTACATAAATAAATGAAAGGAACATCATACCTTTTATTTCTCTGTAGTTTTAAAATAAGCCATCTTATGCTAAGATTTGTTAAATTTTACCTAGATTCACCACCTAAACATTGAATCAAAAAAATCACAGTATTCTTTGAATCAGAAGGCACCTTCAAAGATCATCTAGACCAACCCAACCTCCCTGCTATGGGCAGAGACATCTTTCACTAGATTAGGCTGCTCAAAGCCCTGCCCAATAGAAAATGTCCTCTTGAAACCAAATGTAGAATTTAAGGAGACATAATGAAATTAAACATTATCCCCAAGGACTTGGAAACAGCATTATTCAGACTCACAGGAATTACATCTCACCTTAAAAGAATGTATCTGCCATAGCAATGATTTCCAATAATAATCAAAATTAATCCCTGGGCTGACAGCCAACACAAATCCTATATATAGTTTAAAGGCTTAAAATGCTGTAGACAGGTAAGTGGGACTCTACATCAGTAAAGTATGATTATGGGGCTGATCCTATTCTCAGGAGCAAACTTCTTACCACAGATTGGAGTATTGCTTTAATGCTGACTAAAGAAGGGGAGATGGAGGAAAAGAAGTAGGAGATGGGATTTCACTAATCCCAGTTTCACTTTTCTTTGACTAAAGAAGTAGGAGATGGGATTTCACTTCCCTGTGTCACTTCCCTAAGCATCACAATCTTCCTGGAAGACCTGTTGCCTGTGTTCTGCCCCCTCTTCATTCATGGTGTGTATCTGAGAGGCTATCAGCTGAGGAAGTATAGTTTAACTGCTGATATATGGTACTAAAGTCAGGATGCAAGCTCAGAAGAGAGCAATTTTCCATCCATGATCAATATTTCAACTTTGAAATGAATCTCAACTGGGTTAGTTAGAAGCACAACTTGGTTTCTCTTGTACAGAGCCTGAAATTTGAGTCTCTTGCTTTGAAGCAGCAGCATTTTTTCCTAAGAAATAAGCATTTGAATTGTCGCTGATGATTAAACATTTTATACAATTTTTTTTTATATGAAAAATTAGAACCTAGTAAATTATCTATTGAAAAAACTTTAGGCATCTGCTTGTACCTTCTGAAAATTCTTAGCTTTCATTTAACGTAGAAGTGAAAGTAAGCCACTTGGGCAGAAGCTTTTCCAGCATGCTCAGAGTTTCCAAGCTGTGAATTTGCGAATACCAAAACTCTCAGGAGTTCACTGATATTTAAAACCTATACATCCCAGCAAAGAGTCTTTGAAATTTCTATGGTTCTGTAAATGACTATAAAGATACAGGTTAATTTTTTTAATGCTTGTTGCATTTGACTCACTTTACAGATTAAGAATCTCCAAGTAGTTAGAGAGAAGTGTTTCAGCTGCTAAAAAAAAAAAG
The DNA here is from genome assembly GCA_013397555.1 of Urocynchramus pylzowi. Lineage (NCBI taxonomy): Eukaryota > Metazoa > Chordata > Aves > Passeriformes > Fringillidae > Urocynchramus > Urocynchramus pylzowi. Next base: position 1,344,011 of record VZRH01005110.1, on the reverse strand, counting down.
TAAAAATTGATTTTTCCTGTTGTCAGGCTTTCTTTTATTGATTAGCAGCTTAACATTTATCAGCTCAAATGGCTTATGGCTGCCATTTTGTGAAGTGATATTTCAGAGATCAAGCTAATGCACCAAGTGGTTTTGTTTGCATTTCTAAAACTGATCCTTGCTGGGCTGTCATTATCTGCTGTTACCTGCTTTGAGAGCTCAGGATGTAATACACAACGTGAAAAGTAATTATGAAAATCTCCTCTTTTAGACTTTATCCAGAATTTCTGAATGAGAATTTATTTTTTAAAACGTAGCAGCTGCTGTAATGACTTTTTGGTGGGTTTTTTTGTTGGGTTTTTTTTTTTTGCTATTTCCTTCTTACCTGAATCACCAGCAGCCTCAGAACATGAACATGACCATCAAGTAGACAGTTTTTTTTTAATCACCCCAAGAGCCACACATAACAGTATTCCAGAAATGAAAGATTTTATTTATAAGGGGTTTGTTTGTACTGTTCATATGCCAAAATCTTACATTTTACATGTGTCAGCAAAATTTTTCTGTTTCCCGATGGGATTTTGTCATTGCATGTGAACTAGCCAAGTATGTACATTGTAACAAGCTATAATTTTAAAAACATAAAGATAAAAAACAATAAAGGATAAATAAACCTTCAAGAGCAAAGGAAGCTGTGACACCAACACCATGGACATCACAACTTATTCCACAGTTGTGATAACAAGTGTTACCTCACAATATTTGATACACACTAACCCACCAATCCATATTCCTTCTCAGCAAAGAGCTTCTGAAATAGGTTAGATTGAATATGTGTGTGCTGCTTGGCAACTGGCATTTCTTTGAGTTGAAAATTTTTAAAAGCACTTGATAACACTGTGCAATCTCTGGCATTGTTGTACAAAGAAAGCCCTGGCTGTTTCCTGTGACTCTATATTTATGATTATATTTTCATTAAACTGAGTTGTTTGCCAGCTTCTTATTTCACAAGCTGTCTTCATGTAGCAGCTGAAAATTCTCTAAACAGTATCAAGGATTGACATGCAAAGTCAAAAGACAAATGCCTCATCAACTTGAAATAATGCATTTGGAAATCTAGCAACTCTGTATTTAAAGGGTAGAGAAGTGCTGGAGAAAAAACCAGCAGATCACAAAGGCAGACTTCTTACTGATTACTAAGATATAGTTAGGATGGCAGGATTTAATTCCCTTGTTAATTTTCAGGTGTGGCCAGAATAAAGGCAATTAATGAAGAAAAAAACAAATTAACTACTTCTTCAACTGGAATCTGGATTGAATTTCCCTTTGGTCAGGGTAGAAGTAAATTGCCACAGACAGGACATATTTGTGGGATGCAAAGGGTAAACTGGTGTCATGGCAGTGCTCATAAACTGTCATGTATGGAAGGCAGGGGTATTTTGTGGGCATATGGCTGACAATTTTGCAGACATTTTTTACTTGGAGTTTCATCATGGGAAACATGGGAACATAAATCTGAATTAATTATTTAAAGTATCAGTATAACTCAACTCTCATTTATCTCCGGTGAGGAGGCTTGGCTGTTTTTTGCATTTAAATGGAATTCATTCAACTTGAGTGTATTTTTTTTTTTTATATACATGTAATTTTTTATACATGACCTGAAGAACCAAATGTTTTGTTAATTCAAATGAATTTTCCTGGTTGTACTTCATATTAAGCTCTTAGGAAATCTTTAGTACGTTAGTATGTTTGCCACTTTCACTGCTCCAAGTGGAAGTGGTATGATATTTACTAAAATGCACAAACATTATATATCCTGTGTGGGTTAGACTGCAACCAGTACTCATCTGGGTTGGTTTAATATCTGATCTGGAAGATTATTTGAGTGAAGAGAGCTTACTGCTTTTATTTTAAACCCAGATCAGTTCACAAATGTAGGTTCCTTCAATAAGCTTGGAAGTTCGTAATCGGGATGAGGGGCAGAGGGAAGAAAAATGATCAGGGTGATTGGCTGGAGACATCTCATTTGAGTCTGGTGATGGAAATCATCAAAGATGTTGTAAATTTGATTTAGGTTATCTCCAGTACCATGGGGTACAACTGACTCTTTGTTTAAAAAAAAAAAAAGGAGTTCTTAAATAACATTCTAATGAAGTAACATTAAAATTGCTTTTCAGGCTGTAAATCCAAGGGAACAAGTGTTTGTACCTGGTATGATGGTTCTTACGCCAGGCAGAAGTTCCTGTGCACAACTGCAAAATAACCAATGAATATTTGCCATTTCCTCCCTCCACTTTAACATTCTACTTTCATGCAAGAATTACTGGGGTGAGGATTAAGGATAATTGCCTCATTGCCCTTATAATAGAAAAGATCTTTTATTTCCCTTTTCTTTACCTTAAAAACAGAAAGTCAAGTGTGTTCTCACTTTTCCCCCCCTTCTCCTAGGAAACGGATCTCATGACTTTTAACATCTCAATGCACCGCTCTTGGTGGCGGGAGCACGGGCCCGGCTGCATACGAAGGGTGGTGCGTCCTTCTTCCCCTGGCATCCTAGAGGATTACTCCTATGTCTCTGTGACAGGCTGCATCATCGATTTCCAGTACCTAGAGGTCATTCACAGCGCTATCCAAATACTCCTCTCCGTAAGTTCACGCTTCTTCTCCTACTGGGATCCCGTCGGTCGTTTCACACACAGCCTGCTGTTGTTGCATGTCCTGCAAAGGGGATGTAGTGGCTGATGGATGGCTGCAGAGATTTTTAATTGTGTTTAATTGTGTTAGATAATTATATTGTTATTAATAATAGATTAATAATTTATTATTAATAATAATATTTAATTATATTATTAAAAATATGCACTATTCTTTTCTTTCCTTAAAGCTCTTCAGGCTCTGTACGGGCATAAGTACCCATTCTAGCCATTGCTGGGATATGTGGAAATAAACTTGAGTCCTTGGCTCTCATTCATTGAGATGTAGAGCAAAGCAAAGCAGATTTGTCCAAGATTATTTTGCCTAAACCTTTCCAAAGTTCACAATCAATGACACCATTTATTCAACCCTGATTGTAAATGTATTTTACATGATACGTAGCTAAGTTTCTTCCCAGACTCAGCTATGGATTAATCCTTGAAAAACGTCAAAAATTATTAGGAATTAAAGCATGTATTTATATTTAACCATGTAATTCTTTCTCTCCTTGAACCCTGCATTATCATAAAATTCTACCTCTATTGTCCACATTTTTTGCAACACCAGTCAAAAAATGCAATTACAAGAAGTTGTTGTAAAAGCCTGCAGTGCAGGGAAGTGCCAGGACTCAATGACTTGCTTTGGTAGCAACAACCCAGTCTTGGCCAGTTTTTCCTCGTGGCTGCTTCTGCTTGTGATTAACAGATTGTTTGGCATGAGCTGTGTGTCATCTCCTAGAGGTGGTAGCTCTTTCTCTTCATAGCTGTGTGTAGTGCAGTGCAACTGCCTTACCCTAAGTGGTTGCACATAGGATTGATCAGCTCAGATATCCAGACCTATTTTGAGAACATAAATGCTCATGGCTCATGGTCCTAGCCATGGCCACCAGGGCCTGTTAGACAGTGGGAGAAGAGCTGCAGTCTGCAGTCCACACCTGCTAGTCAGGTGAGCTACCTGGTCTGAGCAGCCGGAAGGGATGCGTATTTCTGGTCTGTTCAGTATGTCAAGCTGTTTTACTAGCAATCTGGTTTATACTACCACTTGCAAAGTAAACAGCATCTGTGAAATAAATCTCACTCCTTAATTCAAAATTATTTTTTAATTTAATTTTTTAATTTTCAACATAAGGGCATTTCTCTTTCAAAAGAAAAGAAGTCAGTATAAGTGGTTACATCATTCTATCCAGCTGTCTGAAAGCTCAAGATAATTCCTCTCCAGTACTAAATGCCTTTTGTAAGATGCCAAGAGCATTTTTCTTACCACTACTTTTAGTCAAACTTGGATAAACATCTGTGATGAATGAACTCCCACTTGATGATCCAGGTTGGAATTAGTGCACTTGGTTTGCACACCAGTGACAACACCTGTACCTACACAAGATATGTGTCTTATCCTGGTCTATCAGCTCCTCAGGCATCAGGGACATCACAAGACCTACACAAGCCTTCTCCTGACCATCCTTCAGTCAGGCAGCAAAGACTTTGAGTCAGGATCTTTTCCAGTGAAGATAAAATTACTTTTCTTTTGGCCCAGCCCTGTGTATGCCAACATAAATGATAACATTACTGTGAAAATGGGACTTCCAAAACAATTCTGCACACTCAGGCTTAACTGCATGCACCTTCCTTATATTTGTGGGGCCCTGATACTCAAAGGAGGTTGCTTCTCCCTTGAGTTCATTTGCAGCAGATTTCCCTCTCAATACAGTGTTATTCACTCTGCATCAGTGAGCCTGTTCAAAGGAAAACAAAGTGTGGGTAGTTTGAAAGAAGAAAACCATAACTATTTCAAACACTTCCTCACTTCTATAAGAAAAAATATGTATGTTAAAATTTCTTCTAGTATTTTTTGTGATTATCAACAAATTTAGAATTCAATGGAAATACAGCTGGTTGTTGATCACAGGAAGTGTTTTCTTTTGCACTTATTAGTGCAGTACAGTTCTGTCAAATGGCAGGAACACAAATATTAATATTAAAATATTAGAATAACACAATTAATAGATACAAACTAAAAAATATTAAAATAGAAAAGTATAGAAATTCTGTAATAATTATAAATTGTAAGTTGTAACTGGCCTTCCCTTTCTGAAGAAGTGACTGATTGCCGTGCTGGATTATATAAAAGTTCAAAATTTGAATTTAATTGAAAATTTAAAATGTGCGAGGAACTTATAAGGCATGACTGTGAATGAAATAATTTCCTGTTTGAGATACTGCTTTGATAAATATAAACAGTGCTAAAATTAAAATACTGTACAGAAAGTAAGGTCATCCTCCAGTTAACTGTCTTGCTATGCCCCATGTTATGATTAACCTACCATGAATCTGTACTTTAGTTTCTGTCCTGAATTTTAATTTAGGCTTGTTTCATATACTGTGCCACAAGACAGAAGTCACCACTGGATTATCAAATAATTTGCATTTTCCTTAATTTTCTGAATACTACTGGCTTGAGGAAGTTCCCATCCCTTTTGGATGCATAACTGCTTTCCTAAATGGGGTACCAATTTCAGTTGTTAGTTAAAAGATCATTTAGGTTGTCTTTTCAAAGGACTGGGGAACTGTAGGATCATTCTTTTTACCTTTTCCTGGTAGGTAGTCCCAAAAGCAGACTATTCCTTTTTGCACCTTACAACCTACTTAATTTTCATAACATTTTTATGTAGCAATAGTAGTGTAACAAACCATTTTACAGTGTAACAAAAACCTTCATTGGCACAACAAATCATTTATCATGCTAAGCTCTGTCCAAATGACTGGGAATGCCAACATTTCCATTTGGTAGGGAGTTAAAGCCTCTGAAAGAAGAAACACCTCTGGGAGGTAAATATTGGATACCTTTGAGATATATAACTCACTAGCAGCATTTTTGAAAGGTGACTTTTTTTTTTTTTAAGTAGTATAAAGGGTTTTGTATGCAGAGAGTACTGCAGCTGCAACTACATTAAACCCTGCTTCAGGAAATGGGCTTAACAGTAATTTATTTAATTTTAACACAGTGAAGCTATTTTTATATCTGATTTATAATTGTTTCTAAAAAAATATTTTTATTGGTGAAACAGTAACTTTGTATCTCATCCTGATTCTGGGTGCCTCTTTAAGTGATTGGTAGTTGAAGATGTTAAACATTTCTTCAAACTGGGGGAGAATCATGAGAAGTATGAGAGAATGGAATGCAATTGATAGTAAAGAATAATTGTAGTTAAATTTTTTGTTTAAAATCCATATGTATATTTGATGTAGGGCATAATATATATATTATTTTGATTAATAAATTCTTCTGCTTCTTAAAATGCAAGGCAGATCATCATTACAGAAACCTCAATTTTCAGGGAACAAATTAATAATACAGTCAAAATTGTGACAGCTTAGTGTCTTTGAGGAAGACACTTCATACAATTTTTGTTGTTATTTGAAAATAGATAATGCACACTGAGAGTATTAAATGCCAGGTACACACTGGCTTCAATAGCCTGAACATTAAAAAGTCCTCCAAGTTATTGCAGAGAGATTTTATTAGACCCAGAGCCTAATATGACATTAACCCAATGCAGCACAAGCCCCAAGCCAGGGTTCTCTGTGCTAACTCTGGAATTAGCAGACACATAACTTCATCAGTGCTGAAGAAGCAAAATTAATAAATTTTGGCAGAGCAACGGGCTGACACAACTAGATGCTTCTGGGCCAGGAGACATTACTTTCTTTCAATGCTGTGTTGCACAAGGTGAAGTTACCTTTCCTCCCATTCTCATCAAGTTATAAAAGGATAACCAAAAATCTAGACCACTGAAAGAAGGGGGGGAGTAAAGAAAGTGAAAACCCTAAGCCTAAAAATATGCAAAATATGGAAGCTCTTTGGCATGTTGATGCAAATTGAGGATATTTTGAAGGAAGCTTCTGGTTTACTTTGTGGAAGTCCATCTGTTGCCTCTCGTAAGTGTCAATTATTGTAACCCTCAGGCTGCCTGCTGGCCCTACAGAGGAGGAACAGCCACAAAGGAAAACCCAAACCCTCTCTTGCAGAGTCATGTATAAGTTCAGACAAAGATGTGATATAGGGAGATTAACAATATTGAAATTTTTCCATAGTGAAGTAAAAAGCAGTGAGCATATCTGCCTAAGGTAAAGTTATCAGTGGTATATAGCTTGTCACATACACTGCCAAGCACAAAACATACATTAAAATAGAAACATGCATTACTTTCTACAGAATATAATGAAGTTGTAATATCAGAAAGATAAGAAAAAGCACTCCTAGTAGCCAAATTGGTAACTGGATACTGTGACCACTGTGAGCAGAATCACCATCTGCTAAAGTGTACGTCCCAAAAAGATGCCTTCCCAGTGCTTCTTTCAACTCATGAATTTATAAATGCTGTATGCTTTCCCTAAGAGGCAGCAGGCTTCTAAAGCAGCTTCCAACAGTGTCTGAATGCTCAGTAAAATGTCTACCACTAGTAGAAAAATTGCAATCTCTGTATCCAACCCTCATCTGATCCAACTCTCCTCACACTTAGCTGTGTGCACCTAGAGCAGCCTTCCCAGGACTGTGTCCAAACAGCTTCTGAATATCACCAAGGAGAGAGACTCCACAATCTCCCTGAGCATCTTGTGCCTTGGCTTGATAACCCTCACTCTGAAAAAGTTTTCTGGTGTTCAGAGGGAACATCCTGTGTTCCAGTTTGTACCCAATGCCCCTGGTCCTGGCACTGGGCACCACTGAGAAGAGCCTGGCTCCATCCTCATTACCCCTCCATTCAAGACCTGACCCAGGGCTGCAGGTGAGGCTTCAGCAGTGCTGAGCAGAGGGGCAGGATCACCTCCCTTCATCTGCTGGCAGTACTTAGCCCAGTACAGCCCAATCTTTTCCTTCATTTTCTATAAAAATGGTCCCTACCTGCCCAAAAGATTCATAATTATTGATATAAATTGATGCTAAACACTTCTAAAAATGTACTTGTTAGTATCCTTACACTTGTCATCCATACATTTGCAGTGTTATCCTGCTTTAATTAACCAGGTATGATGATTTCAAATATTATTATTATTCATAATTATATGATCATCTGTGTCATAAAGATCATTGCATCCTTTTGTTTATGAGGACTCTATTTTTCTTACTTTTTCCTCACTGTTCTCTGATATTCTTAATCTCTATTCTTCTCTCCAGTACACACAAGCATCACATCCATAGGGAAATGATAAGCAAGGATCTGACTTAATTTCTGAATATCTGTCACCAGTCAGTGCCTCATACTGACTCCATGCAATTGTCTTGCTTTGTGAATTATTTCTGCCCTGCTGTCTTCAAAGAATCTGCCAAATGTTGATTGTTTGACATAAGAATTAATTATGACATTTGGTAGACCTAAGTGCTTTTTTTTTTCATCATCAAAGAAAAATAGAATTCAATTTAAAAAGATATTTAGCACAACAGACATTAAAATGGAGGTTATGAGTCTTTTGTAAATAATTAATCAAGGGAAACACTGTGACTACTGAGCTATAGAGACCATGATCATGGTCAGTGCTGGAGTGGCTTAATGTATTTCAGGTCATTGACCAAGCTTTTACTACTGACCCATAAATTTGAATGCTTTTTGGTTGATTTGGATGGCTCTTCCTCGTTCCCTGATGTTTAGATGACCTTCTCTATGCTGCTGGGCAAGCTCCAGGAATTGCTCCAAAAGAGGTTGCAAAGCAGCTTTTGCCCCTGCCTTCAGTCAGCCAGAGCTGCAGTTTGGTTCGTATTTATTTAAATATAGCAAAAGGTTTAATGATATCAATATATAATGTGGCTCCTCTGGGGCATTGCAGCAGCCCCTTTTTTCCCATTAATTATGGCCTGCTATTTTTATAATTGGACAGAAAGGAATGTGAGGAAGCATATCATGTATGTTCTCCAAAGCAAATCCCTGTAGGGGCTGACACCAGTGCTCAGGCAGGTTTCTTGCTCTCATTCCATTTCCTTGAGTGACATGTGATTGATTCAGAAAGCCAGTCAACATTCACATATGATAAAAACCCATGAGGTAATTTAGAGTTAAGAGCTACAGGAATTATATAAGTAAAATATGGTTGTCTTTAAGGTATTCCATATTTTCTTTAATTTTAGTTTGCACCCCTTCCACATTTTTCATTTAGAAAACAGTTGGTCTTCTTTTTCATATCAAAAAAAAAATGCAAAATGGTATGGAAATTAACTTTTTTCATTGTCTGCAGAGCTGACAATGAAAATGACTTCAGCATTTCTTCAGAAAAGTGTATGAAAGATATGCCTGTCCTTCATCACAACCATTTTCATAATCATCATCATCCCAACAACAATAAACTCAAAAATAGCCAGGAACACTTGTCTCTTGGCCTCGTGAATAGACAGTTATGGTGAGCTGTTGGCTTCTCACAGATTTATTAGTAAGTTTAGTGAGATCTCCAGATTATTGGAAACCAAAAGAATTTAGTCAGCCTGATCAATATTACAGAGGAGTTGTCAATCTCTAAAACAGACTGCAAAGAGGCTACAGAGGCTACAGTGCAAATTTGACTTTACCTCCACTGCTTTGTTGTAGTTGTGTCATAGTGTTTGTACCATAATCTATGCCTTGTGCAATTCCTCCACTGTTTGTGATATCAGTTCAGGCATACAGCCCATTTCACCTTTGCCATTAACAAGCCTTCAGTGTTAAAAAAGTATAACCAAGAGAAAGAAAAATAGTGAGAGACTCTATCTGCACTAACATTCTAGAAAGACCTTGTCCTTTCTTGCTAAATTTAGTTAGACATCATTATTCATGGTAGTGTGTAGATAGTAAAATACACAAGTATATTTGTCTAATTACCAGTCTGGGTCAATAAAGCAGCTATGTGAGACAGGATCAAGATAAATCTGTGGTTTTTCATCTCAGTTGTCAATCCAGGGATCTCTGCTTTTTCAAGCAGCTCATTTAAAAGGAACTGAAAACCATGATACTATAGCTACTTGCATTTTCATTCATTAACTGTTATGATAAGGATTTGTCAAAAAGACTTGGCCAACTTCTGCACCAGAGCTGGCTGAGACTGAGGGGATAGCAGACAACAGTTCAAGCATTAGTGATATAGAAGTGCCCTCACCTTGACAATTAATCTACATTACAACTTAATTGTTCTACATATTTTCTAGTACTTGATATAGAGGTGTTTGCCATTTTACACAACATTGAAAATTACTTTGACAATTTCTGAATTGTCAAAAGTGTTAGTGAAATTCTGTGCAGGAATTCTGAAATACTTTTATTTACACTAAAGTATTTATAGTAAAAAATAAAACTTGAATGTTTATTTTAATTTTTATGGAGCTCATTAATATTTCAATGCAAATTATGCAGAAGAACTGGAAGTAAGTGGGAGATTTGGAAAATAGTTGTTTTCCCCCCCTTCAATCTGTGCCCATAATTTCCACCCCCATGGCAGAAACACTGCAATTGACTAAATGTCTGCAACTTAGTTCCTGCAATTCTCAGACAGATCCTTCATTTTGATTGATTTCCTTCATTTGACTTAATTTCTGAAGTTAACCTGAACTAGCACTGAGCAGGGAACTGCAGCTGCCCAGTGCACAGTAAACATGGTGATCACAGATTCCAATACAAGTGAGTATCTCTGCAAATAAGCAGGAGAGGTGGTGAAGGAGGTAAAGACACGATAGAGTGCCTCAGCAAACTTGTATGCCTACATGTTATTTTTAGAGCTGAGCAGAATGCTGAATGTTGCACCAGGCATTTGGAAATCATACGAGAATAAAGTGAAAAGTGTAACAGGGATTTCCAGCCTAAAAATTTTTTTTAGAGAACACGTAAACCAAATAATTTTCATTAAGAAAAGTAAAAGTATTTGCTTTGAACTTTAGGGATATTTTCTTGACTATACCATTGGAAGCCTTTAACTGTTTGGTGAGCTGCTGGAACACCAAAGATCCTGGAAATTCAGAAAGCCAAAGCACATTGTTTCCTGCAATATTTGTCTTCATGCCTCTCAGGCCGCTCATGAGCTTTCAGCAGCCTGTGGGAATCAGTGCATGATAGTTTACTTGGAAGGTGGAATAAAATTTGTACCTTTCTGCCAAGCTGCAATTCAGTGCAAAGAGCTTTACTGCATCAGGTTTACTTCAGCTGGGAAGTTGATAAACCAACCAAGGAAATTATCTCCTTCTCTAGGCTAGGAGTTCGCATGGTGATTGACAGCTCTGGATAGGCTTGACTTCGCTGGGTTGTTTTGGTTTGGTTTGGTTGGTTTTTTTATTTTTTTAATTTCCAAAGAACACAGTTCCCTAACTGATTTTTACATGCAGGTATGATCTGAAGTAAGATTATTTTACTATTTTACTGATTCCTTTGCCTGCACATGTAGTGTAAAAGATATGGGCAAACCAGAATTGAGCCTCCCACTGCAGTCTCACTGAGCCTAACAGCAATAAATGTGTGCTCACTCCTGCTCAGCAGCATGATTCTTTGCATGTTGTAGTTGATACCCATGTGCCCAGACTTTCTTATATGGGGGAAAAATATCCACTGATTAAAACCCATCTCTGTGTGAGCTTCCACTGACAGGACATTTTTCTTTTAATCGTGTACTAAATCCACAGCCTAGCTCTTCCTCTGAAATTTGTTGCCTGAATGTGACTGGACTGCAGAAGGAATTCTTTTCTCTCAAATGCAGTCCCCAGAGATTTGCAATGCTCTCTGTTTTTTCCTAGGGAAATAGGAGATGCCAGGGGAAGGATTTCACTAAACAAGCAGTGAAGCAACCCATACTCCTCAAGATTTGAGGAAATTATTTGATTTTCACTGTGGAAGGGAGTCAGGGTGCATATGCACTCATGGAACTACTTGCTCTCTGTGCTGGTTTTGCATTGGAGTCACCCGCAGATGTGATTTTTTTTCTGAGAGGAGCTGCTGAGAGTTTCTTTGCCATACTAAGCACGGTCTCCTCCCTGTCATGCCACTTCTATCTGCTGCCCTACAGTATCCAGCAGCATGCCATAACATTTAGCCAACATTGAACCCACCACATTAATTGGTGTGTTGGCCGGGAAATCTCAAACTGCAAACCAAAACCACTACACTCTCACAACTACTCACAGAAAGACAAAGTTTTTCTAGGAAAACAGATTTTGATACAGGAAGATTGCAGTGCAGAATAAGTTTTAAAAGCCCTGTGTTCTGCAAATGTTGCCTCCATAGCTTTTGTAGCTACGGCTTCTTGCCCAAATTCTGTAATAAATTTGCTCATCTTGTGACCATTCTTTGTTCTCTCTCTAGTATTATGAAAACTTTTAAAAATGTAACTGTTTTCTTTTTATTCTTCAAAGCAGAGCAGGGAATCCCACCAGAAGTGTGAGACCTAGCTCAGGATGTGCTTTCCCGTGTTGCACCCATGTTGGTGACACGTTTGACTACAGGGAAAAGTGGACTTGTTAAGGGACTGTTCCATCCTTTGCCATAAATACTTATCTCCTCTCAGCTCTCCCATGGAAGGTGCTGGGCATAGAAAGAGCCCAGCTCATGCAAAATCCTTGGACACATTGTGTAGGGAAAAGAACTGAGCTGCAGTAGTGATGCAGGTGTTGCTCTTCTGCTGCTTCTGAGCCTGCCAAAGGAGATGGCTGCCACAACACTCCTCATTCACAGATTAGGTGCGTGAATAGCTCCATGAGGGAGGAGGGAAAGCAGGAATGGATTGTAGACAAGGTACCAGGGAGCAGAGTATGGGTGCCACTGCAATATACCAAGAGAGACTAATAAGAAGTTTGTACGTGAGTGCAGTCAAGATGCATGTTGATAAAAACCTAAGAAATGATGCTTTACAATATTACAGTAGTAACTTACATAGAGTTACCTAGTGAATTTGCCTTTTTTTGAGTTTGAATTTTTCAGTGGTTGTCTAACTTGCCTTAGTTAGACACTTTTAATACACTTTTATAGAACAAAAGAAGTGTCTTGTCATCGAAAAAAAAGCAACAAACACAGATGAGAAGGTCAGGTTGTGTGAGGGTATGTCCAGGAATAAGTAACTATAAGGATTTTTGTGTACTCTGAAGATTCAAAATAGGTAGACACTGAGTGAAATGGATGCTTGAGGCATTTCTTTGCTGTGCTTTGTTTGTGAGTTAAATAGGTAAGATTTTTAGAGGTCTTGAAGGGGAGACTGATGTAAACTACTTTCAGTTTGTAAATTTTTATGTGATGTCAGTAACTGTTCTGAAAGGACAAAATCATCTTAAAGTAGAAGCCTGAGAAGCAAATTTCATTTCTTTTCACCCATGTAGAAGGCTTAAGTTGAAACAATTGTCCCCAGGGAAGGAAAAGCATAATGAATAATGGTGTTGTTCCGTAATGCTGATGTTAGTCTGAAAATGATAATTGAATAAATCAGGTGTGGCAAAAGACATCTGCTGGATCTGTCTGATTATTTACACTATAAGTAAGGATTTTTTCAAGAAATCGTTCCTAGTGATGTGAAACTTTCTAGCTTAACTTTCCATTACCTCCTATGTAAATTAATGCTATGTAGATTAATTGATAGTCATTGTGAATGACAGTAAAAAGTGATAGGTAATTAAACAGCCTCTTAAAAGAACATGATTGTTTCCATTTTTACTTGCAATTTATTTAATATATTTTTATCTTGTTACTTAACTTTTAATGTACCTGATATCTTTACACACATACATGCATAATACAAAAATATTATATTTTTATAGTAAATTAAAATATAAAGATCAACACAGAAAACTAAAGTTACATCCTAGTCAATTATACCAGACACCAACTTCAGTGTTTATTCAAGTAATATGCTGATTCCCAGAAAGAGTTTTCAAGAGTGAAGTCTTGTGGGTGTTTGAAATGTCCTTGTCATTGCCTGGCGGTTTTTCTTACAAGGTTCATCTTCTTGGTATCTCTTACCACTAATGGCCAGGGATTGCCAAGTTCCCATCCCTGGATACTGAGTTTTACCTCAGTAAGCAGGAGTGAACTGGAAATACCCAAGTGTTTCATTATTACTTCTTCTCCCTTTCCTCTTCTTTCCTTTTCCTTTCTTCTTTCCCTGCGCCCATGATTCTACCAGTAGCTTCATATAAAGATGCTCTGTCCAAACCAGCCCAAACACAACTGGAACACAACTGGACTTCAAGCTTTGCACTTCCTTTACTTCTCCACTTTATTTTCTTATTTTCTCTACCAGTTTTGCAGTGAGATCTGGCTTAACTATGAAGTGAGACATCTTTTCCTTCCCTGACATGACTCTGTCATTGCTTTAGGCAGCTGAAATAAATTTGCTACATGTTTTATTATGGATACAAATGACCAAGAGTGGGAGTGAGTTATGGAAATCCATGCCATGCTGGGATTACCCACTACCAATCTCACACATAAGAGGCTATCCTAGAAGGCTCAGTTGCAATTTTTTTGCTTTGGTATTGATTTCTCTCTTCTATGCATGTGCTTATCTTGTTTCGCCTGAAAAATGTCTTAGGTGTAATTAACAATTACAGCTACCCCAGACCACCTAACTTACTTTAGAAAGCAACTTTAATGCTATTCCTTAAGCTTTCAAATAGAGAAGAGGATTACTTGTTAAGAAAAAGAAAGCACACAAATTTACTAAGGTAATTTACTTCAGCTTCCCCAGTAAACATACTTCAAAATTCCCTTTCCCATGCAAAATGCACGACAGCATCTGGGATTATGTTTGTGGGACCATATCCCATGGTCCCTACACAGGGTCACTGGTTCTTAGGTTCTTGGGGTCATAGAATGGTTTGGGTTTTTAAAGGGCACCTAGTTCCCACTTACCTGCCATGGGCAGGGGCACCTACCAAGTTCAGCACACATTTGAAGCTTCCCCTCTATTGTGAAAGGCAGTGAGTTTACTGCCTATGAACCATCAAGTGAACCATCAATGTGATTCTTGACCAAAACTGAACTATAAAAGAAAAGAAAATTATCTGTGTTCCATTTGTTATTTTTAGAGCATGCTCATTTGTGGGCTCAGACTGCGGCCTCATTTAAACACACTTCAGTCTTCAAAAATCAGTCTTGTTATCTGTGCTGTCTTGTTGTTCACTGGAAATGTGGACCATATCAGCCTCATGCTACCAAGCTTTAACAAGAGGTACAATTTATCAATAGACAATCTGGGATGGGTCCGAACAAGCAGAAAGCTTAATAGATATAATTAAAAAGATTGGTGATTATCTTGAGAAATATTCCTATCATATGGGAGGTTTTTTGCCTTAACCCTTTTATTTGCTTGTGAAAATCCTACATAGTGATGTAAAGATGGTACTTTAATCAGGGCTTGTTATACCAGAGAGTTTGTCTGCTTTTTTTAGCCACAGATTTTTCCTAATACAAGCTAGAATATTAATATAAAATTATATTGATATGCTACAATGTGTAATTATATTAATATTACCATAGGATATATAATTAATAATAGTACCACTTTAACTTTTCCTATCAATCTTATCTAACTACAATATGTTTGAAGTCATTAGATACCAAGGAAAAAAGCACAAAATGCTTCAGATTATTATTAATCTGCACATCTTTTCACTGGCAGCTAAAATGGATTATGAAAGTCCTAGAAAGAACAGTTTGCCATTCCCCTCCTATGCTCTGCTTTTTGTATTGGTCATACTAACATTAGTAGGACATCCTCATGCTGACAACACACTAGGTGTGCATTGCAGAGCTTCAGTAGCCCTGTCTGAACCAATAAACACAACAGGGCCAGAAAATGAGTTTGAGCATCATCCTCTGTTTTTCCCGTTGTGCGTGCGTATTACTGTCGTGTTTTTCATAGGGCCGTAGAGTCCAGCTGTGGGCTGTGATAGACAATGCCAAAAGCTTTACTGAAATCTGAAAAGGCCATGTTGACCACCAGTGTGGGCACAGCACAGCTCAGGGATTGTGCCCAGGAGCCTGGCACACGAGCCCACCCTGTTTTTTTGTCTGTGCTGGGAGAGAGACAAGGAAGACATGGGTGCTGAGGTGTGAGCCATGGCAGACACACCACTTACCCTGGGGTGGCTGGGACTGTGCCTTGGCCCACTTTATTTACTCCTGCCACGTCGTCCATGGAAGCAAGAGTGCTGTGGAGTTTCTTTTCTTGGGTTTTCTGTGATTCAGCATCACAAATGGGACATTTCTACAGTGTTTGAGCAGGCACAAAAGCTGTTTAGGGTCTGGGGCTGGGTTGGTTTTTCTGATTCTTCTTCCCCTGTTTTCCACACTGCCTGTCTGGTTTTCATTGTCCAGTATAAAGAGGCTGCATTGGCCATTTGTGAGGTTACACACAGCCCCACATTAATGAGAATTCATACTTCACCACCAGGAATTCCTGAGGAAATGTACTCAATTTCACAGGAACACGACTGCCTGGTAGCATGCCTGCAATTTCATACAAACGCTTCAGCTCCTTTATCAAACATGGGGGGATGTCCAATTTACTCTTGTAATAGAGTGCCTGAAAGAGTTAGGTGTTTGCTTTTGGTTTTAAGCCTTTCAGAAATTCTTCTTACTGTAATGATTTGTGGGTTTTGTCCACAGACAATGGATATGGGACTCCATAGGAGGTCTGTAGGCAAAAAGGATAAATAAGGTTGTAATCTCTTAGGTGCTTGTTTCTTCATGATCTGAAATTGTCAGATTCTCATACCTCTGGGCTAAGAATATTTTATAGTTATTGGTGTTTTCTCCTTTGGTCTGTTAGTTTCAGTCTAGAGGTGCTGCTTGAAAATAGCTGATGTGGGATTTTTCTTTTTCATAGGGGAGTAATGCATTTTTATTAAAATATTGTAAACTAACACCACTAAAGCACACCACCTTTTTCACCGGAAGTAATTACAATGTAATAAATGGAAATACAGAGTTGTAAAGCTGATGCGAGTGAGAAAAAAAGTCCCTAGGTGCTCATTCATAAAGAATTTATCTAGGAGACAATAAATAAGGAGAAGATTGTGTGGACTTTGCAGTTTCCAGAATTCTCATATGTCTCCTAGCAATTTTGTTGAACCTACAGCACTCGTTGCAATAGACAGTGTATTTCTAGATACCCAATTCTTTGTGGGGTTTTACACAGGGAATGAAAAGAGTACTCCCTGTGATAAACAGGAGTGAATTCACACACTAGCTATGTAGGGTGCCACATTTCCTGAAAGACCAAAGGAGTATCATCGTGATATATTTATTTCTAATTGCATATTTTACTGCATTTCAAGTCATATGAGGAAATAATTAAATAATGTTCTGGAAATAAATCCAGAAAAAAGGCTTTATTCACTTAAAGCTCTCCTAACTTGAAGATTTTTTGCTGTTTGAAATGCTTTGAATAGAAATGACATTGGAAAGTTCTTGATCTTTAAACCCTTCCAAACCATCTCTTTTGCTTTCATATTAATATTCTCTACCTCTTTCTTGGGGTTGAAAGGCTTTCAGCAGTAGAGCTCTACCTTTTGGAGTCTCCTTCAGAGCCTGAATGGAGATTCAAAGACTCCAGAGAGGAAATGAAGATTCAAGGACTTCAGAGAGGAAATGAAGAAAACTGCCAGATGAAGAGACACTGGACTTCTCTGCTCCCTGTCATCTGGAAACATTTTTTCATTGAATGAAGGCATTTTACAATTCCAGCTATTCCTTTCCTCCGCTGAGCAAGTCACCTCAGCCACCACATCATCCCACAAAGCCTGCAGACAGGTGATAGGAAACCTGGGGACAGACTGCCTGCTCTCAGCCTCATTTTTCAGTCTCAGGGATCAGAACAGGCAAAAATGTCCTGCAGCTTGGGAGTCTGACCTTGCTTTTGTTGACACCTGCATTGCAGACTGATTGACAATGACTGTCTCATGCATCAGAAACAATTACATTCCTCTGGCTGCTCCTGCTTCAACACCAACACCTGCTCCACAGATTAGGAGCCCCCTGATCTACAGAGGAAGAATTTTTGAACATGGTGGAGATTGATGACTTGCATCCAGTGAGAAATTGAAGCACTTTATGTGAAAAGTAAGGGAAAGAGACACAGTAAATAGAAATATCCTCAAATGAGTTGGAATCTTTCTAACTTAGCCTGGTTTAGATGAGCCAAAATGATGAGGAAGGTTGTACAGAAATTTTTCAGAGAAGAAAGTACGAGCTTTGATTTGGCTTTTACTTGAGCAAAATTAAATATGCAAACAGAGCAAGTGGGATGTGGGATTATCTGTAGAGCTTTGAAGTGGCATTTAGACTGTGTCCATTCTTATGATCCAACATATTCAAAACAATAAAGATTAAAGTAATGCTTTACGTGGAACATCATCTGTGCCTTTAGCATATGCAAAGACTTTGCCTTGAAAAGTTTTGCACATTTCCATGGTGAATTAACCTTTTTTTTTTTTTTTTTTTTTTTTTTTTTTTTTTTTTTGTCAGATTGCCTTTCATTTGAGGAAACAGAGGCTCTTGAAAATGAAAGTACATCTGCACAGTACAGGCTCCCTTTCCCACTGCTTTCATATCTTATTTTTCAGTTTCTAATTTGTGGCTGAAATCAGCATTTCAGTCCCTGGCTCAGTTTATGATTTTCTGATAAAAGAGAACTTTCAACAACAAATAAACTGAATACTGGGGAACAAGTAGAAAAAAAAATACTAAAAGACAAGACACATTTAGGGCTGAGCTTGACTGTTTACATCTGTCAGAAATAGCAGACCTTGCCAACTGCCCCAGTTATGAATATGTTATATTGAAACTCAAAGCCTACACCTGAGCCATATTCATTCTGAACATAAAATAGAGTAATAAAAAGCAAATTCAGTATTCCTTTTTTGAAACCATGGAGTTAAGTTGTTGTTGTGGATTTGGTCTACTTGGTGATAGAATTCCCTACCAGGAGCAAAAATATAGGATGTACATTAATAATATATTGATTTGCCCTTACAGAACACATTTGTGTGAATATAAACTGTACAGTAAATAGTTTTGTCTTTGCATGCACTTCTAATGAGAATACATGCACTTGTAATCTGTATGTTGCCAGGTCCCTGGGCATTTGCAGTTTTATGTTGCCAAGTTCAAATTCTAGGTGCTTCAAGGAGCTCAAGTAGAAATAAACAAAAATGGTATTTTGTAATTGTGTTCCATCAGACAGACAACGTAAACACAGGAGCTGGGCTGGTTTACATCAGAATGCATTTGATTATTCACTACACAATGAATAATCCTTGTTGTTTTGGTTTGGTTTGGTTGGTGGATTTACTCTTTCTTCCAGCATGTGGAGATTTTATAATGTGCACCACGTTAGTTCAAACTAAACCCTAATGTTTTGCTTGCTACTTAATAGTTCTAACAGCATGGCTCTGCATCACATATGCCTATTCTCTGGACAGTTACACACAGTATTTTGGGGTGTAATTCAGGAAGAACTAGGCTATGACCACCTAATTCTCAAAGCCAATACATGCACCATATACTGGAGAGGATGTAAGGTAGGAACTGCTTTGCCTTTCAACCTGAGGCAGCATCAGCTGAGCTCTGTGGATTAGTAGTTTTTAAATTAGTAGTTCACACTGAACAATAATCCTAGTGAAAGGTAAAGGAGACTAATAAATAAAACTGTTTTAAAAAAATCAAGTTAGACTTTATTGGTTGGATTTTTATAGGTACAATGGCTCTAAGAATGCCAGCTGGCAACTTTGTGAGCCTTATGGTCTGCAAGGCTGCCCTGTTCCTGAATTGGATCTTTCATTTTGTTTCTGATATTATCACGTGGACTATGCTCAAGTCAAATTTATTAGTAATATCTTTCAACTGAGAGTAATTTCAATGCTTCCCTCACTGACCTTACTATGATTCACCTTTATTCATCAAATCGACTCATTTACTCTCTTTGCAGAGCAAGGCATTTGCTCCCTTCCCACTTTTCTCTTACCTGTCAACTTTAGGACCTTTTTTTTTCATTTGTCAGTTGTTCTGAACTAAGGACTAAGTAATTGAAGTTCCAGTTTTGACATTTCTCTCTTCTGCTCATCAGTTGTATCACCCTGAAGAGTGGACATAGGCAAAAATCATTAGTAGCAGCTTATGCAGAGGAAAGAGGGAAGAGGAAAGCATTTGGTGTATAACCTCGATATAGCTCCTGCAATAATACCCTTAGTACTGATACCATGCATCTGTGTTAGTGCACCATTTCTGATGAGAGCTGGCTTTCACAAGACACCTCTCAACCACGCCAGCTTGTTCTGCTGGGTTCACATCAGGGAGACGTCTTCACATACGTGATCTGGATCCCTTCTGCATGAATCTGAACTGGAAGAGGAATCCTGAAGGACACATGAGGCATGAGAGCCTGAAACAGGCATTCAGCTGGTGGATCAGACCAGAGCCAGTCTATAAGCTAAAGGCAAACCAAACCAGAAGAACCTGGCATGTGTGGAGCTAGGGCATGAGATTCTCAGATCCAGCTGTTTGACTATACAGTTCTGTGCCTGTTGGTCTGCACCGCTGGCTAGCGTAGGCGCATCACTGGTCATTGTTGTCATTAAGGCTGCCTAGCTTTACAAAATATCTTCCACTTTCATATAATTCTACCAAATTTGAGACATTCCATCTAAAATTTTCCCTAGGATGATAATGCCTGAAGCTTCATTAGCTCAGCTATCAAAACTTTTCTGAGAATGAGACTGAGATTAAATGTTCCGCCCTACCAATTAGAAGAACAAGGAGATCTTGTTGTAGAGCAGGAGTTTTAAGTCTTCAGGGAGGAAGAGATGAGGGGAAGTCCTCAGTATTTTTGCTCTCTTGACTACACAGAAAGATGGTGAAATCCTGTTTCAGTAACTGCTCTTAAATAAGCCATGTTCATTCTCTGATTATCCTTTGATTGATATTATGATTAGATTGGAGTAGACATTGGAAAAAAAATCTTAAAGTTCAAGTATTGGAACAGGGTTCCCACAAAAGTGTTTGAAAAAAACGTGTCTGTGGTGCTTCGGGAGATGGTTTAGTTGTGGGCCTGGCAGTGCCAAAGCAATGGTTGACCTTTGAGAGGCCTTTTCCAACCTTAATGATTCTGTAATTCTGTGTTAATTCAGAGCAGGCTTCATCCCTTAGGGTTGTCTTGTGCTGACACCTGAGGTGAGTTGCAAAGACCCAGCAAATTATTCACTTAGAGCGGCTCCTTCAGGAGTGATCAGAAGGCATTGCCTCATGCTTTTGCTGATGACAGTGGGGAGGCAAGGTAAGCAAGGACTCACAGAGAAGGCAGAAAAGTGAAAAATGTATGAAGATGCTTCTAACATCAGGTGTGCTCTTCAGAAAAGACAGATACGCTGACTCTAAGCAGTACATTCACAAAGTATATGAAAGTACAGATGCTCTATTTCTTGTACATATTTTGATCCATCCTTCAGAGTTAGTGTTAAGCACCTTTCCATATCAGTACCTGAACTGTCGTGCACGCCTAACCTAGCCTGACGTTTCTAGGTTAAGTGTTAGCTCCAGTTAGTGTGCCTGAACTCAAGTGAAAGAGCATTACTAATTAAATACCAATTTTAAAATACCCCAATTCTCTTCACTGTTCTTCTGTGCATTTATGTAGACAGTAATTGACACTGGGCTGTCTCATACCTGTTCATATTTAGGACTAATTGCTGTTTACTCTTTCTCAAGAAAAAAAAGGATGCACAGACTAAGAAGAATTGCTAGTTGCTGCTCTGGTGGCATGTGCTGTGCAATCTAGGGCAAATTAGACTATCATTCTTTTTTTCCTTTGTAGTGTCTTTGGTAATTTTTCTCTCATCTTTCTGATTCTGTAAAAAATACTTAAGAACTTCGGAAGGTGATGAGCACCTCCCAGACTGAACTCTTTGATATAAACGTGTTGGCTGAGCGATTCTGTTTGTACTTGTCCAGGTAAGCACAGTGAACGTGCTTAGCAAAAAGAAACACCCTCATCTGCCAGTGAGTGAAATAAGACAGCCCTGGAAGAAGGGTGCTCCATACAGCACTGGTCAGGCTCCTTGTATGCACCACATTATACTGTGAGGTATTTTTTCCCACTCTTAGCTATTTTCATTTCTGCAATGAGCAATTACTTGGGCACCGTGTTTAGGCTTTCTCCAGTGATATATTTCTGAAAATAAGTAGTCTGTTTTAGAGAGAGTGGGTCATTGCTTTCAGCACTCTGTTTGCCTGATGATGGGCTACTGTCATGCAGGCACAAGACATGGTCAGTAGTAATCAGAGACTTACCAGATCTTCTTTTGGATAATTTAGTGACAAAAACCCTGCATGGTTTAGATACTGAAATGAATTTATCTTGGAAGTTATAGGCCTGAATAAATAAGAACACATTGCATTTGTCATTTCCTAATTGGCATTTTGATTTTCTCTGAGAATTCATTCACTCAAGTTTTAATAGTGTCTTGTCTGTGAGTTATGATTTACTGTGAGATCCGTGGTATGAAGCAGACAGAACAGTGATGCCTGTCACACAGGCATGTACTACTGCTTTTTAACTACCAGGCAAAGATTTAAATGAGCAAGCAGCCTTCAAAAAAAACATCAATCTCAGTAAGCAGTAAAAAACCTGCTGTCATTAACACAGTTTCAGCTGAGCAGACATGCTCAAAGCAATGCTGAAGATTTTGAAACTGGGCAAGTACAAAGCATCAAAGGAATACACAGACACCAAAGAAATTCCTCATGGCTTTTTGTTAGGAAGTACATCACAAAGAGAGAGGACAACAGTATTCAGCTCAGGAGAATTTTTCTGGTTCTTTTCCACCATTAATATCTATGATTGTGCACTCACAGCCTGGGTCTGTTAAAATGGAGACAATATTTAGAAGGCCCAACTACTAGCCGTAAGTAATTACAAATTGTTTTTTCTCACACTCATTTACAAATCTTATGTGAATAGACTGTGATCTTCGTGCTTTTATTACAGAAAGTTGTTCAGGAAATCTTCCACATAAATAAATTTTAGACATAACTTTTTGACTGTACAAATTATAATTATTAGCTGGAAATGGGTTATTCAGCCCTGTGCTTTAAGCCCAGTTCTCTAGTTATATGAAAAAGACTGTAATAGAGGACTAATAAGACCAAATGCCAAAACCCTTGATTCTCTCAGGGAGTCAAGAGGAAAATTTCTTGTGGGAATAAAGACGTGTCAGAACTTCATATTTCCTGTTGATGAGCTAGGATTTATTTTCATTGACACATTTTTCTTTCATAAATAATTTCTGGATCTGGGTACAATATGTCATTTCCGTGAGCATTGTCACAAGAGGGTTTGCCCTTCTTGTTAGCAAGCACTGGTGGGTCCCAGCTCAGAAGTGAGGTGCAGTGACCATGCCTTCTCACAGGCACCCCACAATACCTGCCTTGCCAGCCTGCCTGTGTTGGAGGCCCAAAGATAAGAGGAGACTTAATTCAATCAGTGCAGTGTGATATTAACATGGTTGTGTGAAGGGCTAAAAGAGATGGTTGGTGGGCACTATGGCATCAGCATCATTCCAATTGTCTTCCTGTCCTTCTGAGCTCTCAGACTCCTTACTCCCACCCTGCTACCACCTACTGTTCAAAATGGGACAGGTATGGAAAAATATACAAACACCTAGAAATTCCTTAAGCAGCCAACACAGCCGTGGCATAGCACTTGTCATCTCAACCACTACACAGGATATTTTGGTTTGGTCCTTGTTTTTCTCCATGCCCAGGGTTAGGGGACTTCATGGGCTGCCCAGGTTAAAATTCAAGGAAAAAAAAGAACATTGATGGCAACAGGCAGAAAATAAAAACTAGCAGAGAAGAGGGTTGTCTTGTGCTTGCATGTAGTTACTCTACTTTGACCAGTAGTAGAAGTAATAAACCATGAAGTAATAAAAGATGAGTTGTCCAGCTTTTATTTGTAATTTTTTTGTAGTCTGAAATGCCCCATGTGTTGGTTTGTAGGAATGAGAATGAACACCATGGTGTCCTGTATTGTCTCTGCATGGAGCCCACCCTGCCAGGCCCAGCCATGCAGTTCTCCTTATCCTGTTGCCATTTTTTTGCACCTTCCTCTTCTATATTAGCTCTGGAGTTACTAACAACAACCACCCCTGCCCTGTTTTCTTGTTGCCTTTCTGCAAAGAGCTCTCTGGTGCCTTTTTTGAAAGGCACCTCCAAAGAAACAACAAATTTGAGAAATGCACAAGCAATTATTTGCTTTGCTTAGACCCTTTTTACCACTGTCAACTAACCCATCAGTAGGTCATGGAGATGTATAGGCAGTAATTAGCACCTATAGCCTAGGAGAAATTCCTTAGTTCTTTCCTCCTGTTATCATACACCATATGCACATTTTGCTTTTAGCTTCCTGACACACTTCATGCATTTCACAAAAAGACATACGTATGAAAACACTGCTCAAGCTCCCAGAATTCTAGAAAACCTTTGGAAGATGTATTTATGAAATATCCAAGAGAAAGCAATGAATAGACATTGACTTGTTATCTTCTTTGTATCTTTTTCCTATGAGAAAGTAGTCTGTGGGGTTAATTTACAGCAGATATAGGTGCTGGGGAAAACAGGTAAATAAACAACTGACCTTGACATATGGCCATGGAAACAAAAATCTGCTCTCAGTTTATCCTTTTCTAGTCTGCAATGTTTATAAGTATGGTTCAGCACTACATATGTTTGCTGGAAAAAAAATTACTGCTGCTAGCAATGCTTCCTTTGGTAATTTAATATTTATTTATTTAGCATATAATATTTGTTTAATAAGACATTACTGAAGAAGTGAAAAATGTTCTGTGGTATTTCAAAGACATCGCTGGGTCTTGCTTTCGCACTGAGGCAAGATCAAGTAATGTTTGCCATCTTTTATAGTTCATGCAATCTGTTCTGCAAAGTCTGGCTATGCCAGCATTTCCAGTCTTCCTAGTTAAAAATTCTATAGATAGAAAGTTTTCCAACCTAAATGTTTCTTACTAAAATTGAAGAACATTTTCCTCCCACTTTTTTCATTCAATGGACTACGGAAATTTTTTTTCAATTTCTCCTTAATTTTTTTTCCACATATTTAAAACTACTATCATATGTCCAATAGCCTTTCTTCTCCAGATTACCTGTACTCATTCTTCCACTTGTGACTTTCAGTCACAAGTGCCAAGTATGTGATCATTGCCATTGTGCTCTGGGTCCTCTACAGTGTTTTGTAAGATGTGGTGCCCATCAGAAAACATGGTAACTAAGGTAGTCTTCAACCCCTGATGTCATATTTGTGTTGAATTCCCAAAATGCATAATTTAAAAATTTCCCCCACTATATGGTAAGTTGAGTTCAGCCTCATTTGTATAATGTATAAAGTGATCTCCCTTCATGGGCTGCTTCTGCTCTTATGGTATGACTGCATAATGTCCCTGAGTCTGGGCCTCTTCTGTCATGCCAGTCTAATCTTTGGTCATATCTC
Organism: Urocynchramus pylzowi; assembly: GCA_013397555.1. Classification (NCBI taxonomy): domain Eukaryota; kingdom Metazoa; phylum Chordata; class Aves; order Passeriformes; family Fringillidae; genus Urocynchramus; species Urocynchramus pylzowi. The sequence continues at coordinate 1,318,851 of VZRH01005110.1, read as the reverse complement.
TCTGCTGGCTTGTGTGAGCCTTTAGCCCAGGCATCTACAAGGGTTGTACAAAACCCATGAAACAGATTTCAGACCAAAGGTTGTAGCTGGTAAGAGCATAGTTCCAGATACATGATTCCTTCTTCATGTCTAGTAGCTGATTTGATAACAGGTGTTTTCTTGTTATCTCGTGTTATTATTTCACTACTGAGGTAATTGCTAAAAGTCACTTTCTCCCTTTAGAGACTCCTTAATATAAAAGGAGCATTGTGTAGTAATCCTAGGAAATGTCATTTTCCCCTATTATACATAGCAGTGAGAGGCAAAATGATTTTACTTTTGCTGTAAATGAAACATGCAGAAGATATAGATTGTCTCTTAAGGAAGTCAGTGTGGGAATACAAACAGCTGTGAGCCAGTAAGAGATATGTAAATACTATCACCTTAGTCATCCCTTAGTAAATATTTGTGTGAAATGTGTTATGCACCATCTAATGTAGCCTGAAATTACCCTGTGGATTAGAAGCAGGAATATTTCCTCTTCAGGCAGACCATGTGTACTGGTTTAGGGCAAATTTGGGAGGAAACCTTTATGTGGGGTCCCTCTAGAAAGCAAATTCAAGTGGCCCCTCCCCCAGTTGGTTCAGGAAAAATATTTCCTTGGAGAAAAGTAGAAAAAACTGTTTATTTAACAAACTAAGTAGTCACAAGCATTAAAAAATGAGTAACATTAAACAATGAAACCTCTACTGTTCTGAAGAGATGGCAAATTAAGAAAGTCGTGAGGTGTAGCTCGGTTTACTCAGCCTCTCATCAGTCCCTCCTGCTTTGGAAAATGCTGCAACCCAGGCCCCGGTGGGCCACAGGTGCGAGCTGCTGGTGCTCTTCTGGTTCTTCAGTCCAGAGCAGGTTTGAACAGTTCCAAGAAAAGGAAAAGCCACAGTCTGGGGAACTTCACTGCCTCAGCTAGCTAAAAAAACACTAACTGAAAAAGCAAAAAAGTTTTTTAATTAAAAAAAAAAAAAAAGTTCATTTGTGCTGCAGACAACACAGTCTAGGAGGCAGAATGTGGAGGAGTGAGTGCAATGATGAAAACAAACTCCACACTTCTTTTTCCCTCCCCTTTGCTCTCAGAACCAGTCTTAAAGGTTGCAGAGCTTAGTACCCAGCATAAACAGAACAGACAACTGGGGATACAAGCATCATAAACTCACCCTAGGACACCATGGTTTGCCTCCTACCTCATGCCCTCGCTCTGTGAGGCTGTGCTTTTCTGGCTGAGCAGAACCCAAGTGTAGAGGGAGCCCAATAACATCCTGAAGGAGCTGTACAGCAAATAAATCACCAGATATGCACAGAGACAATGAGGTGTCTCCCATGGGTGTCTCTTCCCTGGCAAGGCACTGCCAGGGTCATCCCTTCCCAGTGCTGTGTTGTGCAGCCAGTATTGTGTTAATAAGTGGCTTAGTCCTATGACCTCTCTCTGGTGTTGACATAACTTGTCACACAGTATGTCAACATGCTCACAGTGTTAGTCACAGATCAATGTCCTCCCTGGCTCACTGCTGAGCCACAGGTAGTTGCAAGAAAGGTAGACACTAAAAGAAAAGCCAAGTAACAGAAGGGTTAATAGTGAACAAAGGCAAGGATGTGAGTCAGAGGCACAGGACTCACAGATGTGTTTCATGCAAGCTGTCAGTCTGATTTGAAGTAATTGGGGTTCCCTTTGAAGGCAAGTGCTTGAGAGAAATATGGAATGAAACAAAAAGCTCTGAGCAGCTTCCAGGCTGCTGAAAACTTGCAGCAGGCTCCAGTAGCCTTGCAAAGCAGCAACAGAGAGAGCTGTGAGCAATTGAAGGAAATCAAGTCAAGCTGGCTGTTTCTGATATGAGAGCCAAGCATTCTGCAGCACACAGGGCTGTGCTGATCTTACTGTCTGGAGGACTGCTCGTCTTCCTAAGGGGGCTCTTTGAGCCAAGGAGCACTCGCCTTCCCTTGGTTGCCTTCAGTCCTATGTCCCATTGATGAAGCTGTTACTGGAAGGGAGATGAAAGCAATGGGCACAGCTGGCAGGGCCTTCAATTCTCCACATTTGGATGAGGCACTGCAGTGGCACTAAGTGTGTGTGCTGGCAGGCAATTAAAATCAGCCTGATTCAGAAAACGTGAATGAGCTTCCCAACCTCTGCTTTGGCAATCAAACTTGCTCACCATTACAACACCGTGCTAATGAGTGCTTCACAGGATTGAGCATAGAACACCTTGTATAATTTAATAGGCATCATAAAAACATCTAATTGAGCACCCACATGCTTCCAATGAACCTGTGGACCAGTGTCTGAGGAAGACCTGCAGGTGGCAATGAGGCCGGGAAGTGATCCTGGTTTGAACTTGTCTCATTATATTGGTGCTATCTGGAAGTGTGATTCACATGCATGCAGGCACTTTTTTTACGTTTATGGTCTTTTCTGCCTTATTACCTTTTCATAAAATGCTTTTACAAGCAGAAAAAGTGAGAGGGACATTGCACTTTGCCGACCTGTGTCTTAGCTTGTTATGTTCAAATTACTCACAGCAATTGTACAACCTGCATATATTGCAAGTTGATATATGTCTCCAGGAAAGAAGAAGCAATGTAAATAAATGAAGAGTTTCATAAGACACTAATTTTGTTGCAACTTTGCATTAATAAATATTGTCCTCCTCAGAAAAGCAAACTTCTGCCGGAATATTTTTGCAGGTATTGTAAAGTGCCACCCTTTCTCAGGGGTTGTTTCAATGGTTAATCCAGTTGGCTTCATGGACCAACTGCATTCTGTTCCCAAAGTGTTCAAAGAAAAAATTCATATTAACCTAAATGGTTTATATAAATAAGAACATATGTTCTCAAAAATTCTAGTATTTCCTTCTGTCTGGGTTTTGGTTTTGTGGTTGAATTATACAGATATGAGCCCTTGGAAGAGCAATGCATTAAAAATATTATTATAATAATAAAAGTACATAAATATTATATATAGTATAGATATATTCATAAATATATACATTTGTACGGTTACTTCAGAATTCTAGGCTTGTGGAAAGATATTTAAAAGTGGCAAGATCATTTTCCTAAAATAATTTCAAACTGTGCTTTCCTACAACAGTAATCAATCACACTTTAAATATTTTTATTGCTACAGGGAATAGTGTGGCTCTGTTGGCCAACTTGTCCTCCATTTTCTGGCTAAAATACCAAGAATTTTAGAATTATTATGACCTGTAGTTTGTTTGTTGAGTAGAATGAAATTTTTAATTAAGTAGAATTAAATTTTCATTTTTTAAATGCAATCTTATTTTCCAAATAATCTTTACACATCTTAATTGCTTAATATGTTATTTAAATGATAGTTTAAAGGTTATTTGGCTTCTTTAGCTTAATTTTGGATGAAAACTTTTTCAAAGGTCAATTTGCTAAATTGCTTTCAAGGGAAAAAAATATGCTGAAAATGCGATTTTCTATTTGAGATAAGTTAGCAGACTTTTCTGCACATGGTTCTGTTCAAATAATCACCATATGTATTTTCCATATTGTATCAAGATACACTGTATAGCAGGACCAGCTAGTGGCATCTGCTGCTAAATTTGAAAATTTCATAAACTCATGATATACATGCTTGAAACAAAAATGTTCTTTGCTTTGGTCAGTTTGATAAAAAAAAACACCCATTAATAATAANAAAAAAAAAAAAGTAAATTTTGAGGCTTAGCCTCTGACCTTAACCTCAAGAGATGTTTGACAGTGCATTCCAAGTGGGTTTGAATGGCATCCTGGTTCAGCTGTACACCTGCCCCTGTATCCCAGGGCTGGCACAAGACTTGACCTGTCTGCTTGGCATCTCCTCCCACCAGTCCTGCCCATCTACTGACCTGCTGTCACTTGTGTTACTGTGCTCTCTTTCCATTCTAGCCATCCTTTCTCAAGGGCAGCCACCATTCCCTGATCAATGCAGCTCCCTTCAGAAGATAAAGGACTGTAAGGATGAAGTTGTAAAGACAGAAAACAGGCAAGCAACAAAAGTTTCTTGTTGCATAAATCCTTAAGAGAAACTCAGTGAGTGTATAGGTTAGTCCAGGGAACACCTTGTGGAGAAATTAAAGAGGTTATTGCCCAAACCAAAAGTGACAAAGGAATTGTCTGGAGAATTTTTTGTGAAGAGACTGACTAAAACACCCCTGACTAAAACACCCCAGGGATAAAGATACACCTAAGTGTTGAGCATCTCTGCATCCTCAAAAACACTGCTCTTGTTTCCATAAAACACCTTTTCTGTGAGATCATTTAATTTTGTCTCATAAGGCTTGTTTTTCCAAGTTGAATATCTTTGTTGGAGTCACAACAATCAAAAGAAGTATCAAATTCAACTCGTGATGGCTTTGAAAATCTACCAGAGTTTGATTTAGAAAAACCTTTGAAGTGACCCTTGCTTCTGGCTTTTAGATCTCTGATCAGCTAATTAACTTGCCTCAAAAGTTGGTATCACTAACAAAATCTCCAGAAGGAGTCTAGGATGAAAATTAAATACCTGCTCTTTTCATCAGTAATCCACACTTATTTCTTCAAGATATCAAGCAGTTTGTTTTCATGTATTTATCCAAGTCACAGATATTTATATATGTTACCTGCATTTCAGAGCACACACAATTTTTGCCATTAAAATTAAATTCTGAATAAACTCAATATTAATAAGACTTTTTTTTTCTTGGGCAGCTTTTTTAACTGGACCCACTTTGCCTAGTTGACATACTCTTTGATGTGAAAAAGAAACAACAATAAAGACCTAGGGCGTTACCTGAAAATGCCTCCTGAGTTACTTTAATGAACCCAAGGCACAGCTCTGTGGCCTAACATTTGGTTAAAACCATCTGAAATTTTGTTCTGGTCATGGCTATAAATTGTAGCAAATCTCTCAGCTTTAGGAAAGAAAAATGCTCAGGGAAACCAGAGGACCCAGTGTCTTTCTGTCCTTGAGAAACAGTCATCAGGAGAAACTGGGACTGTCAGGAAATACTAGGCCACCCTCATTTCTCTCCATGACCTCACTGATTTTCACATTGAAAATGTGAATCTAAGCAATTTTTCACAGTGTCCTGCCCTGAGTAGAGGCTGGGTTGGCTGTCACCTCCTGCCCTCTTTCTGTCACTGCTCTTTGAAGAGAAGGTAAAAATTAAGAGTCAATTTAAATGACAGATGCCAAAAAAAAAACCAAGTTCTTCTGTTCAACATTGATACAGGGCAAAAGAAGTCTGCTTCAAAGCAAATCCATTTTCAAATTATAGTTATAATATTTGCCATTGTTTAATGTGTGGGTAAAAAAATCTGATTCACATTCCATCTAACCATCACAAATATTTTGAGATCCTTTCCTCTTTTAAAAGTATTTTTGCTTACATATGTGCATAAAAAATATTCTGATGTCCTCTCCAGATTAACACACTGGAGCCAGGAAAAGATGTTACAGCTGTAAGAAGTGCGAAACATGAGCACTTGCTTGGAATATACTGAAGTGCAGAAAGCCTAAAGAAATTCTATTAACTCTATCATAATATATTTGAATAAAATTCTAATTTTTCTTCAGTTTTGTTCCTCCTGAAATAATTTTTCTTTAATGCGTCAGCACTACATCTAAACAATACATTATCACCAGCAGCTCAAAATGAAAATTAAAGTAAACTAAAGTAGGTTTATCTGCCAAATTTAAATATGTATTGTCTGGCTTTTTCTTATTAAGTAGCTTTATTTTAAAAGTGTCAAGAAGAAATTCTTGTTTTTGAGACATACTAAGATATTTTAAGTAAGTCATAAATATAGGCATAAAGACATAAATTTAGGTTAAGTGTTACATTCCCATTTCTCAAATCTTGGTTGGACTTTTCTTATGAATTGCATCTTTCTGCATATGAAAACTCCATTTCTTACCTGCATGTATTTCTTTATTTTCCTCAAATATTCTCTCTGCTGACAGTTTCTAATACTGAGATGGAAGATTCTAGACATGGTTTTGTCAGTGCTCTGTAGAATGTGGCTCTTGGTATCCTTGCCTACACTATTTATGTGTATCCAGCACAAAATCATCCTGGCTTTCTTAGTTTCCCAGCACAGATTCACAACCAGTTTACAACCTGTATATACCTTTAGTCTCTCCTAGGATTATTACTTTCCAAGTATTTCCATCAGAAAAAGTTATGGTTTAGATTGCTATTTTCAGAATGTACTGGCCTGCTTTTATTTTGAAGCTCAGGCTCCTAATCCTGCTCATATTGCCACCCTATTCCTTGTTATTCTCTTTTCTCTGCTCGTAGCTTTTCCTAGTTTAGCATAATGTGGATAATTTGGGAAACCATGTATCTCTTTTTCAACACCACCACCAAATCTGGTCTTTGCTCTGAAAAAACATTGACTGATGAGTGGACTGGATGGTTGCTAATCTGGAGAGTCCACTCAGCCTTACTCCCAATTTACTGCCTGGTTTTGGTCCAACAGAGTAAAACTGAAATTAGAACTTCACTTCAGAACAATACATCTCTTTTTATAAATAGGTCTAGGGTTTGGAGGTTGAGTAATTTAATTTCTCAGCATGCAAAAATATTTTTTTTAACCTTGTAGAGTTTAGTGGTGTGAAGCAAGGTCAGTTTACTCATGGTGCAACTAATTTATGGAATTGTATCATACAAATGGATTGATTGCACTGCTATTTGGGAAGAGTGAATTAAATAATTGGCTAATGCACATATACATTTGTTTTTATAGTACATTTGCTACATGCATTCACCTTACAATATATATTTGAATTCACAATATCAGACACATTTTGAATAGAGGTTTTTCATTTAGACAATATCTATTAATAATATTGCAGTGCACAGAGAGCTACAAATAATCTTATAGGCAGTGGTAATATGTTGTTCAAATATTAATGAAAACATATTAATTTAATTCCTAACCTTGCTCAGTTAATCTTAAATGGCATAATACTACCAGTCTCCCAAGGATAAAGCCTGCACAGATACTGCCAATAAATGGAGACAAGTATATGCCATTTGTTTAACTGCATAACTGAAAGTTCCCTCTGGTCCAGAGAGAATAAAGGTCTAATTTTCTGCCACTAAAAGTGATTTTCTCTTCACAGAGAGCTGAAGGATCTACTGTTTTCTATTCATCACTGCTACTGCCAGACTTTGATAATATCTATTTTCTGAGAAGTGCTAGCTAAGAGTCAAAGGCTTAGGCTGTGTTAGAGAGGCTATGAGGGATATTTCTTTGTTAGAAAAGCTAGGAGGAACATTGCTTAAGGAATTAACATGCATTTTTAATGAGTGTGCACTCTTGTGTATGTCCTGTGACAGATTAGTCATTCCAGTCTTACGAAGCATGCTTTGCCCTTCCAGATACTGCCCTCCACTTTTGCTCCTATAAATAGTTGTAAATTCATTTCTGAAAGAAGAGGTCCAAGGTGACTAAGAAAAGAGGATGATTTGTTGTTCTGATAAAACACAAAATAAAAATAAAGCTGTAGCCATAACACAGTTTTAGATAACAGTGGAGGAGAACAGAGGAATTTAGAACAGTTATAAGGGGAGAAGTAAGAAGATTAGTTTGTGTGCAAGAATACTGATATGAACATAAAAGGAAGGAAAGGGAAGCTAATCAAAACCAACTTTAATATTTTATATCAAAGTAACTGAGATAATACAGTAAAAAAAAAAAAGAAAAGAAAAGAAAAGGAATATGAAAGTACTTTCTGTAGAAGAGGTGCAGAAGTTTTGCATTTGGAAGTGTCAGCATTCCTGAAAACAGGGGGGAGGGGAGAGAGAGACTTAAAGTGACATGGTCAGGGAGTCACACCATGGATGAAGAGATGTATTTGAGAGCTGTGACTGTGGGTAGCATATAAGGGACTACAGGAGCTGATGGGGATTAAAAACTAAAGGAGAAATTATGGGGACAAGAGGAGACCATGAGAACACCAAGTGAAGAAGCAAGGAGGTAACAGTATGGGTAACACTGAGACCCTGAATTTGGCACAAAGATGCAGCTGACATCATGATCACATGATTTGAGATGTAAGAAGTTATATGGAGGATAAAACAGAGAGCATGGAGCTAACACATATTTTTAGAGAAAGTAAAATAGTTAACCTTATGAGACGAAAAGGAGCTAATATGGGACAAAGAAAAGAACACGTGTTCTATCTCTGTCCTGCAGCCTCCATGGAATCATCCATTTTATCAGCAAGCTATGGAGAAAAGTAGTAGGAATGCAGCACTAGGATATGCAAAGTGTCTTTGACAAGGACAGGGCTGAAAAGTGGTACAAAGCAGTAGCCTGTGATGTTTAGAGCTCCCACTAAGGAGAGGAAGTGAAATGCTCATTTTATTGTAGCCAGCAGTGTCTATGCTGTTTCTCTTGAGAGCCCCTCTTTGATTTTCTTGAATTTTAGTTGAGTAAGAAGCTGAATGTTTTTGGTTCTCCACAATGTATGTGGGAAGAGTCATGACAGCTTTTATCTTCTAATTCTTTACCCTGAGATATCTTGGTTCAGGACTGCATTTGGGTTTAAAGACTGTTTTCAGAATAAGGAGGTCTCTTCACTCTGAAGAATAATGTTTTATCTCCTCTTTAGCAATACATCACTGTGGCAAGTTTTATTCAGACATTTAGACAGAAATATCCCAGAGCTCCCTCAAGAGTTAAGTAATCCAGGACTGCAGAGAAAGAAACAAAGAAGAAGAAGAAGATGTGCTTCTCTGGGGATAAGTTAGGCATGCTCAAACTCAGGCTTTATTGAAATAATTCTTATCAATCTGACTGTGAAACAATGGAAGGTGTAAGATGGGATTGAGGAGCTGAAGACTCAATCCTAGAAATCTTTGTTCATGTCAATAATCCTTCATTTTGTTCATAGACTTGAATTGAATTATGTGGTTCTAGTTGCCAGAGAAATGTTAATGGGAATTAAAAACAAAATGAGAGTTAGAAACAAAAAGTTTAAAATTGTTTCTGGGCAACTACACTTAGTGGTATATATAGGGAGATTAGACCAGCGGTAGACCTGAAGCTGATTCATAAAGAGTGCTGTTCTTTTTTTATCCTCAACATGCCTTCATTTTCATGTGAATTTTTAACTGGAAAGCCCACAATAAATGAGTTCCTTAGGAATATCGAGGACATACTGGATGCAAAACTACTGAATACAGAGTTATAATAGCCTCATTAGAGATGGTCAGTTAAAATTCAGGAATATTTCATTTAACCAGGCTCAATGTTAATAGCAGTCTACATCCAGTGTTGTAAATTATTAGCAACTTCAGAAGCCCCTGATAAAAATTGACAGGCTAAACTCTTGCTAAAAGCCTTAGATTTGGATCCAGAGGTAGGCATAGGACAGCTGCAAAATGAGTTAAATCACCATAAAAAGAGAATGAGGATGCAGAAAAATGGAAATCACTTTGTCTTTTCAGCAGGTCGTTTTGAATCCCTTTCTTTTCTCTCATTACTTTGATAGTGGCTATGAAAAAAACTGGCCCATTTTTATTACATACATATTTAAAGGATGTGATTTTGAAAGATCAGTCTGTACTTTTGTCTGTGTGGCTTCATGCACATGTTTAATTGTGGAATTTTTTTTTTCCTATTTCAAAAGTGATGTGTTCAGAATACAAATAGGATTGATTTTCTTTTCAACACAGGGTTTACTTATCCAATTCAGATGTGGTCTATCAATATAAATGTATTTTAGCACAACAAAAGAAAAAAGCAGAGACATGGAGAATCACATAAATGCATATATTAGGAGAGCCAGGAGCTGACAGAAAAATCCTCTAAAATTAATTGTGTGTGAGTGTTACTTTTATTCCACTCTAGGTATATCATTCTGTTCATGCTAGATAGTCACTTGAGAAGAAATATGTTCATAAAGTAAACTTCAAGGAAAACAGATCTGGAACAGGTGCCTGAAAATTGCAAAGCCAATCATCACATTGAGAGCCATGACTATAGTAAATGGTCCAACAGTCACAGCTGAAGAAATAAAAACACTGAAGCTGTTTAAAAAAGAATTAAACGGTATTGTGAGGGAGTGAAGGGTGTTGAAGCCCACTGCTAGCAGATGAAGCAAGTTTTGAAAGTACTAATTGTTTCTGTTCAGCCCTTCTCCTTTCATATATCAAGATAATTACACTCTAAGTTGTGTGATTAGAAAAAAAAGGGGAATGGGTAAAGTTTGAATGAACACTTAAAAATCCTCAATGTGTTCCCTAGCAGCCCATACTTTCTGCTTACTGTAATAATGGATGTAACATGCTGACTGATTTCAGGAAACTTTATCTCAGCTTTCCAGTGTGGGAGGGCACTAGAGCCTCCCTGTCACATGTGTTACCCATCTGCAAAGTAAACACAGGAAATTACAGGGTAAGGTGGTGATGGCTTGTGGCACTTCAGTAATGCACACTGGAAATACAGCTCTTCTAATGCTCCCCTACACCTGGTCAGACCTTTGCTCTCCAGAGGTCTCCCAGATGAATTGCAGTGTGTTCCTACTTGCACCACTGCTAATGGTTTGATTTCAAAGCAATCAATCATTTAATTACTAATAGGAGTTAAAAGTCAGGAATGACAGTTTTGTGCAGCATAGTTCACACAAGCTAAGAGCACATGGCAGCAGCCATACGTGTGTGTAGTTCATTAAGCATCAAGGCTTAATGAAACCCTAGGGAAATATTTTTCCTTTAAATCAGTGATTAAAAATACTGGGCTGAATTTAACAAAATAAGAATGGATATTGTGAAAGGGTTTAACTTTTTTTTGAAATTATGTGGCAGAAATGAATTTTTTTGTATGATATTTAGGCACTGTGGCTAATGGTTGAAATTTGTCTTTTCAGAAATCAGGTGCTTTTAAGGATACAGGACACTCCAAATCAAGGTGTATATATGTATTGCAAATGGCATTTAAAAAAAAAAATACTTATATATTCTCCGTGTTTTATTTTTCTCATATAATGCTCTCTCTATCTCATATTTTTAGTTAACTATGAGAAGAAAATTTTGTTATAAAATGTCAGTCTCTCATTACATGCTGGTGTCCATCTTTTCTCTCATGAAAAATACATAGCTCTATGACTCTTTGTGCACTCATTTATTTATGGTATGAGGAAGCTCATACTCCCCAGGCCATAACACTTCCCTCTTTGATTCTCCCCTGGGCATGCTTCTGGAGCACCACAGAGAGGTTTTCCTGATGTTGTTTTTTCTTTTGTTTTGTTTTGTTTTGATTTGCTTTTTTAAAGCAATGAACCTGAAGGAGAGAAGTTAAAGGGAAGGGAAGAGACATCCTGTTGGTCTTCTCTAACATCTGCTTTTTTCATTTTTCTTTGGTCAGCTTTCACTGCTAAAAGTCTATGCAGTGACTTCTCACCTTTTTTCCAAGAGCACTGGTTGTTCAAGAATAGAGTACTCTGCACCCTTATGGTCTACTCTGCCTTTTATTATGCTTGAGCTATTGACACTTATTTCTAAATGTTCTTATGATACAATTCTGCCTCAAAACATTTTCCCAGACAGTTTTCATTTCTCTCCTGCATACTTCCCAGATTTTTGCTTGACTGTATAAAGAAGGGCCAACATCCAATTAAAAGATGCTGCACGTCTATCAAAAGAGACTGAATATTGCCTCTGGCTACCAGGGTATCAAAGAAACATCTATCTGTGATTTTTTTTGGGATCAGTCCAGCTTGCTGGCTTTCTAAACTTCTGCAAGTAACTCAGTAAGCTAGTTAATGAAAATAGCAATTATCCTTTACTATGTTTTTCAGAAGTATATAGCAAACCAATTCCTACTGTAAAGCATCAGCTCTGAATTAATATGAGGGGTTTTTTGGTGTGCCAGACAATACATTTTATGCCCTTGGCAAAGATAGTGTCTTTGCCACTGAGAGAACTGCACATAATACTACATCTCAGAAAAAACAAAAAGCTGTGTCAAAAGGAGAGTATGGCTTAATTCTCACTTCACACATACCTTGATGTATTTCTAGTGCTGTTAACTGAGTGACATTTGATTTGTGCTAAGGAGGATTAAAGCCAAGTCTTATACATAACAAATGCTGGCTTTATATATATTTTTATTATTTGTACAGAAATAAAAACCCAAAGAATTCAATTACTGTCATGGTTTCACCTGGGATAGAGGCAATTTTCTTCATAGTAGCCGGTACAGTGCTGTGTTTTGGATGCAGTATGAGAACAGTGTTGATAACACGGTGATGTTTTAGTTGTTGCTAAGCAGTGTTTACCCTAAGTCAAGGGCTTTTGAGGCTCCCATCCTCTGCCACTGAGCAGGTGCACAAGAATCTGGGAGGGATCACAGCTGGGACAGCTGACCTGAACTGGCCAAAGGGATATTTCATACCTTAGAACATCACACTCAGCATACAAATGGGGGGAGTTGGCCAGGAGCCACCAATCCCTGCTCAGGGATGGGCTGGGTGGCAGGGCATGGTGAGCATCTGTGTTGGGCATCACTTCTTTCTCTTGTGTTTTATTGCCCTCTCTCTCCTTTTCATTACTAACTTTATTACTATCATTAGTATTATTAGTATTACATCAGTAATATTAGTGTATCACTACTGTTATTAATTTTATTGCTGTCATTAGTATTATTAGTAGTATTATTTTTAGCTTCAGTTATTAACATGTTCTTAAGCAATGAGGTTTACTCTTTTTTTTTCCCATTCTCCTCCCCACCAGGGAAGAGGAAGGAGTGAGCAAGCAGCTGCATGGTACTTAGTTGCTGGCAAATCATGTCAATAACTTAGATATAAAGCTTGTTTTGGTTAAATTAGGGGTGTACATAACTAGTAAACCAATGTAAATTGTTTTCTTTGTAGGCAGTTATTTATTTCCTTTCCTGAAGCCGAGTTTGCCTTATTTTCTGTAAATCTGAACTATAGATAACATATATTTTAGTATGTATACATAAAACTGATATTATGTCGATTGAAAGTAAAAAATGCAAGGGACTTATTTCACAGTCTAGCTGTTTAAAAATCTCATCTGGAATATGTTACTGAAATCTGATTTTATAGATAACTCTTATCACCATCAATACAGCCTATTTTATTATATCTGTTTGGGCAAAAGTGTAATAGATATATTTACTAGTTCTAAGACTATCCATACATTTACAAGCTTGTAAAGAATAAATCTGATTTTTTATGGAACTTGAGAAATTTGGAGCTTTCTTTCATTTGCTGTTAACAACAGAAAAATATGTAAATGAGTGAAGGAATAAAGCAGGGTCGATTTGCAAAGACAAGATATAAAGAAGCTGATATAAAAGGTCTTTTATCTAGTGTAATGCAGCGCTTCTGAAACAAATTGAGCCTTTTAGTCACCATATGGCACTTTTAGAGCTCTATTATCATCCTTATATCCTAGACCTGTGCTCTAACCAACCAAATTTCCCCTCACACAGTGCCTTATTTATTTCGTTATGTGCCATTCACATTTTGCATTTGACCGCTGGTTCTGATTGGAAGGAAGAAAATGAATCTTCCCATAAGAACAAATGGGGATGTTAGTGAAGATAAGAGCTGTAAAACTAAGCAGCTGTCTCCTGCTTTTCTTTATTGACCAAAAAAAAAAAAAAATCCAAACTGCTTTTATCCTGTAGGTAAAACTAGGAGCAAAGTATGGTCCCTTGCAGAGAGGTAAAATATCCATTCTAAGCATACATCTCATCACATGAGATACTAAATTGTTACAGTTGAGTCATCATCTCTGGAGGCATCTTCAACATGTGTAGATGTGGCACTCAGAGACATGGCTTAGTGGTGAACTTGGCCATGCTGGGTTAATGGTTGGACTCAATGATTTTAGAGGTCTTTCCCAACCTAAGCAATATTATGATTCTAGAGGTCTAAGCATAAACCTACTGGATTAAAAATAGTCACTGTAAGTATCATGATATAAGTACATTATAAAACATGTATTTAGAGAGTTAAAGGGAGAGGAAAAATAGAGCCTGATCTGGGGAACTCTGAAATAAATGTGACTGTTCCCTTTTACCTGAAAATAGACTCTCAATCAAATCTATAAAGACATGACTTATGAAGGCATTTTCATTTTCTGAATAACTGTTGGAAAATTAACACAATCATTTATTTCCAGGGCAAGTTTCATACTCATTCAAAGTCATGATGAAAGAGCATCAAACAAAAATGTGATTTTAATCCATATTTTAGTAGAGAAAAAGAGAGTGGGAGGAAGGTATGAAGGTTGAAGACTGTTTGAGGTCATAGGTCCTTCATTTAAAAGGAAAGCTCTGATAACTTAAAAGAGATAATGTACCCTTTACATAAGGACTTCCAGCATCTCTATGAGCTTCCTGAAAGTTATCAATTCAAAATAAAGATATTTAGGTTAATCCTGCAGGTTAACCTGTCAACAGAGTAATAATGGGTATGAAAAGAAGTGGAGGAGAAAATGGTGCTATTTTTTTGATTGATAAATATGCTATGTATTTGACAAAAAAAAAATTAGGCATCAAAATCCATCCAAATCTTCAGTTAATGTTTTCATAAAGAAACAGTATGATAGGATCATGACTAACAAAGGAATGAAAATCCAAGATGAGTGCTCTGCATGGCTGATCACTGCTTGTGCGTTGCAGACAGGGACCCTCAACCTTCACACACCAGGAGAGTTTTCCAAGTGGGAGCAGTCCCTCCAGACATAGCAATAGCAATCTGCTTTCAGAGTGGGAAAGCCAATTTTGTAGAGTTCTGACCCAGCATGCTTTAACTCCATGTTTTATTGATGGAAATTCTTGTGCTGACACGCCTTAAATATTCTTCACCGTCTATTAAAGATATTTTTTTCACCTGTTTCAAAAGCTCAGAAATCTCAGAAGGTTGGATATTAGGAAAAACCTCTTCATCAAAGAGGGTTGTCAAGCATTGGAAGAGGCTGCCCAGGGAACTACTTGAGTCACCATTCCTGGAGGTATTTAAAAGGCATGTAGATGTGGTGCTTAGGACATGGTTTAGTGATGGACTTGAAACTGCTAAGCAAGTTGGTTGGACTTCACCTTAAAGGTCTTTAACTTTATCTCTACCTTGATCTTAAAGGTCTTTACCAACTTAAACTGTTCTGTGACTGAGCATTTCTGCCATCAGTCTTTCAACCTGTGTGCACAAAGGTGAGAGAGGAGCAGCAGATCTTGCCACAGGCAAACAGGAGACAACAAGGAGGATTTGAGGATTCAGTGTGAGGAGTTCACTTTGTTGGTGATGGAAGTGGCTGGGTAATTTCAGCCTCCATTGCTAAATACTCTAGGTGCTGAAAAGCAAAATGTTTTGCTTTTTTTCTGTATAAATGAAGACAACCAAAGTCTTTAAATCACTCCTCTTGTTCCCTTGTCAGATAAAAGAAACAGAAGCAGTTAACAAGAAAAGGCAAGTTAGCTGCTTCTGAAGATGGGAAATTATTTTTAGAAATCACTTTTGGTAGCATAACAAGGAGGAATCTGAGAGAAGTTAAGAGTGTGGATGAAAGTCTGGCCCTGGTGCAATTAATCTCAAAACTCCTACAGAGGTTTAAATACCTTTAAATGCTTTTTGGTACAGATTTACCACATATATAAAATAGATTCTGCAATACTGTTTAAAAATCAAAAATGCAGAGAATTTAAGTGACAAGTGTAATTTAGATTAAGTACTAACAACACCTAATGAAAAGGAAATAGCCCATCAGTCTCCAATAAATTTTCAGGGACCATTTCCTTTCAACAGCAATAATAACCATAATAATGATAAAAGGAGAGAAGCTCTTCAGTCAGTACATCTGTCTGCTGCCAGGAGTGTTGCAATCAGTACAGAACACTGTATTCTGCTCACTTTCATATTAATTCTGCCTCCTCACAGAGTGTCTTGTGTTATTCCCATCCCCAAAGTGTTCTTTCCCTTTTGTGCCTGTTCCTTGGCTGTTAGACCTCCTTTCGTGGCCAACTTCAATGAGGCCACACAAAATCTGAATGGCAGCTTTGGCACCATTTCAACTATAGAGGCTTTTCAGCAGAGTAGGCAATGTCTATTGCAAGGACATAAGATTTTACAAAATACATATAAATCCTCTTAAATATGTAATTATTTACTGATTTGACCATTGTGTCTAAAGTATTTAATAGTATCTCTCAAAAACTCGGGACAAAGATGAGTTTCCAATCTAAATCAACTTTGAAATACAAAACAAACAGACAAATAAAGAATTAAACAAAACAAAAAAAAAAGTGCAAAATAATTTGGGAAAGTGCCCCGAGACCCTCTCAGTGTTTGACCTGTTGGATTCCTAGACATGAAGGTTGAAGACTTTGTTCTGGATTTCCATGGCTAAGTTTGCATGTGAAATACCATATTGTTTAGCTCCATTGCAGTGAAGCTGTGAGGACTGAAAATATGAAAACAGGCTTTATTAAAGGAAAATAGCTCCAGTCTTTAAAGACTGAGACTAATTCCTCCACACAAACACACTATTTAGTGATATTCTGAAAACCCACTGCCAATTCTGTAAACACTATATGAGATAATCCTTAGGGAAAACAAAACATAATGGACAGAAAAAGTGTTAAAAAACAGAGTGGCTGGACTAAAAAAAAAAAGCAAAAGAAAAGGTTCATTGGAATCCTGGGAATTACAGAGACCCTAGATTTGCCTAGTATTGTGTTTTGAAGTTTCAGCACTATTTGCAAGACCTGTGTAAAAGCTGTTATTTTTGCATTCTTCTCTATTATGTTGTGAATCATCCTTGGATCATATTTCCTTGGGTAAGGAGGGTGGAAACCAGAGAGATAATAGAAGAATGTAAGGTCTGAAAGGCAGAAGAATTCCTGCAGCATGGCTGGCTAAATGGTCAATGAAAAAGCAGCTTGGGGAGGCTTTTTCTGTTACTGTGAATTATGACTGAGTTTCTAAATGCAGAGGGAGACAACAGTGCATCTGCACTTTGGCATTTGTGAAGTAATTTGTTCTACAAATGCAGTATTGATTTCTTAGAAGAACACAGAAATTTACCTTCAGAAATTTTTCCCCATGTGATGAGATTTTGGCTTTTTGCTTTTCCTTTCCTTGCAAAGGAGTCCACAACTTGAAATGGTCTCCCTGGCTACACTTATTACAGTATAGTTCTGTTCTTTTCTTACCCTTTAATTTGACCTTTTTAGATGTGGTCTAATAATTTTCTGTCCCATCATGTTAATTAGGAATCGAACATTTCCACCTGTTAATGCAGTAAAGTGCAGTTGTTCTTTTGCTAGAGCATAGTAATAATGTCACTAATTGAGACAATAATTGTCGTGACACAGGATCCCTCATTTTGCTCTGAATGAGTTTTACCTATGGGAGAATTAGGCTGTGACCTGACATGGGGCTTGTAAAGTCTAACAAAGAGAGAACATGTTATAATCACCCTGTGAAGCCAGAAATATCCACAGCAGAAATAATTACCAGTGGGCAGGAGAGCTTCTGTGGGGCTTCAGCAGCTGTATGCTGCTGTTAGGGACTTCTATGCATTAATTTGGCCAGTATTAGCTGTGGGGTGCATCCTTATTCACCTGCATGCCTGTGGAGGAGTACAGTGTTACAGTGGCTCCTGCACTGAGAGGATTTTCCTCTGGGGATCTGGGATAGGTGGGTGGTGTGGAGCCACCTCAAATCAGCCTCTGGAAAGCCACAGAGATGCTGTTAAGAGCCTTTGGGTGTAAGTGGCTCTTAGACAAGGTTTTCAGAGCAGTATGAATTGCTCTTCTCAGAAGAATTGTGCTTCCAGGGAGTAACTGAGAGATACAGATGTTTTTAATGCCTCAGGTGATGATGGAATGACACAACCCTAAGAGAGACCTGAACCCTTTCACTTGGTCTTGCTGATGCAATAGGTGAAACATAAAGGGCACAGTGGGATGATTTAGCAGATCTGGGCAAAGAAACCAAATTTCTTTGATGTCAGAACAGCTTCTTATTCTCACTTAGTATCTCAAAACCACTCAGAAACACTATTTGAAGTGTCTTTATTAGTCATGACATTAGATTGTGGTCTGTGTCACTTTGGAAAAATTCAGTGTGAAGTACCATCACAAGTATTTTAAAGCAAAGAAAAAACAGGTGAAGATGAGTTGATTTTCACCCAGAAGTTTTCTTTGCCCTGTTTGTGTTAACTAAAATGGGATTTGGGATGTTGGCTAGCATGTGACATGGGGTCAGGATTATGTTTCTCTTATTCTACTATACTTTAATAGAACTCCAGTATCTAACTTTTTTTAATATGACTTCAAGACCTCATGTCTCTTCGGGCCGTTATCACAAAAGCTCTAAACTGTGTTCATGAGTTATCATTATTTGACTTGATACCATTTAACAAACACTGTGAGCTTTCTAGCAGCTGAGACAAGGTCTAAGTGGTTTGCTGATGGAAATGTATAAGCTGCTATGTCTTGGTCCTTATTATTGTTCTGTGTGACACTTGGCAGGGGGAGGGAGCAGCTGGGTAGTTGGGCTTCCATATGCTTCTTTACACAGTGGGTGCTGAGATAGTGGAACAGGTTCCCCAAAGGGACCTGTGGATGCCCCATCCCTGCAACTGTTCAAGGCCAGGTTGGATGAGCCTTTGTGCAACCTGGTCTAGTGGAACATGTCCCTGCCCATGGGATGATGATCTTTAAGGTCCCTTCCAACCCAAAACATTTTATAGCTCTATAACCATTCTGATTCTATAACTATTAAGCTGATACTTCAGTATGTAGCTATGTACCTCATATGAGGGTTAATTAGCAATGTGCTTATAGGATTAAGCATGATTTTTGAATTTCTGTGAAAGGAAGGGAGTGGCAAAATATCTGCTCTGGACTTATTCTAGTTTGAACAGCTTTTGCCCATAGCAAAACCAGGACAGACATTTGCTATATTCTGTCAGTAGCCAAATGTTAAAGATAGTGATTACTGTGATCTTTGTCTAAAGGTAAGGGCTGCTCAAATTGTTAAAATAAGTATTTGCTAATCCTTTGTATATATGTCTTTCTTTTCAAGATTTGAAGTCTCAGCCAGGTAGGGAAAATCAAAAGCATAGCTTTCTGTCACAGAAACACATTATGTTTGGCTACAGTTGCTTTGCTTTTATGTGCTGTTACTTTTTGCCTGAATTTAGTGCACTCAAGCATTCTCTTGATGTTCATAATGGCTGCTGCCTATTATTAAGATATCTTCATCAATCTCTTCATGATTGTTCCTAAAGATTTTTTTCTCCCCAAGACTCCAGGCTGTTCAAAGCCCATCAGTTTGTTCAAAGTCTGATTTAACTTTTGGTATATCTGACAGGCCCATCTGCAGGGATTCCAGACTAACCATCTGGAATCATTTGATCTTAAACTGTATTAGAATAACATTTCAATAAACCCATGTTTGAATGCTACCATGTTTATCCAATAAATACTATCTCACTATTGGCTTCTATTCACTGAGGAAATTAATTCCCTTTCAGCTGCCTCACCTGCAATATCTAGTCAGATTTGTTTGTTTTTTGTTTTTTGGTTTTTTTTTAATTTAGCTTAGATACTCACTCTGTCCAGTAGGGTGCTGTATTTTTATTAAGCACTCGATTATAATATACTATAAAAGTAAGAGCTCAAACAGGTTATGGGCAGGCATTGTAAACCATTTTTAGGAATAGAAAAGCTTTTCCCATATTGTGTGAAAACAATTTCTATGGTCACCCATTCTTCTGTTCATAAATCAGCCACTAGAGCAGTGCAGCTGGATTCACCTGAGGTTTGTTGTCCTTCCCCAAGGTCCCCAGCAGCCCCAGGTGTCCCTCTCCCAAGAGTTGCCAAGCTGATCTACTCCTAGAGTGAGGTGTCTTTTCAACATAGAGAAATTGCTTTCCATAAGTGCTTTTCTTTGAATTTAGCTGAGCTTTGACTGCTTGGTGATCTAGATAAATAAATCCTAAACCCTGGGTTCTCTCTTTTCATGATCTTAACTTGCTGCTCTGACTGCAAGTTATCTTTGTGAGAGCTGAGGACAGAAAATTGCTAAGCACCATGATGGAGTATGTCCTTGAGCTCTGCAGCTGGAGACACTAACCATAATACCCAAAGCATGCCATCTATATGCAATATAAATAAATAACTTTCCAGTAGTTCCTCCTTTGAAGGGTAAAATAAGCAAGGCAATAGCATTAGAAAGCACAGTTAGTCTGAAATCCTTGCTAAGCTGCAGATTATCCACAGCTATTTCCATAGCCCTTTGTGGAGTCAGCTGGCCTCCTGCAAGCAAGGAATGGGAAAATATAATGAAGGATTTTGCTCTGGTTTAGGCAGATTTTTTTTCCCACACAACCCCTGATTCACTTTTAGTATCTCTTCTTTCCCATGGCATTTAATATTTTAATATTTCTTCTTTCCAAATACCTCTCTTTTCTGTCAATTTTCATCATGAACATAAAAAAAACTTTAGGAAACAAGGTGAGCTAAGCTGTTAATGCCTATTGTGTATTAGTTGTGTTAAACTAACAAAGCTGGGCAGAAGACCAAACTGCAGCAACTTACCTAAGAGAAAGTTATATTTTCATATGCACTGCACTTACCATAATTCTTTATTCTTGCTAGTTCAACCCTCTAAAAAATAAGGTTATTTTGAATAGATGGAACTTGATCTGTAAAGCACTTGATTAGCACAAAGGATTCATTATGCTAATAAGAGGTTATTAAAAATATGGGAATTGCATGTTAGAAGAGTTGCTTACCTAACTGCCCATATGAAAATATCTTTTATATCTGTTTCTGTTTGTAACTTAGTACCTAAAATGGTTTTTCAGACACATTAAATCTCTCTTTGAATTAAATGTGTCCCACAGGCAGGAACTCAGCTTCGGTAGGAATTAGTTTTTACATACAATAATATAATGATTGTTTTTCTGTGCAACTCATCTAAGGAAGTTTCAGAAGAAGTAAACATATTTAGAAAGTATTTGGGAGATATGTAATGCTACAACTAAAAGTAAAAGAAACTAGAAATATCAGTCAAAATATCTAATTTCCCAGGGGTTTGTACAGACAACTAAAAGAATATTCTTTCCATCTGGATTATTCACCTTCTGTAATGCAGATTGGACACAGCATGGGTTACAAAACAGATGGGAGAGGCATATAGTGAAAAGGGAAAATAAGAAAATGAAAAAAAAACATACTGCAGGAATGGCATTCACTGTTGTTTACTACAAAAATGACAATTTGCTTTTCTGACAAAAAGATAAAACAATGGTTATTTTGCTGGTGTAACCTTTTGATCCTTTGTAGATATCTGAGATGGATACAGCTTTCAGAAACTTCTGTGTTGAAATGTTGCAATTATAAAATATTTTCATTCTGTGTAATACTATTTTTTTCAGCTTTCTTTGTGTGTTTGTTTCACTAGTCTTTCATTCTCCCCAGTTGGGAAAATATCTTGTGGCTTCTAAATGAAAGTATTTGGTGTCATTGGCCTATCTCACCAAGATTTCAGCTGGCTATTTTAAATGCCTTACGTATCTGTGTATGGTAAGAGGGTGTGAAGTTAGACCTACAAGGTATCAGCCTCCTGGAGTGGCAGCTGGAGGCTTGGCAGAGCATTTTATGATTCCTAAATTTATAGTAGATGCATATGTTAGGCATCTATTTAACTTCTGGGTGGGTGTAGACATTTGGACATCTATCTGGCAATGTTTCAAAGGTGTTTCTGAGAATTACAGAATTATTCTCATGTACAGCCCAGCATCAAGCAGTAATTTAGGGGTTTTTTTCCATGTTGAAGATGCTTTCTGTTTTATGGTGGTGTTTTATTTAGCCAGTTGGGAAGGTAATATCCCATCTTGATTAGTATCTCTTCACCATCAGAGAATAATACACCCACACAGAGCTTATTTCTGTTTTCAGCTTTGGACAGATTTCCTGTGTGTCATATTTTTTTCATAATAATTGAATCTTGCCCACATAGTAGGTAGCACAAAACCTGAAGCAATCAGATTCTGCTTTGCATCTCATCTGCTCTTGTTACAGCTGTCAGACATGGTTATACCCTGTCCAGATTCATAATGACTTTAATTATGTTTTTCATATATTGGTCCGAAAAAAGACAGTCAACTGTCTTAACATTCTCCCTTACAATGGGTACTCAACAAGAAGTATGAATCATTATTGACACACTCAAAATAATCTGTCATGCTGCTTTAAAATATTAATGAGAAAAGCCTTGAGTCTTTTGATATTAGTAATTGTTTCGTGTTGTAATTGAATTTGAAAAGCTCTGTTAAGATTTTTATCCTCTGACAGTAACTTATTATTTCTAGAATAAAATTGTTTGATAAGTGGTTTAGGTGGCAGCATTCTGAAGAAGCCCTTTGCACTTCATTTTTCTATGAACAAAGAAAACTAACAATGCACTGTAAATGTAGACTCCCAGGTCCAGAAATTTTAAACGAGTGTGTAATTTAGTATCATAAGATTTCCAAAGAGGTCATGTTTTCTAGATGCTTGATCATCCATCCTTGTACTTCTCATCTGAAAACTCTCTGATTGGTTCTCCTCTTTAGTGAAGGGCAATCTACAAAATATACCCAACCTGTCATCTGATGCCACACTGCTGCTGTGTTCCAGGGCACTTCTGATTCATCTTGAAATTCAGTTTTGCATCCCAGCATGATGTCTAGGTTTTTTTCCCCAACATTAAGATATTATGCATTCACAGCCTGGGTGTGGTTCATTATTCTGTGGAACTGCTATGTAGCCTGTTGTAGCCCTATTTTGTCTTCAGGTAGTTGGTTATTCCATATTCCTACTCAAATACAGTAATTTGCACTTGGACTATACTTTTCTCCAAACCTATTGTCCTTTTGCCAATATTATTTTAATTCTATTCTTGTCCACCATGGGGTTTGCAACCACTGCCAGTTTACTCCATTTGGAATTGTGAAAGGCATAGTATCTCTGCAGATAACCCAGTGACTGCTGAAACTGCTGGGTAGCACTGGGCCCAGGTGGAATTCCATGGAGCCCCATCAACAACTGTCTCTTAATTAGGTGGAGGACAGTGAGTAGCTGTTTCTGAGTGCAATTTTCAAGCCAGTATTTCAGTCTATACAACAGTACTTTCATCTAGTCATAGTTTGCTTACAATAATGTCAGGCAGTGTCAAATGCTTGCTAAAATCAAGATTTGTCACATCTGATTCTCCTTCCCTAACTACAAAGCCCATTATCTCTCCTAAGAAGGAGCAGACTTGCTATAACATGATTCAGTACTTAACACCTTGACTTCCTACTAGTACATTTACTTACAAACTGATAATTTGATTCCTTTTTTTAAGAAGTTTATAGTAAATGAAGTTAGGGATAGAATTCTGTGTGTTCTCTTTCCCTTCTTTCTTCCTGTCTTTGTGTAATGAAATGGGTACAATCTTTGATTTTCTGATCTCTGGCCTCTCCTGTTCTTATTAAATTGTTACAAATATGTTCTGAAATGCTTGAGATTGCTTTAGCCAGACTTCTTCATGCTTTGAGGTGAATTTACCAGGACTAGTACATCTGAATTTTTTCAGGTTTCTATTTTAGGCAAATGATAAATAACATACTCTTCCTTATTCTCACCTGAGTCTTTTATGAGAGTCAGTTGCATTATTTCACCAACCACAGGTAATCTTTCTGCTGAAGAAGGGAATAAAAAGAAAAGACACTAAGGGTTTTTTGCCACCTTAAGGTCTGTAGTCCCCTGAAGGCAATGCCATTGAACACAGCCAAGCCTTACATCCACCTCTCAAACACATGCCTTCAGTCCTGGAGGAGATGTTTCCATCTGGAATATAATTATTGCTGCCACATGAACCTGCAGCCTCAGGCAGGGTTGTATCACTGAGGGCTTTGACAGCTGATTACTTGAGCTTGCCCTTTATTAGTATATGCCACTGAGTATTTTTTTTTTTATTATGCTTTATTCTCTTTTTAGTTGTATCTTGTCTTGACCTTTCTGAGCTCATCCTTATACACTTCTGGTGTTATTTTATATTTTCTCTGCTAATCTGTATGCAGGTCACCCAGAAGACTGTTATTGAGCCAAATCCATCATTTTCTATGTTTCTGCTTGGAAAAGTTTGTACTTGTTCAGTGTGTGTTCTTCCAGTCAGTCTGACCACTTTCCTGAACTTCTCTTTTTCATGGACCTCATAGACCTGGAAGCTATGTTCCATCTCAGGTCACTGCCATCTGGTTCCTGGGTGTTTAATGTCCTTGTCCCCCTGTTCTCCTCCCAGAATTGTCATCTCTAGTAGTTCAGGGCTGCTGTAGTGCAAGCTGTTTTCCCATTCAATGTTATTTCTTGTAGATATTATTTGGTTTATGTATTACAGCATCAAAAGGAAATCTCATCCCTCTCTCAGGACTTTCTTCACGAAAGTGAGTAAGATCATACAAATTTTAAAGTTTTTGTAGTAGCACTTCTTACCTTTAAAGAAATGTAAGAAATACTTCATTTTTTTTCTTCACAGTGATGCACAATTTCAGAGAAACCATACATAAGACAAAATGACTGTACTCTAGAACAAGTAACAATATTTATCTAAGTATATTAAAATTTGCAAAAAACCCCAGCTATTAGGTTTGCACTGGGTTCCCCAAATTGCCAAGTTTAATAATTATAAAAAGCTATATAAGAATTTGATAAATTGAAGGGTAGTTTCATCCAGATAGATCATCCAGGTCATAGATAAACAAATTGAATAAGAGTGGACCCAGTACTGATCCCTGGGGAATGCATTGACTACAGGCCTCCAAGTGGGTTCCACTCTGCTGATCACAACCCTCTGAACTCAGCCATTCAGACAGTTCTTGATCCACCTCTGTGTCCCTTCATCTCACCCACATTTCCTGAGCTTACCTATGAGGATGTTGTGGGAGACAGTGTCAAAAGCCTTGTTATATATTGCAACATGTTTAGTAAGTTGACAATGGATTAAAAATATGAAAAATACAAAGAGCTCATAGGTTAGTAGTGGCCAGACTGACATCAGTTTTAGAGATGGTACTGAAAATGGGTCCCACAGTGAACTGAGTAGTATTTTAGAAATTTAACAATTAATGTAACACATCATTCTTTTCATTTGAGGTCTTTTTTTTTTTTAAATTATACTTGTTTTTATTCTTAGGTATTATTTTTTTTTTATTACTGCAAAGACTGCCTGATAAATGTGACTTTTTGACTTTTTAAAGACTTCAGAATGAAATCTATAAAGTATTTTGACATTTTGTAATAGCCAATTTAGTCTTAATAAAACAAAAAAAGTTTTCCTGGCCCAGCTCCAATCACAACCCATGTTTTTCACAATGAATGAGGTTGCAAGGAAATTTTAGATTATGAACTGCTGTGAGTAATCCTAGAAATCTAAGGTAATAGCTGATCATCACTAATTTCTCACTATTCTCAATATTTCATGTGGAAGCATCAACATCATGTCTTCCTTTTCATCTGGAATAGGCAGCATACCTAACTAAACCATTCCATGTGAATTTCAAAACCTGATTACAAGGGACTTCAATTTATTCATTTCAATTCAACAAATATTGGGCTGAAATTATAATGTGTACATTAAGCCTATAGTTAATATTTTAATCTTTTTCCCATTGTGTGCATTAGACTTCCATGCTTCTAAATTTCCAACTATAAAACTTACAGCTGAATTTAGCAAATGTAAATAGTAATAAATTGACATCTTCAATGCAGCAAAGATGAGGGCTTAATGTCTCCTGGGTATATGGGCTGGGACTTCCCTGTCATATCTGAAGTCTGGGTTCTCACAGCCTTTGATGAACATTTTTCCCTGAAAATAACAGCTTTTGATCCATCTATAGGACTGATCTATCCAGTATGTTCGGGACTTTGGGTTCCATAGTTTATTTCTGATTCATGTGGGAAATGTCCTTCAGTTTGTGATGAAGGACAACACCTTAGTCTGTGATCTGATAATTTGGTTTGATTTCCCATTGTCCTTATATAATGAAAAGTGGGATTAATTATTTTGTATCACTTCCAAGCTGTTCATTATTTTATTTTTTGCTATGATTCTGTTTAATTAATTGAATTGTTCATTCAATTAATGAATTGTCTTCTTTCCAAAGGTGAATTTGTTTAATATCTCCCTTTTCTAAACCCACTGTATCTTTGATTATCTTTGATACTTTTCTGTGTAATTGCTCTGATTCAACTACTTCCTTTCTGAAATGAGGAGAAAGAACTGTGTGTAGCATTGAGGATGCAGGACACAAGGGATTTGTATGGTGGCATAATGATGTATTCTACTTTCTTTTCTGTTGCTTTTCTACTATTTGATTCTCCTTTCTGACTGCCGCTGAGCACCGAGCCGAGGTTTATAATGAACTATTCACAAGTTTCCTGAGAGCTAATATCAAATTTAGAGCCTATTACTGTATATGTGTAGTTACAGTTGGTTTCCCTTATGTGCATTACTTTACATTTATTGACACAGAATTTCAGCTCTAATTTTGTCACCCAGTCACTCAATGCCCTTAGATCCATCTACGACATT
This sequence comes from Urocynchramus pylzowi, assembly GCA_013397555.1. Lineage (NCBI taxonomy): Eukaryota > Metazoa > Chordata > Aves > Passeriformes > Fringillidae > Urocynchramus > Urocynchramus pylzowi. The sequence goes on along the minus strand of VZRH01005110.1, from coordinate 1,292,222 downwards.
TTGCAGTAGACTTTTGTTTTGCTTTGCTGCACCGTGTAAATCATACATGGTTTTTATACCCTTATACTTTTCAGGGGGCTGGTTGGCAGCAGGCTCTGGAAGAGTCAGCAATGTGCCCTGGCAGCCAAGAGGGCAAACTCCACCCTTGGGTGCACCAAATGCAGCATCACCAGTCAGTTAAAAGCAGTGATTATACCACTGTGTTTTGCATCAATGTGGCCCTACTGGAGTGCAGTGGGCAGCTCTGGGCCCTGCAGTTTAAGAAGGATGTGAAGGTCCTTGGATGCACCCAGAGGAGGGCAGCAAAGCTGGTGAAAGGTTTGGAAGACATCCTGTGAGGAGCAGCTAAGGATATTCAGCTTGTTTGGAGAGAAGCAAACTGAGGGGTGACCTGATTACTCTCTCCAGCCTTCTGAGGAGGGCAAGTGTACTAGCAGGTGCTGATCTTTTCTTCAGTTTTGATATCCTGTGATAGAACATGTGGGAATGGTTCAAAGCTGCACCGGTGAAGGTTTAGGAAGCATTAGGAAGCATTTCTTGACTAGTAAAGTAGTGCAACACTGACACAGGCTCCAAAGGGGTGGTCAATGCCCCCAGTCTGTCAATATGTAAGAGGCATTTGGACAATGCCCCTAACAATAAGCTTTAGCCTTTGGTCAGAGGTGAAATGGTCAGGCACTTGGACTAGGTGATCCTGGTAGGTCCCTTCCATTTGAAATAGCCCAGTCCTATTCTGTTCTCATCTATGAGGTTAAGAGATGAACAGTTTTTATTCCATGACAGCCTCTAACTGAGTAGTTACTTCTCAGTAACTACTGAGAAGCTGTGGTTAAGGATCTGGTCAAAGAAATTTCTGGAGGCATAAGTGTTCTTTATCAATTGAATTATCCCCCAAAGGGCTTTAATATGGGACATGGCTTTCCCTTTCCATTATTTTTCCTTCTACACCATTCTGTCATGTTTGTCCCCATGTCCTCATATTGAATAATTACAGTTTGTGCCAGTTTGCTTATTACAGAAGCCAGACTGCCTCTCTTTTATTTTCCTTTTGGTCTAAACTGGCTTTTGCAAAAGTTAACATTTCAAAGAACTCTGAGAGTTGCCATTAAAATAGACCTACCTGTGTTTCCTTTAAATGAGCCAGCTCTACTTCTCACACTATGAGGGAATTGTTTCAGCAGAGGAAAGAATGACATAAAGTTTAACCTCCCAGGTATTTATTCAGTTATTCTGAGCTGCACAGCATGGTTTAGTAGACTTAAACTTCTTTGTACCTGAAAGGAAGAAAAGAGAGAGAGTTCAAACACCCTGTCCAAGAGCACAGGAGCCCTGGAAACATATTCCAGATGTCCAAAGGTGCCTGCTTTGGTGATACCTTCAGCTTCCCCCATGTATAATAAGGTTTCTTCCAAGGACTAAGGACCTGCTCTTGAGGCTTTGGTGTCCCTCATGTAAAGGGGAAGATTTCTTGGCAAAGATGCATCCCAGTTCTGAATGCACGGAGAAGGAGAAGTATGTTAACATTTTCTCTGCCTGACATAATCTCCTTCAGTCTGGGTAATTCAGAGTCTCTCTTCATGCCAGAACGTGACCCAGATAAGCACCATCCCCGCTGTCCTCGATTAAATCTGAGCTTTTTTCCCAGAAAGAAACTACCTGCTGTAACCAGAAGCTCAGCCTAGATGAGCCAGAGCCAGGGATTCCAAAGACACTTCCATGTGAAACCTGTCTCCAGTCAAGACAAACTCTCAGTGCAGCAAATGAAATTTGCAAAAAATTACTTTTGCCAGGTGCAGACTCTCTTGCTGCATTTGCATTTCTTTGCAGGAGTAGCCTCATGGCAGGAGTTAGGGCCAAATCTACCTCCCATATGCTAAAACTTCCTGACACTTGGCTCTGGGGCAAGACAAGAAAATGCCTCCCATACACCCAAAATGTGGGGAATGTGGGGACACACTCCCTGGCCATGAAGGGATGCTTGTGGTGGTTTTGTACTGATAGTGGGAGAAAAGTCCTTTCTAGAATGGCTCCAGTGTAGCCTGTATATTTGCATTCTTCCTGATTACGGGCTGAGCTTGGATACCTTGGGAAGGAAATACTGCTTTGGGAAGCGCCCTGGGCTTCAGGCTGCAGAGTCAGGCCCAGATGAAGGCAAAGGGAGCAGTGGGGTGCAGTGTCAAGTGAAAGCAGAAGAAACAGGAGTGAGCAGGAGGTGAAGCCACAACATTTATACAGGGACCATCTACTGCAATCAAATAAACTGTGCCAGGGACATGTGATATCAGAGATCACACTGGGTCAGACATGACGGGAGAAGCGGCTTTGAAAATTCATTAGACACTGATAGAAAGCAAAGCTTCACTGCAATTCTTGATGGCTTTTCTGCCCAGTGGGAATCCAGCACAAAAGCCTTTTAGCACACACTTTAACTGGGAATACCTGAGCAAACTGATAACGTTGCAGCTTTTATGGCATTCTTGTTTCTCACATATCACAGCAGACCACTCCACGAAGGATTATAAGGACATGTGAGTGTGTGTGTGTGTGTGTGTGTGTGTGTGTGTGTTTGTGTACATCCCTCTGCACATTCAGGTAGCAGCTTGAATGAATTAAACAATGTTATCCATAGTGAGAACTACAGTGGGAAGGATCAAACAAGGACATGGCTTTCCCCTTCCACCATCTTTCATCCCACACCATTCTGTCATGTTTGTCCCCATGTCCTCATATTGAATAATTACAGTTTGTGCTGAGTGAAGAGGCTGCTATATTAGCTGCCAAGCACATAAATTCTGCCATGTTTCTAATTATAGCATTGCTCCTTCCAAAGACAAAAAACCCAGTTCAACTGTGGCTCAATACTGAATCATTTGTTCTATGGTTTAAATATGGCATATTTATACACAAGCAAAAACACACATGGGGTAGATTATGTACTAAATATGCTGTTAGATGAAAATTGATTAGGAAAAACAAAGGGATGATCAAGAGAGATCATTGTATCTCCACCTCTTCTGTCTGTCATCTGCTATTGTTTATCACCCTAGTATTTCAACAAACACACACAAAAAGGCAAAAATGTCAAAGTCTGGTGGACATAGAAGGATTTTTTTGGGTGTGATTTTCCTTGCATATATTAAACAAAATAATAATAGAAAAAGAACACCGAATTATGCAATGTCCAAGAATTTTTGAATTGATACCCACAGAGAGAAATACTGTGTGCTACTTTTCTGCCCTGCACTGCAAACCAGATTATAAGAAAAGTTTTCAGACAACCTGTGCTCATTCATGGTGCCTTATATGAATTTCTACACTCTTGTGAACTTTAACCAGCTCTTGGTTATTATTCAAAGCTTTTATTTCTGTGTGATTTGATTAATGGCTGTTCTAAGCTATTGCATGTCATTCAGGCTTTGGAGATTACTCCTGAGGTGCATTTCTGTGTCAGCCACTCCTGCTAGTCCTCTCAGAAGGTTCCACCTTAATATGAGCAGGCTTTTAAGGGTAGAGGTTAAATTCTTACTTTCCATTCATTGTAGCATACAGCATTTCCTGCCTGAGATGATGTGATGGCTTTGGGTTTATCTTTTTGGGTTGCTTTTTGTTTTTCTGTCATTCTCTGAGGTACCATAGAATGGTTTGGATTAGAAGGGACCAGACCCTAAAGATGCCATAGGCATGGACACATCCTGCTAGACCAGGTTGCTCAAAGCCCCATCCAGCCTGGCCTTAATTCCATCCACAACTTCTCCTCTGGGAAGCCTGTTCCCCTTCCTCAACACTCTCACACAGGCCCCTTGTCCTATCACTTGTAAAAAGTCACTCTGCATCTTTCTCCTAGCCACCTTCAGGTAGTGGAAGGTGCCCTAATGTCTCCCCAGAGCCTCCTCTTTTCCTCCTCTTTCTAAACAGTTGAATAGCCCCAGCTGTTTCAGCCTGTCTTCACAGGAGAGGCTCTGATCATCTTCGTGGCCTCATCTGCCTTCACTCCAGCAGGTCCATGTCCTTCTTGTGTTGGGGACCCCAGAGCTGGACACAGTCTTGCAAGAACAGAGGAAGAGAATCACCTCCCTCAACTTACTGCTGTGGCATAACTGTTGTTACTGAAAGCTTTGCAAGTTTTTTTATATGATTTTTAAGCCATCTTTATGGATTAACAGGAGCCAGAATAATATTATGTTCAGTCTTAGCTATTATTACTTAGGTATTGAAGATATATCTATAAAGGTGCTTAGCTAATAGTGGGGATCAGACTGTTATAATTCACTGAAATCTTGAACTAGACATTTTTGTTTCCATGTCACAGTTTGTTTGTCTTTAAATGGGTACTGCCTTATGGTAATGTAATTGTTTTGTGCATGTGTTATTTACATTGTACATGAAGGGAAAGAAATTATTCAGTAGAAAAGAAGTCATTCTTACAGATTTCAGTGCATTGTTGGAATTAAAATACATTCTCTGTGTCTGTTGCAAGAAGTAAGTGGAAATAATACTCTCATTATGTGCCTTCAGATCTAATAAGGAGGGAAAAATATCTTTTGGCATTCTATCAACAAAGAACATCTTTCATAATTGCAGTATAAGCAGTGAAAGAATTTTAAAAGGAGTATTAGCATAAAAAATGGCCAAGATTTGCAATATTCTGCTGTTCTGAAAGCAGTTTTCTTTTGTACCCCCTGCATGCATAATCAGTTTCCCTGGGGTTCAAAAACCTTCCCAAGTACCTTGTCACATGCCAAAGAGATTTACAGTGGCTTTAGTCACTGGCAGACATTAGGTAAGTGCAGCTCAGGTGAAGATAAAGACATTACCTGATGAGTACTTTAGGAAATACCTTGGGTTACTAGACACCATCAAACCTGAATTTCTTTGTTATATCAAAAGATGTGAAATATAGTGTGATCTACAAGTAGCTCTAAAATTATCCTTAACACTGATAAGTAAAGGTGAAAGCAAATAAAAGCAGGTGTTTAGAAAATATAAAAACAAGTAACATAAAGTCAGCTTGGCAGAAATGAAAGAAGGTCATCTTTTTGCATGCTTATTGAAAAATTAGATGTAAAGGGTTTTCTCAGTTCCTGTTATTCAGCTGACAAGCTAATTAGTTATTAAATTAAATATGAGAACTTTGACCCTGTTCTTAGGATGACTTTTATTTTCTTTGCACACTGGAGAAAAGCTAGATCTAAAGTCTCACTTGTTTATCCAGTTCTTTTTTGGTGATTTTGTTAAGTCCTCTCAGATGTAGATCTCCTTTCTCTTCCTTCTTACCACCCTCATCCACTTCACTTTCCATTTTTTCGCTCTTAAACTTTCAATGTTTAAGTTTGGCTTTATTTTGCACTTTTGACTTTCACTATATCCAGTTGTATCATTAACAAGCAATTAATATATTTCAAGATAAAACACTGTTCTGACCAGTCATGTTTAAGTATCATGTTCAGTGTTTTTACATAGTGAGGTTTCCTTTTCATTCCAACTAGGAAATTTAGATCTCTATCAAACAATAGGCAACCAAATAGATAAGAATGAATGCTTGGGGGTTTTTTTCTAATCTCTTCTCTGAGTAAAAAACAAAGGTTCCCAGATCACTTCTGTTACCATAATTCATCTTGGAGCACCAGTACCCCAACCTAGTCTGTGAGGGTTGCTCTGACATTATCATAGTGTTAACAGAGTACCTAGGTGAAATTCTGTGACCTGTGTAATTGTACACAGGATTGGATTACACAGTTTGCTCAAAATCCTCCATCTTTCAGACCTCAGAGCACAAAATATTATTTCTAAGGACTTGCAGCAAAAACAAAGGAGGGAGAATAACCCATAGCTAAGCTGAAGAGCAAGAGGGGAGAGAGAACACACTATGTTTCCCTTCTTGCTCTCAGCCCTAACAAAGCTGGAACACATCTTGGTAACATAACACATCAGTCCTCCCTCTTTAATGGGAAAGTCATTTTGGGCAACTGGATAACATGGTAGTTATACATTTATGCTGCTGGAGAAACAAATTCCCAGACCAAGTGCAAAGTTTCTGATCTTGGCCTGGGAAAATTAAGATTGTCAATACAATTTTTAATTCAAAGCCCAAGAGACACAGTGGGAACAAGGACTTGAGAACAACAAATACAGGGTAGAACTTCAAAAAACACAGTAGCTAACAGGTGTAGTAGTCTTTTCCAGCATGCTGCTGGGCTCCCAGTGCTAGCTGGATGTCTCCTGCAGTATTATCCAACAACAACTTCTATGTATTTTAAGAACAGACATTTTAGTATCTGCTCAATCGTTTCTCCATGGTAAATATAGAGCAAAAGTCCCCACAAGCTCCTGTCACCCATTTTTAGAGTCCTTACCACATTTTAAAGGTCTATCAGAGTGGTAGTCTCTAGAATCTTTCTGCTACATCTGCAAATGGCACACCTGGACCAGACCAGCTCTGTGCTGTGCTGTTTAAATTAGTAGACAATACCCCAACAGCCTGAATTTTTTTCAACTCAAATCAAATAGATTTTAGGAAGATGAAGGAGAGGGGAAAAAAAAAAAACCAAACAAAGAACAGACAACATAGAGTACTTCAGCCATTGCTGCTATCTTCTCCTGCTATGTTTTCTGGACAATTTTCCAGTTTTTTGTGCACTTTTATTGTTTTAGATTTCTAAGTACTTTCAGGTTGAGCCTCCCTCTGCTACCAGTGTAAAATGTTATGCATTTTGTAATCAAATTCTGGAAAATGCAGACATACCTTTGAGACTGTCTGTTCTTTAATTTTAAAAATTGTATTCAGTTTTGAAATTATCTATAGTTTTACAACATGTTTCTAGTAAAATGTTTATAATCAAGTAGATAGGGTGCATAATTGTATAGAGTCTTATAACTGGATTACTATATACTATAGTAGTAAATGGCTATTATTATGCTCCAACTATATACTGCTGTTACTCTGGATCTTTTTTCTTTGTCACTGTCTTGAAATATGTAGAGTTATGATTTCTTTGTGCCTGATAATCTTAGTCATATTTCTATCTTGCTGAATTGTGAAGACACACAGATACTGGGATAATATCCTGTTTCTCCTATTATCTCCCATTCTGATTTAGCACTTTTTCTAGTCTTTAATGGAGGAAAAGGGCTTTACAGTCCTCTCTGCAGAGTAATAAAAGTGTTAGTGACAAGTAGGTAGCTAAGAAGATTAACTACTCATGTTTCAGCTTCTCCTCAGTAGTTGTTAACTCCTGTGAAAATGCTAATCAGGAGACAGTAATAGGAAGGATGCTTTGTAATTTAATGCATTTTTACCTTTTTGCTCAGTAAATTTACTCTTGCTACACAGTTTCCATTTTATAAGTTAAATTTAAGACATCATGTCAAGCTTTGTATCCTACAAATTTTTAATGCATAAAGATTCAATTCTAAAAGTTTCTTCCCCATTCATATTCCCTCAGTCTTTGTGGGAAATTAGGTAATAGTGAAGTATCTTGCAGAATAAAAGGAATTGTGTTTGCCAAGTTACACTTTTGAGGAACCCCAAGACATAAATAAGAAATAATGATTTTCACATCTCATCAGCAAAAAAGAAGTCAAGAAAAAGCCGTATTCAGTGCGATGACAAGCTGGGTGGACTAGATGTGTACAAGGAAGAGTGTGAAGCACAGCTTCCATTTTCTCCAGGTTGGAGAAATCTTCCAAATCTAGTTTGCCTACAGTTTCACACACATCCTCTTGGAGCCAGGAGTACTGTACATTTATTTTGTTTATGTGGATGGTTCCATGTTGCTGCAACAAGATCTCTACAAAACTCTGTGTAGTTGCTTAACAGTGGTAAATGACCTATTGTACACCTGACCTTGAAGATTAACCTGATAGCCCAGGGTAATGCTTCATGTAATCTTGAATATTTGGGGAAGAATCACATATACTTTGAACCAGTGGAACTGCAGTATGTGAAGCTGAGAAGAAAGTAATCTCATTCTGTGAGAGTGTATTCAAAGGCCACAGCTGATGATGACAAAGCAAAGCAGAAAGACTTAAATCAAAATTATCAAAATCATCAATTTTAATAAAAAGCATTTCAGCCTTCAGAAAATGGCCTTGATTTAAATCATCAGTCTAGTTTTATTTTGCATTTGTCCTTGCTTTCCTAAGGAAGGTTAATCCACATTAAGTAGTAACTATTAAAATACATTAATTAGCAAGTAAACATACATTTTTGCACTCAGTTTGATTCTTATTTTTAATAGGATATATTCTAGTAATATCAATTTATTAAAGCAATTATATCTCACAGCATATATTTGCTCAAATGATTAGTTTTTTAATTTCTTACATGTTGTAATAGTTTCTCTCAGTTTAATGATGGACAATTATATAATCTAATTTCACTTCTATTAAACTAGGCATTTACACTTCATGTAGATGTCCATAGCTTAAGCCTGGAGATTTTAATTAGACTAAAGCATTAAGGTCCTCTTGAGAATCTGCTGCCTGCACAGGAGAAAAAAAAAAGATACTACTACTATTTTATTCCTACTTGAGGATATCAGCAGAAAATAAATTATGCATCAAAAGCATGATAATGGCATCATATCAATGTACCCATGTTCCACTAATAAGAAATCCCTTTGCAGACTCCACCCTGAAGTCTCTGCCAACTTATAGCCTAGGTGACAACTGTTTCTCACATCTTGAGCCTATCCTTCACTGTGATTGGAGAATTCAGCAACACTTATCAGCTAGTCATTGAAGAAATAAGGTTTTGGTAGAAAAATTCTGATGGGTCTAAAAATACTGTGTGTTCCAAAGAATTATGGCTCAATGATCAATAACAAGTGGTATCACTTGGGGGCCCATAGTGGGACCAGTGTTATTTCATGTCTTCATCACTGACATAGCAGTATTGCCTGCACCCTCAGCAGGTTTGCTGATGGCACCAAGCTGAGTTGATGGGCTTGAGGGAAGAGATGCCACCCAGAGGGACCTTGGCAGGCTCAAGGTGTGGGCCTGTGTGAACCACATGGACTTCAAAAAGGCCACATGCAAATAAATATATTGTACTTGGCTCAGGACAATCCATGATATCAGTAAAGACTGGGGGATGAATGGCTGGAAAGGAGCCCTGCTGTGAAGAACCTGGGGATCATGGTGGATGACAAACTTAACATGAGTCAGCAAAGTGCACTTGCAGTCCAGAAAGCCAATTGTACCTTTGGCTGCATCCCAAGAAGTGTAGGCAGCAGGTCAAGGGAGGTGATTCTACCCCCTCTACTCTGCTTTCATGATATTCCACTTGGAGAATAGTTGCAGGGCTGAAAGAGTTGGGGCTATTTAAACTTTATTTTGGCCTTTCATTTATAAAGGGGGCTTATAAGAAAGATGGAAATAGGATTTTTACCATGGTCTGTGGTGAGAGGCCAAAGGGTAAGAGTTGTAAATTGAAAGAGCATAGAACAAGATTGAACATAAGGAAGACATTTTTTACAGTGAGGGTGGTGAGGCATCTGAACAGGTTGTCAAGAGCAACTGTGGATGCCCCATACCTGAAAGTGTTCAAGGACAGGCTGGATGAAATTTGAGAAACTTGGCCTAGTGGAAGATGTTCCTGCCCACGGCAGGGAGGTTGAACCAGAAGAGGTTTAAAGTCCCTTCCAACCAAAACCTTATGTGATTCCCTGAAATATTTTATGCATTGCTTATTCTGTCTAGAGAAAGGTGTGTGCCCTAACCACTGTGTAGATGAAGGCTGGGGACAGCAGCCTCTACCCACAATTTCCCACCTGATTTTCTGCAGAATAGCACTGACAGGTGTCTTCTGAGCTACTTAACTAGCCTGGGCTCTCCAGGTAAGACTGACAGTCTTGTACAGTTCAGGGATCCCAGAAGGTTTCCATGCCTTGAACTCAATGTTGTCAAGACAAGGCCTCCTGGCCATCTGTATATTTCTTTCTATCAAGCCAGAGGCTCCTATTTATACTTGCAGGTGCTAGTGATCTTTGATGCTTTGAACATCCTGTTCCAACCCCTTCATCAGTCCCTTCGAATGATTATGAACCAGAAGAGGTTTAAAATTAATAGAATTTAATTAAAATTTAAGAATTTTCCAGCTCATATGCATCATAATTGCTTCAGTTATCAGGGAACACACGTTTAAGTCTATCACTTGGTGCCAGGCCAATAGCCAACATTTCCAGTACCAAGATTGGCAATTAGCCTGATGGCTAGATGGGTTCACATGAGCATAACACTATTAATTAAACAGCAGCTGTGTTAATCAAGATACCAAAAGTAATTTGTTGGAATAAATATTTTATTAGCATGTCCATCAATAACACAAAATAAGAGGTTTTAAGTGAATCATTTACAAAAATATTCACGCAGTGGTGGCTGTAACTCTGTTTAAGGACCTAGAAACAAGTCTCATCTGTCAAAGGGTACATCCCCACTTCATCACTTCTTGTTAATGGTGCTGTAGGTATCAGTTACCCAACTATAACTACTTGTTTGTTAGTTACAAGCCAAGCATTGCTGACCCCTCAAGCAGCAATAGCTGACAATGCTAAAGGGCTCTTTTTTCTCCTTGTTGCTTTATTCTTTCAGAAAACTGCATTCTGACTTTTAACTGCAGAAAAATATTGTTGGATTATGGAGGGCTGTGGTTAGTCACCTCATCTTTTTTTTCCCCTTGAAAAGACCACAAAATTGAAAGAGGGTGTATGTATACTTTTTTATTTCTCCTGGTATTAGTAACTAAACAGATGGGAGAAATGGTGTGTTTTAAACAAATATACATCATAAATACAACAGCTAACAATGATTTCTAATGCTGAGGAATATAAAGAAATATATTTCTGAGAAGCAGAGAAAGGCTGCTGATTTTGCAAGAAGGTCACAAATTAGGCTAAGTGTGTTTCAAACCTTGAAGAGAGTGGGAAAAGATTGAGGAGAAGGTCTACTGAAAGAGCAAGATTAAACTCTTAGTACTGTTAAAACTCAGGCTTGTCAAGACCCACTTTTTTTGGAAGACTTTTTTGAGCACTTTTCACTATTGCTTTCTCTGTATCAGGTCATTTATTATTTGTTAGAGTGGAAGTCCTGCTGTGCTTTATCCATTTGTCCAACATCTTAGACATTTGAGAAATTTGCTGGAATCACAGAGATATGTTTTATACAATATGCATGGATATAGAGTACACATGTACATATAAAGAAGGAATTTCATTTACAAAAATAGAGTTAATTTAATACAGAATACTACTAATAAGAAAAAATAAATACATGATGGGGAAAGAGTAAATAATTCTAATATTTGGTCTTCCTTCACAAACATTTAACACAGCCTGTACTACAATTCATTTCTATCATGTTCATTATTTGTTCACCAGTTTTGGTCTTCAAAATATTTTAGTCATTTAGGATAAAGAAACAAATCCAAGTGACTTATGTAGTCAAATTGTACAACACAAGTGGTGATCAGGAAACATTGTAAACAAACAGGTGACATCCTGTTATGAAAAATCACCTGTGTTTTTCTGTGGTATTAATGCAATATTTTTTTAATTATATGTTACCTTCTGGTGGCACAAGCACTGCATCTCAGATATGATTTGTCTTTTGATCTTCTGGAAGCCTTTATATTGTGTTGTATTAGTTGTCATGCCTGAAAGGTGTTCTAAATTGTGAAGTTTAAGGAAAAAATGTGCTTAATCTGTCAAGGAGTCTGTAAGCCACTGCTGGCCCTGGATGTGCTGGCAGCAGAACCATAAGATCCCAGTGTCATTAATAAAGGGAGCTGGAGTACTCCTAAGCACCCAAACAATTCTCAGCTGGTAACGTGAGCCCTGCCTTGTCTGTGGGTCCCATCCTGCTGCAGCCTCCATGGTACCAGGCTCATGGGGTGGGCAGCTCAGGCATGGATCCATCCCAGCCACCTCCAGTGAGTGCCTCCTCCAGAGCTGGATTGCATTTAGCTGGCTCAGAGCATCAGTGCAACGAAGTGCTGTTCACCTGAAAGAGGCTGTGGCAATACCACACATCAAACTGGACACAACAAAGCAGTCAGGGAAGCTGCTGATACTGTAGTCTGCTCAGAATGAGAGAAAAGTTGAATTAAAGTCACTTTGTGAAAACAGCAGTGAGGTTTTCACAGCCTGGAGAGGAAGCTCTGACAGGACTGTGCCACAGGGCTGTGACAGCCCTCATTCACAAGTAGCTCAGCTTCAGCATACTGTAGCTTAATTCTCCATGGGAAGATTAATCCCTTGGAGAAGGATTTAGCTGCCGTGAACTAGGGCCACTTTATTTCTGAATGGGAAAGGCCACACAGGGATTTAATGTACTTTATCTTATGTGCATTGATTTCACAGCTTTAGTTAATTCATCTTAACTTCCCTGAATTCCCTTGTGTGGACAAGCTTTTTGTCTGCAGAGAGGCTTTTGGAGCTGCTTGTAAAGCTTCTCGTGCAGCCCAACCAGAAAGCAGGTTGAAATTATTTCTCTGCTTCTGAAGGAGCTTATACCTGTCTAGATACTATTAAATTACCTCTTTCTCAGATGGTTGATCCATGACATTCTTAGAATAACTATTTTAATTAGATTTTTTGAATGGACCAGAGAAAAAGGAGTGTTCTTAAAACTAATCTCCGGGCTATTTTTGAAATCTCTCATGAAGAGTCTTTTCAAGGCTTTCAGATGGCATGAATTGTGTACAGCTGCACAATAATATTGCAAACAATATTTTCTCAAGATTGGACATGTCTGGCTGTGCAGTTTGATAGGTTTCCTTGCCCGGTGGGATTTTCTTTATCTTTGGTCATGGTCATAAGAAAACATTTTGTCTATATGGGTACGGAGTGAGTGGAGTTTCTGTTTCTTGATCCTAAAGATCTTAATCTCTTTCTCTTGGTGTCACAAGTGACACAGATCTGGGTTAAGGAGGATGCTTTCATGGGAGCTGCTGTTCAAATAGCGGAATGGTTTGACTGTTGTTGTTCTTTGGGGAAATTATACTGTTCATTTCCTGCATAGTTAACATGAATTACTGATAAGGTGTTTCCTGATGCCAATTAATCATAACCCAGTTTTACTGTTCAGTTACATCATGACAATTCACCTATCAATTTAAAATTTTGCCTAACAGTTCTTCACTGGGACACTTTATGTAGTACCAAAAGACATCTCTTGTGGATTCCATAGAAGTGTTACTATGACTTAATTCTGTAGCAGTCAATAAATATTTTGGCATTTTAGTAAGCATATTAGGTGGATAGGGGCTCACATTCATGTGGTGAAAGCCATGTGAGAACAGAGGTATTAAAGAACAAAGAAATGTAAATAATAGCTGAACATCAGGGTACAGATATTTTCCACCAGTATTACTCAATAGTAGTATTCATCAATACTGATCCCAGTGAGACTAGGAAAATATTTTAAACTATAAAATGCATATTTATATATAAAATATAAGTCATGCAACATGAGCAAAAGAGAGGAAATTAATTTAGCTGTTTGCACTGAAATTTGTAAATTCAGGAAATAGAAGTAAATATATTTAAAATTTAGCTGTGATACCTGTATATATCATTGTAGTAACAGCTTTATAAGTGTTCAATGTGTTCTAATGATGGCTTTTCCTCTTTTTTCACACAGCTGATTGGATTTGTGTATGCCTGTTACGTGATCAGTATTTTCATGGAGGAGGAGGACAGCTGTAAGTACTGATACACACCTCACCATCTCTGGAGCCAAGGTACCTGGGCTGAGACTTAGTCTTGCATTAAACTATCAAGGCAAAGAACAAAGTTTTAAAAATGGCAGAATCTGGCATTCATGTACACAACCAATTATGCTTAAAGACATACTTATTTAGGTACTAACAACTTATCGAGGTGGGATTGGAATTTCTGAACTTCTTCATAGAGACTTGTGAACCTTTTACATGAGCCAGTCACAGTGATGAAAATTATCTGATCCATGATGGATACATATAGATATATACATCTTTTTGTATGCACATTTACATTTGATCAAACCTCCTGAAGCCTCTTAATCTGTTTTTCCAAATGACGTCTTTATCAGCAGTAAAATTAATGAAGAGGACAGACCAAGCCATGTGCACTATCAATAATTAGGCAAACCTGATCTATGCTTACAGGCACCTAGACCATGAATTTAAAATATTCCCATATTCTTAACTTGCTTTTGTCAATGAAACCCTTACATACATACTCATGTTGTTCCAAAAGTTTGAAAATGTGCACACCTTAAGAAAGTATTTCTCAAAAAGTTATTAAGAGCGTATTGGAAAAATCTGAATATGCTGAACATTTTGGTAGGATGCTGTGTGAAATGTAGTTGTGAGAATTGCCTGGGGATGTCACCATACCCACATGACTGGGATAGCCATTGGTAAAAGCAGTAGAGAGAATGGAAAAATATTGGATGAGCAGAGGAGCAAATACAAAAACAAATTTTAAAAAGGGACAACCTATGATCATTTAAATTACTTCCTCTTGTTATAAGGAGGTAAACAGTAAAATAGCTCTCTCTAGGGGAAAGAGGAAATAATGTCAATAGCATTTTATGGTTATAGCATAAATAACATGCAACTAAATATTTATTTATAAACTTTTATTCATAAATCGTTACATAGTTGTTCTGTTTCTTCACAGAATAGGTCTAGTGGGTAAATATCATAGGAAAAATTAATTTTGTTTGTAGGAAGGTATTTGATAATACCTGGAAAATCTTATTGAAGACATAGTTCAAGTAATTCATGTTTGTGATGGAAAAGCAGATTGTTTCATTGAGAACAGTGTGAAGGACTATAAACAAAATATTTTTCCATTGCTACAAATGGTACAATGTTCAGTTCTCCATCATAATGCAACAGACATTAGTGTCAAATCTGTTTTAAAACTTCCATTTAAAGGTTTTTATTAGGAAAAAAATATATCAAAGATATTCTCAGATAAAATTGAATGGTAAGGCATAAGCATGGTGTGCACATATTGTACTGTGGAAAGGCAAAAGGAGCCTGGATAAAGATGGATGCTGTAAAGGTGAAATATGAACACTTGGAGAAGAAACATAAAATGTAGGGCTTGAGGAGAAACAGCCCCAGGAATGCCTTCTGAGAAAGCTGGAAACTGCCAGTTAGGCAGGAACTGGTAACACAGGGCATCAGCAGATGGCACAGCAGCACAATGGCTGTGTGGTTTGGGATGTATAAACACGGCCTTTGCTCAGTGAAATCCAAACACTGCTCCTGTCCCTATGGCTGTGATGAGTCAGGGCAGTAGCCTGGGCTTCATAGGGATAACTGGAAACTTTATTTATGAGACAGTTACTAACTAAATGCCTGGAACAGGGAGGCTACAGGTGTTAGGGGAGGCCAGCAGACTGATGAGGAAGACACAAAGAACAGTGCCTTTGAAGGATAATCGTGTGTCCACATGCACACCCACATGTATGCAAGTATAGATGCATCTGTACCTGGGAAGACTCTTCCATGTTTTACAAAAATATGCTCTATTACTGTTGGCTTTGTTTAGCCCTTTATAGTGTGCTTCACACACCCTGTTTTAGGCATGTGTGAAAGACAAAACTCCCAGGAAACTTTCCATGTTCATGGAAACTGCAGTCATGTGCTGTCACAATGCGACACACAATGAACAACACTCACATGCTGAGAAGTGTAAGGTAAAAAAAGAGTACATTTATTTCTGGACCTCGTTACTTATAGAATTCCAAAAGTGACCATGGATTGGAGGATGAAATAGCCACCTCTCCAACCACACTGGTCAAACCAACAATCCAGCAAATCTCTCCTCCTCCAGAGAAGAATGCAAAACAATCATTATTTAGATGAAAGCGTGTGAGAAACTCCATTCCAAGAATGTAAACATCAGAAGGCTTAGAAGAACTTTAAAAGAACAGGGCAGCAATGTGCTACAGACCATATGCAGCTTACACATTCAAGGCCTCACAAGAGGGTTTTTTCCAAGTTAATGGCCCTGTTCACTGTTAAAACATGTCTATTACAGAAGAGATGAGGGCTGCTTCATTTTCCTCTGATGGTGAGCCCACCTAATTGCCTTTTGAGGGTTTTGAGCCATACCATACAGATGAAAATTTAAATCACTGAGAATGAAGAACAGGTAACATGTTTATCAACCAATAAAACACATCAAGTGCTAAGGTGATCCAGCATGTAGAACTAACCCAGTTCCCATTCTTCTCAACTGACTCAGGGGTCTGCATTTAATTTCTGCTTGTCTTTCAGAACTGTCAATGACAATTTATTCTGTTACAAGTGAAAATCACCTCACTTGTCTTGGATAATATGGTTCAATGTCCTTTGTTAGGAATGGACAAATTTCCCATTTCACTTGTGTCTTTACATTTGATCTTCTATACTCTTGTGTGAATAGGTGTTTTTGGTTGGCAGAGAATGACCAAATGAATGGGGCAGGGGCCAGAGCAGTGCACAAAGAACAGAAAAAGAGGAGCAAAGAAGCGGAATAGATGCAGCCAGGAGATTTTACAAGCACTGGAAAGAAGTAATTTCTGATTTGCTACTTTTTTATTGCTTTCTAAGATTCTGAATTGGATCAAAAGCAAATAAACAGCCCTTTAATATCTCACTTTGTGTCTTAGTGCCCGTTTGTATTTCAGAGCCCTCTATGCTTATAGAAAAATACATTATAGACAAATGTTAACCCCTTCATAGGAATCCCACAGATATGTTTTGAATAAAGAAACGTCTGTTAAAGGCACAGTAAGAAAATGGTTTGGTTTGATAATTGGCTGAGAAGAACAGGACTTATTCTGGAGAAATTCACATTTTTAACTAGCAGAGTAATAAACAGAAAATTATTCTAGGTGTAAACTCAGTGGTGCTTCAAAACAGGTTGAAAGTAGACAGTGTTTACATTAGGATAAAAGTCCAAAACCCTGCAACTAAGACCAATTTTATGCATTTAAATATGATGCAGCAGATCTTTTAGGTAGGTGCAGCTATTCCATCATATTTTAAGCAGTAGTTTGCACAGAATAAATCCTCAGCCATCTGAGTGTCAAAGCCTTCCTAATTAAATATACTCTGCAATATTTAGTGCATTGAGTTAACCCCAGTTCTTGGTCTAAAACCCATCAAGCAGACTTAAAAATTAATAATAGCTGCCTGTTTAGCCTCTATGCAGTGCTTAAATGGATTTGGAGCCTGACATTTCAGCTGATGGACACTTTTCTGAACAGTAATAATGCTTGAGGAAACATTTATTTCCAGCTATTGCTCACCCTACCTACATTTCATACTGTAGTTAACTTTTACTTAGAAGGAAGATGGTAGCAGGTCAAAAGGAATGAAAAAAAAAGAGACATGTAAAAGGCATACTACGGTAGTGGGGTTATTACCTTCCATCATTCATCCTAATGAAAAAGTCTATTTATATCTCTTCCCTTCATTTTTTCATTTCTTTCTTTGTAGATCTATCAATCTCTATAAGCCCTTTTGAAGGAGTAGAATATGTGAAATCTGTAATCATAAAAGCCTGTCACTATCCTGTTTGTGACTCATTTTCTCCTAAAAATGAACTCAAAAACTGATTTCCACCTTGACAGAGTTACTGTTTTAATTCAGTGGAGTCTGGAGACTAGGCAAAATACATTGCTAAAATCATGATTAAACTTCTAAATAGTTTCTAGACTTCTTTGAGAAACAGTTATGAGCACTACTGCTGCTAAATAGTTCACTAGTTCAAGGATGTGACACTGACACATGTCAGAAGTGATAGTTCTGTACTGTACTGGATTTTGTGGAGTGGAAACTGATTTGTAAACAAATTGCATAAAGAAATAGCAGTGAAATCAGAGGGGAAGGTTTGCCACAATACTACAGTTCTGATTTCAACATTTTTGTGCAAATGAGGCTGAAATGCCAAAAGGCCAATCCAATGAAACTTAAACCTCTTTTGTGCATGGGCAAAAATAAAGGAAAGGGCTTCCATTCACCATGAAGATTTATCCCCTAAATGAAAACACAAGAACAAAATTAATAAACAAAAAAAGGATTGTTTTTGTCTGTCCTCTATGCTAGTTGTGTTCACAGCTCAGCTGTACTTTCAGAACAGAGAGGAAGATGAATTTGTTTTTACAAATTACAAGTTTCCCCATATTGTGGTACCAATATGACCCTCCATATGCTATCATTAGAAAGATATTAAGTAAAGCAAGATACATTATTACTTCCTCTGAAAAACTACTGCATTGCCTTATCTGACATATGGCATTACATTCATACACACCATTAAGCATCTGTTGTCAGTAATCAAACAAGAGAAAAAGAATTTTATATCACATTTAATTTCATATTTATAGTTACACAGTAGGTCCAGCAGTAATAAATTTCTTATAAATGTGCTATTTTTATGCAAAGTGAATGAAGAAGTAGCTAGCAATAGCTAATATTAAAAATATCTGATTACCTTTATATATAAGTATCCAAGTTTCTTTAACTAAGGAGTTTTTGGGAATCCACTACTATCTTTATATTAATTGCAATTGTACATGCAGTTGAGTCCATTTACCTTCTGAGAAGAAAATTTTTGTGATAAAATGTTTAATATCAAGAATCACCAAGAAGGAGGATTCTGCACTTCTGTTGGGCAGTACAAGAATCAAACATGCCCAGTCAACAACTGTCTTAAATTATCTCCTTGAAAATGAGGATTTAACAAAACTTGTCAAACAGCAGCACAGGTCATCACTGGGCTTTAGCACTCACCACTCTCACCTTTAAACCATAATGACTTGAAACAAAATGTGCTGTTCCTGGCCAGTGGATGAGTATGCTTGACACAGACTTCTAAAATGATAATAAATTTTACTGCTTGGCAGTGAAACAGCACTGTAAGCTGCCATGTTGACAGCATTCCCCTGACTTTAGTGTTTCTGGAGAATGGGAGTGATTACCAGTATTTTTGGAAGGCTTGAAAGCAGTTTGCATCTTTCTATTCATCTGGACAATAAACCCAAAACTGCAGAATTTTGATTCACCTGTTTTGGAAAAACAGCAGAATCAGGTATTTTTGCCAGGTATACCTTTTACTAGGCATAGAATAGTAGTGGGTTCCTAACCAGATGTATTCTGTAGTTCAAGTGAACAGTTCTCTAAAAATAAAAAGTGGCCTCCTGCAGAGATGAAGTGCCCAACATAGCTGTCCTCACAGGTGGCCTGTGACATCTGGAAAGCCAGGGAGCCCAGCCAATGCCACGGGTGGTTCCTGCTGCTCCTTGCACTGAGGTGCTGCCCACATTTCAGGGTGGCTCATTCCCTGATAGCAGCCTCTGGCATTATTGTGCAGATGCCTACCATGAACTGAAGGAGAGGTTGTGGTGTGACCAGAAATGTCACCAGGCATATCCAAGGGGCTTCCTCAGTTCAGCTGTGGCCCAGGACAGCCCCACCAG
The DNA here is from genome assembly GCA_013397555.1 of Urocynchramus pylzowi. Lineage (NCBI taxonomy): Eukaryota > Metazoa > Chordata > Aves > Passeriformes > Fringillidae > Urocynchramus > Urocynchramus pylzowi. The sequence continues at coordinate 1,272,761 of VZRH01005110.1, read as the reverse complement.
ACATTTAATGGAGACAAATGTCAAGTTGCAGTTTCTGTAGACTCCAGAGGTCTGTCCAGCTGGAGTTTGTTGATTAGATGCAGACTCATCTTTTTACTACCCTACTTATACCTGACTCCACTTTCTTCTGTAGTGGAAATATAAAGGATAAAACTCTGTTCTAACAAGACTTCATGGTTTAACAACATTGTATGGTCCTGCAGTCCTACTGGTGTCCTCTTTATTTATCATTAGCCTTAGTGTGTGAATTACCTGAAAATACATGCTCATTCCTACACTAAAGTAACACAATGAATTCTGAAACATTTAATTAAGGAAGAAATACTGCAGGGATGTTACACTATTTTAATTACCTCTACATACTATTTCAATTTATTTTTGTTTTTTTTTTTTTTTTTACATTCATTTATCATACATTGCCTGAGAAAGCATTTATTCTAGTTCCTATGGAAACATATGCATAGATATAATGCACACAACCAAGGGTAAAATCTTTGAGGTGGTGTAAAATAAAAGCAATTAAACAATATAAATACAAATACTAGGGGGAAAAAAAGTCTTGATTCTAGATAGGCTATTGGCAAAAAATTGCAGCAAAGACATGATCTCCCTTCTTTTTTTCTGCTTAAAAACCATGGATGAATGATCTCTCACAGGAAATCAAATATTAAAAAAAAAAAAAAAAACAATAATACANATTGGCAAAAAATTGCAGCAAAGACATGATCTCCCTTCTTTTTTTCTGCTTAAAAACCATGGATGAATGATCTCTCACAGGAAATCAAATATTAAAAAAAAAAAAAAAAATACATATACTCATGCAACTGCCTGCTTTTACATTCCCCTAGCAAAAGGTACAAAATGGTCTTCATTTCCAGTTGTATTCTCCATTGACTGTTGCAGAACACTGTTCTAAGAGATTGTCTTTAAATAATAGATGGTGCAAAGTGTATGGAAAGAGGAGTCTTAACTGTGGAGTATTTCTAGCAGCAGCAGAAGTTACCTGCTTGAAAGTACCATATGTTCCACGTGGGATGCAACATGTAATGTTTGTCCAGACAGGGTGCAGACAAAGCGTGAGGAAATAGCATCATCTAAATGAAGTGTAAGCCAATTCCAATTTTTCATTCTAATTACTCTAAAATAACTTGAGGAAATCCCCCTCGAGTTTCTAAACTACTTCAGTAAAATATTTTAGTCTATCTTCAGTAAAAAATTAATTTCTTAATGTTGGGTTGCTTGAACAGGTATGGAGATAGTAGTCAAGACACCATTTCCATGCAAGCTCATTGATTTTTCATTAAGGAAGGGGATAAATAACTCAAATAGTAGGAGTACCTCCCATGCATTCCCACAATTCCTCCCTTAAGCACAAGTCAGAAATTTATTCCTGAAATTCAGTAGAAAAGAATCAACTCAATCACTTTTGCAAACATAATATTATTGGATATTCTCCAGAATATTATTAGGTCACAGCAGTCGTGATAAAGTCACAGTACAGATTTGAAATGTTCTTTTGTGGGTGAGGAAATCCCAAGTGTCCAGAGCCAGCTGTGTCTGGCCCTGCAGACAGCTCAGTGGGTGAGACATATTCTCCTCTGCTTCATACATTGAAATGATACTTGGTAATTTTGATCAAGTTGGAGTTGTCCAATAATTTTTTTTTTTTTTGTAAAAGGTTGAGGAAGAGTTCAGGAGAGTAAAATTTAATGTTTTTTAAAGATCTCTGTTTTACCAATGAATTGTGTGAGCATTCAGTTACCAAAAGGTGCAGAGCTGCAATCACTAGCTTCCATCCACAGGTTTGGATTCTGACTGTAGAAATATGCACATATATTATATGTAGTCATTTAACTGAGACTTCAGGAGCACAGGTAAAGTATTTAGACATATCTGTAAGGAAAGCAAAATAGATTTTATGTACTATTTTCAGAAAGTAATTACACAGTTTTCTGAACAGAGATGTGTGTCAGAATGGTATTATATCATCATGAGACAATTTTACCTGTTTTGAGAAATATGTACATGTATATATATGTATATGTGTGTGTAGGTGGGTATGTATATCCATATGGAGGGGTATGTAGTTGAATATATACATATTTTGGTTCAAACACAGGTATATACAGACTCCCCTTAACTTTGAATTCATTTCCAGACTGATAGCTTGACAGTTTTTAAAGGCTAGTTCACTACTACCTGATCAAATTCTATTTTACAGACACAGTTAATGTTAAGTATTTACCATTGACTCAGAACATTCAGATTAGACATATGGAAGAAATATTTACAATGAGGATGGTGAAACACTGGAAGAGGTTGTGCAGAGAAGTGCCAAGTGCCTCTTCACTAGGAACAAAACTGAAGGCCAGCAGTCTGAGCTAGATGAGTATGTTCCTGCTCAGTGCAGGGAGATTGGACTAGATGGTCTTTAAAGATTTCTTCTAAACCAAATTATGCTATGATTCAGTGATTCTATGAATATTATGAGCCATATCACATATTTAAAAAAAAAAAATATATATATACACATTTGTGCAACTGTGTACAAATTCAACTAAGGCAAATGCCGGGTCCTGCACCTGGGGAAGGGAAACCCCCTGCACCAGCAGAGGCTGGGCACTGACCTGCTGGAAAGCAGCTCTGCAGAGAAGGGCCTGGGGGCCCTGGTGGACAACACCTGTCCATGAGCCAGCAGTGCCCTGGTGGCCAAGAGGNAGGCTGGGCACTGACCTGCTGGAAAGCAGCTCTGCAGAGAAGGGCCTGGGGGTCCTGGTGGACAACACCTGTCCATGAGCCAGCAGTGCCCTGGTGGCCAAGAGGCCAAAGGTGTATCCTGGGCTGCATTAGGAAGGACATTGCCAGCAGGTTGAAGGAGGTGATCAGGCCTTTTCAGTCTGGAGAAGAGATTAATGAGAGGAGAACTTATCAATGCATACAGATGTCTTAAGGGTAGGTATCAAGAGGATGGGGCCAGACTCTTCTCAGTGGTCCCCAGTGACAGGACATGGGGTAGTGGGTGCAAACTCAAACACAGGCAGCTCTACCTGACTATGAGGGAAAAAATAGTCTTTAAGGGAGGCAGGGCACTGGAACAGGCTGCCCAGAGAGGCTGTGGAGTCTCTTTCTGTAGCTATTCACCAATTGCAACCTGCTGTAGGTGGACTTGCTTTAGCAGGGAGTATGGACTTCACAATCTTCAGAGGTCACTTCCAGCCCCAAGAAGTCTGTGTTTTTGTGATAGAAGAGAATTATCTTTAAGTAGGAATATACTTATAACCATGCAGTTTTCTTTGAACTGGAGATCATACCTTCCTTTAAGATTTTTTTGTTTATTACTCTAATAAATAATATTCTTATTAAGATGGAATAATAATTCTGATTGTAGGAGTTATATCATTTAATGAGAGTTCCTCAATAGTTCTTAAATCCATGCATTGCTTCCTTACTCCCAAATACTCAGTATGCCATTTTTTTTTTAAACTGGCTCATTTGATTCTAGTTTCTACTAACCTAACTTAATATTGATTTTGTTTTAATCTCCACCTTCCACCTCCTTGGCCTTTCTGTTGAAATTAAATCTGTCTTTAAATGGATGCTATCCCAACCCCCAGTTGCCAGCACCTTAGCCTTTTCACTTAAATTGCATCTATTGTTAAATCAATCTTACTCCAGCATCCAGCGTTGCTCTCTTGAGCTTTCCACTCTACATCACATACAGGCCTAAGTGGTGCCCATTCCTGTCTGTACCTTTCATCCTGCTGCTCCATTAAAATGAAACCTCTTTACAAATCCATTTTCCACTTCCAGTAGCAATCCTCTTAATTCTTCATTTCTGAATGGCAGCAGCCTTGTGTCTCTTTTAGTTTGTGGAACTTAAGAAGAAACTCAGACTCCCACACTTCTCTCCCAAAATCTTAACTGTCATGCAGATAGGTTATCCTAATTTTTGGGTCTCAGCTTAAGTAACATCCATTTCACTGTTGCTGGTGTGTGAGTGGTAATTTCCCAGTCAGCAAACCATGTCTAAGAGCTCTGTCTGGTAACAACTGCTGCCGTTGGCGTGGGAAGCGTAAACCTGGAATGATGTGCCCCATAATGAAGGGGTGTGCTGAGCCAAGGGGGCACAGGACTAGTCAGGCTCTACTCTGGGCTGTAAACTGTCTTCATTATATGCTGATAGGGAATCTGGGAATTCAGTGAGCAATGAACAGTTAAGACAACTGTTCATTGAGGCAACTATACCCACAGCTTCCCTGATATGATGTGTAACCCAACCTGTTTGACAGACCCAACAGGCTTGCCGATGAATTAGCAGTTTAAGTGGTCAGTGTTCTCAGTGCCTCTTCCTTTATGCCCATGCCTGGCCTGCAAGAGAGATGGTGAGGTTTCATCTCAGAAGAAATAAAATTCCTACCTTCTTCTTTACAGATAATAGCCTCAAAAATTAAAACAGGTCCATGCAGCCCACCTGAGTGGAGAGACTGCCACTGAATTTTCCTGAAGATAAGGTTTGTTCACAGATCTAGTAGCACTAAGCTTTGAAATGCAGTAGTAGAAAAGCCAAAGCTGCTCATTTCTTGTTTTAAGGGAGTATCCATGACAAAAATCACACAATATGGTCCCTGTTTATCTAATGGGTTCCAATGTATGTAATCATGCATTATAGCCTTAGAGGATATTCAAGCTACCTAGAAAAGTGGGTAATATAAGTTAAAAAAGAGATGGCTAACCAGCAGTCAGTGAAGTACATTGAACCAAGCCATGAATTTCAGGTCATAGTCAGGTAATTTGGAAAATAATTTTATTTGGTAATGGATACTTTCTCAAAATGTGGCAAAATTGAAAAAAGTTGAATAAGAATTAACTATCCACCGCTTTATACATCTTTGAAAATCTCAGGTCCGAATCTCATAAATCTAAAGGCAAGCAGCATCTTCCACCAAGAAAAAATGTTGGTTTTATTTGGAAGAGAAAGGGATAAACAATGATTACTGACAAGATCAAAGCAAGAGAAATGCCCTTGAAAATAAAGTATCATGAGAATTTCTTAGAAGAACCACAGTCACAGAGCAAGAGAAAGGAAAAATTATTAGATCAGTTAGTCAAAGCATGGTGCTAATTAACACCAAGGTTGTAGGTTTGATCCCTGTATGGACCATTCACTTAAGAGCTGGACTCAATGATTCTTGTGGGTGCCTTCCAACTCAGAATAATTTGTGGTTAAAATATTGAAAATAATTTAGGTAATGGTTGGTAAACACTTTTCTTTATCATGTGAAATTCTTACCTCTTCCTCAGTTCTCTTTAGTGTGTTTCTGATGTCATCACAACTTCAACCTTTCATAAAGTGCCCTTTTTAAATTCCTCCTGTTTTAAACTTTGACTTGTTGTCTATATGCTGTGCTTTTTAGATTTTCTAGTTGTGCTATTTCAACAGCCTTGATGGTTTCAGTATATAAGATAAGCAAGATTTATAGCAAGAGGTGTTATCTTAATAAATCAAAGGGTATAGCTGTTGTGGTTTTCCAGCTGGGCCAGTTGGTCAAATAAAATATATTGCTTGCTCCTAGAAAAGCTGTTTTTCAAAAAGGCTACATTATATTTATTGCATTTAGTCTGTATTGCTAATGTGCTTTATTAACTCTGTATCATAACAAGTCTTTCTCTTACCAGTGCTCTGTGATTTTATTCATAGCTGGACTCACTTCAAACTTCATTTGACATTCTTTTGCTTTGAATCAGTAAATATATGGTTGGTTTTGCTAGCAGAAATTTAATCTCAGATCATCTGTGTTTGTCTCAACATCACAGACTAGATGCAGCAAAATTAAGTGATACTGTGTGACTCTCACCATTTATATGATGGCTCTTATTCCTTGGCATTGATTTCTACTCATTCTCTTTTCCTCCTTAATAATGAAAATGTGGTTTTTTGGAGGACTGAAATTTCAGAGTTACAAGGTTTTCTGAAAAGTGTAGTTTTACTTCGTCTTGCTTCAGGGTGAGTTTTTTTTAATAATTGAAGGCAGTATTGCGTTATCATTCTTTTTCATTAGCAGATTGATTCACTGGTGGCTTCAAAGTGAGTGTTAATTCTGTTACAGACTCTACCCCAGACATTCATCTCTCTCCTAATATGAAATGATGCCACTTTCTAACAATGTGAAAACCATTTTCCTAGCCATCATGTTTGCTAACACATGTGATATTTCTTTTTTCACTCCATCATATGTGAGAAGACCACTGGTTATTGTAAGCTCCCATTTTATAATGCTCTATCTTCTCAGCTCTACTTTCAAAGCTGAAAAAGTAGTAATTTTAAGTTTTGGGGTGTTAAGGAGCTAATTTGAGTTGGTGACAGAAGTGGTAATACCAAAAGCAATACTAAGAGATGAGAAAGTTGACTTGAATGTAAAGATAGAGCAGAAAAAAAAAAAAAAGCAATAAAAATATGAGCAATAGATTTCCTCATTTGCAGAGAAACACTCACAAAGACAAATGGGTACTCATGAATGCTCTTGGATGAAATTAAGTAGTAAACTTAGCAGATATGTCCACAATGGCTCTAAAATGCTCAGTGGTCATATATTCTGGGGTAGAATGAGAGTGACATGGAAGAACTTGATAGTGCATTTACTGGGGCTGGGAAAGACTCACATGATGCTGGATAAACAAAAGATTATTTTGCTGGCTTCCTCATCCTGAAAAACTAAAAACAAGAAGAAACAGAAAATTAGAGCTTGTTGATTTGTACTCATTCACAGAGATAAAAAATTAAAAGGAAGATATTAAGAATCTGGAGACCACTGAAGGGCTGTATCCTCTTCCATTTGCTATCTGTAGACTTTGATTCAGAGGAGGCACAGTAGGACTACAGGCTTCTGCTGGGAGGGATGTTCTGCTGTGATGAGAGGAGGGCTCCATCAGTGCTGGAGGAAACATTGCCTGCTTAGCAGAGGAAAAAAGGTCATTTGGATCTAAAGACATTAAAATCCTGGGAGGTTTGTGGTAGAAAATTTTGGGGTCTGCCACCTCAAGGATGGAAGCAGACCACCCCTAAGGGAAGTGTGAGTGCAGTGTAGGTGCAGGGTGGGGAATGCACGCAATGCCCCGCAAAGAGGAGCAAATGACATGTGGTTAAGCAGGATTTCTGCTCAGAATGTCACTCATAGTCTGTCACAGACAGGTAAAGAAATTATGAAATAAAGGTCTCATAAAATTAAGCCTTGCTCTCTAAATTAATAGCTGGCCTGTCACTTCTAAGTGCAGCTGAGTAGTTTGCAAGTTCCCATGTGAAAACAATCTTGGGAATGAGAGTTTGTTAACACAAAAATCTATTCCTAGGGTGAAAAATAAGTTCACCTGTATATAACATCTCATGAGAATCAGTAGAGAAAATATATAAACTAAAAAACAGAAGTTTGATAGACATGCAAAATACCATGTACTGACCAACAAACTAAGTGTGAATGTAGTATTGTCAACCAATAAGATCTGACACGGAGCCTTCTGATAGTTCTATAAAATGTGACCTTTACAATTAAGATGGGGTTTTTCCTGCATGAAGAAAATGGAATCATGGCTGCTTCATTGCAACAGTAATCATGAGGGCAAAGGCAGGCTGATAAATGAACAGGAGAATGAGGAAATAGAAATTGCCTCACCTGAAATGGAAAAAAATGTTAAATAGTGTTAATGGGTTTGATGTCATAAAGTAGAAAATAGCATCAGATCAGTACTCTTTGAGAAAGCTGACACCTAACCTCTCCGGCTACTAGAAGTACAGGTTTTAGCATCTTGATATCATCAAGATACTAAGTCTTTTGAGGTAAAGATGGTTGTTCTGTACCTGGAACCCATCAAAGTCAGCTACAAATAAAGGAAGGGCCAGGAGACTTCCCTGACTGGCAGCAAAAGACATTAACTGGCAGGCATATTAAGCAGATTTTAAAGAAAATTTTGAAAAGTTATAAAGGAAAGAAAAATTGTAGCATGGGCTGAATGTGACAGAGCTTTAGTCAGCCAGACCTTTGAAGTGGATGTGCATAATTCCCTTTATGGAAAACTTCCCAAAACTACCACAACACAAAACTCATAAAAGGCAGAATTAATTGCATTATAAACTAGCACACTTTTAAAATGGAAAAACTCAAAGATACTGCAACATAGAGAACAGAAATGAGAGGCTTATAGCATTTCCTTCATCGTTTTCTATGTCTATGTAGTTGGAGGACCATTTGAGTCTCAGCCAAGTCTCTGGCTTCTTGGTTTGCAGGTATTCTGCTTGGCCTGACAAGTTCTTTCCACTGTCTCTTAAGGCCTGCCTGGCTTGCTGCTCCCACTGCAGTCTCTGCTTGAGGAGCAGGTTGGCAGCTCCTTCCCTCTCTGGCTCGCACCCTGTGCTCTGCCATGAACACAGACACTCTCCTGAAGGCCCTTCATTCACTTCACTTTTTATGGGACAAGTAAAGATACAAACACATGAAGCAAATATCATGTCATAGAGGATGATAGTAGCAAATTTCAGGAATCACTCCAGTCCTGTAACCTACTTTTTAAAAATAAAATTAATGTTCTGTTGTGAATGGATGATGTCAACTTTCTTCAATACATAGAAATCCTTTCCTCCAAATGTCACGTGTTTTAATATGTCACGTATTTGATCTTGCAAATACTTTTCTCTAGGAATTTTATCTTCAATTATTCATTGGGGTTGAACAGGTTCAGCATTAGTTTTAAAAATAGGGAACATTCATTTCTCACACTAAAATATCAGTGGCTTATAGTTAAGGTTAGAAAAAGCAGCTGTGGTATTCTTGGGTGTATAATAACGAGGCAGGTATAAATATTTATGTGTTGCCTCAAAAATAAATAATTGGATCATACTGACAAATAACTGAAGCCAAAAGAAATTCTCTGGGTACAAAGAAAGACAGGTCAGGAACAGAGGCCTGTGGGACTCAACTGATAGAAAAAAACCCTAACAATTTGAAAGAACAAAACAACTAACCTGCAACCTAGCAATGAACTGTAAGTGGAATAGATCAATTCCATTCAGTCTGAGATCTGCACTGAACATGTTTGAAAGAACGCTGTAGTTTATGGCTTCAAACTCAGCAGTAATATAAAGGCACACTAATACATGGCATGGATTCCTGAATTGGAATACCAAAAAAAGATCAAAGCATAACTTCAAAAAGCAGATTCAGAGTTGTGTCTCTTTTGAAGTCGACTTGGACACATTTATTGTGAAGATCACGTGTCTGGAGGGGTTCCTGAAGCTGTAACAGCCTTCTGTACAATAGCCTTGGGACTGTTTGAGTTGCCATTTTAGTGGATAGATTGGATGGATTAGTGGATAGAACTCAATGGCTTGTTTCCCTCCCAGTATTGTGTGACTGTAATTGATAGATGTAGTTTCTGGGCATTTAATGTCTTTTATGCATGGTTTATTTTGCCTTGCAGGGTTCATTCCTACATAGGCAGTATAGTAACTTTAACAGGGAATCACAGGATATTCTGCACCAAACGGGAATAGATCAAAAAGGGTGCAAGAAAGGGGAAAATAATTAATTAGTGAAGACTAATTTTTGCCAATTTTACATCTCTAATTTTCCCTAGATATTAAAAATTATCTAGGAAGTTTTAATTAAATTGTTTACAATTTACTTCAGTCATATGCAGAAAGAAAGCTACCCTTCACTGTATTTGAAATCTCAGACTAGAATTAGCAATAGCACCTTTAAATACAAGCCTCAGAAAAAAAATACAGCTTTATCTGTTTGAAATGTTTTTAAATACATCTTCCATATATTACTATTCTCACTAGGATGCTAGCATTTTCATTAAAATGAGGAACAGAAAAATATAGAGACCTATAAAGGAAGAAAATGTATTATCAGACATACTTCGTTTGAATTGCATTGCTGAAAAATAATGTAAGTCACAGCCAGCTATGCTGAGATGTATGGGATGGTTGATGCCCAATCTGGTAAGTATTTAGAGAGAGTACAGCATAACACTTTAAAGCAGAATGGAAAACTACTCTTCATCAACTTAAACTTTCAATGTGTGTTGGCAGATAGCACCATGTCAGGAAAAATGAATGTTTTCTAAAGCCTAAAGGAAACAATTTATACATACCTGCAGTGTAAAGTATATATATATATATACATATATTGATACAAAATGAGTGATAATAAACTTATAGTAAGTATTACTTGATAGTTATATTTTCCTACATGCCTTATGTGTGATAACCATACTTTTTTAGGAACTTTTACTAAGTAGTGGCCAGGAGTCCTTAATGACATGAAAGTGACTGAAAAATACTTACTTTTAGGAAAAAAAAAAAAAAAAACAGCAAAACATCATAATCAGGCAGCCTGGCAACTTAATTTCAGTAATGGGATGGTATGGCTGTAAATAGCTTTCAAAGACATGGCAAAGAGATTTTTGAAAGATGCTTTCAGATTTGGAATGACTGGGGAGGTCTACGTTAAGAAGGTGTGAGCAATTTTCACTTCCTAACATCTTGGACCTTCTTCATATTTCCTTTGTCTTACTGGGCAGTCAGATCCTTGGAGAATAAATTATATTGATATCTTGGATGTCACATCACTGGTAAAATGAGGAGAGAGTTCAGTAGCAAAGATCATAGATAAAATTTCTGTGCCAGTGCTCTTTCTAAGGCAGCTTCTGAGGATCCTTCTTTCAGTGCAGCCCTGTAGAGAAATGTGGTACTTACATGTTACAAGGTAGAACAGTTTTTAAAATTACAATCTATCCCACTGGTGAAGACTAAGAAGAAAATCTGGTGCAAATATCTTAATAATTGCTGTGGAACATTGAAATATTCCCCTTCTAGCTTCCAGTAATAAAAAATTAAGTAAAAGGTTGTCTCTTAGTAATTTTCTACCACTTTATCCTGTTTTAACCTGATTACCATCTGCCAGTACTTTATAGAGACAGAGCAGCAATCAGAGTGCCACAAATGATTACTGATGTCTCTTCTTCTCACTTTAATTGTCCTGCACACATTTTCCCTCCTTTAGTCCTCTACATAAGTGAGAAGCCATTCCTGTGATCCTGCAATGGAATGTGTGATTCTTCTGCTACATGGCTTGAGACTTAGGTGCTCAGGCTTAGTATGACGAGGGGAAAATGGGGGTACTACTGGCTCCAGACACTTAGCTGGGTCAGTCTGGTTTGTGTGGTGAAAGGTGTAAGGGCAGTGATCTCTTGAGGATGAAAGGCAATGGAAAAAAATATTTTTTTTCAGGAAAAAAGCATGCTTATCTGGAAAGTTTACATTAGCCACAAGTGCAAACATTGGAAAGTCCAAAGTTTGGACTTTACGCATGTAGCACTGACTTATCATCAATCCCCCAGTTTTGCTTCCTCTTCCTGACTGATTTTGGTTCCTTTTTCTGCTAGTTACACCCTCCTCGGTTGCATGCCTTTTCTTCATTAATGTAATTGCCATTCAATTAAAAAATCTCAGTACAAGAAAAATACTTCAGTGCAAAACAGTATTCAGAACCCCATAGGTTAAGAAAATCTCCCATACACAAAAATACAAGTTTAAACACCAGCTAGTCTTCCTCTCTCTTGGAAAGGGGTCAGCTGGAGGTACCAACCATTTGAGCCATCAGCTCTGGGGCTTACACCCATTTATGAAATGGGGAGGCAAGTGTGAATAGAATATAAGGTGTTCCAGGCTAAGAGACTGCAGGGTCTCCTAAGAACTGTGCTATTGCCATATTGCTGCTCGGTTCACACCCTGCACCTCCAGACATGCTTAGACTTTTCCAACTTTGAAACAAGAAATTAGTAATATACCAATAAGCTCACAAGCTCTGGCAGCTGTTTGCACATGGCCTGCCAGCAGGTCAATGGGATATTGCCAGAGAAGCTGAATTCCAGATGAGAGGGTTGAAAAGGAGAGAAAATTGGGTTTTTTTCTGAGCTCTGATTCTTTTACGCTAACTTCAAAGGAAAGCAAATTTTAACTTGCATATGGGTGAATGCACTGGATAAATAGTAGTAAGGGAACCTGAAATGTCATCTGTCTAGAAAAGAATAACCCTCAAAATTACTGATGACAGTGGATACACTTCCTTCAGCCAGCAGCATGCTGCACTTTTCTCACTCAGGCAGATTATGACAACCATTGCTCTGATATGGCCCGTGAATGAATGAACATCACTTTAATGGACTGCCTGCCGTGGGCAGCCAGCACAGATTTGCACTTCCAAGCACAGCAGGTAGTGAACTCTAAAGGAACATTTCACACTGGCCATTAAGCATCCAGCATGACCACAAAACTGAGGTGACACAAGGAGAGAGCAATTCCCTGGGAATAGGGATCATGTTTTGCAGCCAGCTGCAGATAAAATAACCAGCTTCTGCTGTAACCTGCTATTATCTGTGGGATGCTAAAAAATCCTCTCCCTAGGATTTTAAGTTTCTCTCTGTGTGACTGTAGTTAATGACTGGACTACATGGGGTGTTTCTTATTTAGTGACTGAATATCCCTACTGCTGACAAGTTGTGCTTGTTGGTTTGGATTGGGGTTTTTTTTAAATTTAAAGCACAGTACTACAGAACTATGTAGAACACAGTTTTTTAATTGCACTTTCTGCCAGGCTCATGCAACTTTCTGAAGCTATTTAATGTAGTCCTGTGAATCTATGGCAGAAATCATCCATAATCTATTAACCAGGCAGAAATAAACAAAACCAATTATTTTATATCATCCCTAAACCAATATTTTCCTCTCGGAAAACCTACATAAATGTTGCTGTTATTTACTGTTGGCCAATTAAATAGAGGTTTGTATGCATCCAAAAGTTCATTCAGTGTAAAGTTTTAAGATATTTGATGCCTGCTTACACTGAAATGTACATAATAATGTTTTTACCGCCAATGAAAATAAAAATTCAATTTTCTATGTTTAATGGCCACTTGTGGTCTTAGTCCTGGAAGTCTGCTAATTATAAGGGATGAAAATACCAGGTAAAATCAAAATTAATTTTTAAAACTAGAAGTAATTTATAATTGAAATAATTGATGACGAATCTTCATATTAAAGAGCTATAAGGTGTAAAATAGAGTCATAATGAAAAAATGGCCCATTCCGTTGCTTTGTGTGATGGAACAGCTTCTTGCCTTGAGAGTGAGCTTCACATAAATTTAAAGGTGAACTTCAGCTTTAATACTGCATAAGATATCTTGGATTGCAAAAGAGAAAGCCTTGGCTAAACAGGCTTGAGCAGCTCATCTCAATACTTGCTGGATGGTGCTATTAAATATATTCTCCTTGTCAGAACAAAGACACATCTATATTGTCAATCATTGATACATCTCAACTTCATTTCTTGCTCAAAAAGATTTGTTGGTAGAAAGGCTAGTTACTTTAAATTCTCTCCCTGTTTACAATTGCAGATAATGCTTGTGATTGCTGAGAGGAATGATGTTTGGTTCTGAAGTGGCAAATTGCCTCAAAAACATTCTTTTAGCTTCTTGTGCTAACATGTGCGGAAAAAAAAAAAAACAAAAACAAAACAAAAAAAAACAAAACAACAAACAAACAAACAAACAAAACTTTCAGACCATTGGAAATTGGGGAATACTAAAGTGCATAACCAAAAAAAACCCCCAACCAAACTAAAAAAACACTGTGGATGTGATTTATTCTAAAAAATTATTCAGTAAATATGTGATGTATTAGACATCTAACATTTAGCTCTGAGGTTCCCAGCAAATGAAGGAGATGGATCTGTTAAGCACATCCAGAGGAGGGACACCAAGTAGATTGGAGGGATGGAGCACCTCTCCTATTAGGAAAGGCAGAGAGAATAGGGATTGTTCAGCCTGGAGAAGGGTTCAGAGTGACCTAATTGTGGCCTTCCAGTACCTGAAGGGAGCCTAAAAGAAAGATGGAGAGGGACTTTTAATAAGAGCATGTACTGACAGGATGAGGAGGAATGGCTTCAAACTGAAAGAGAGTAGGTTTAGATTAGATTTTAGGAAGAAATTCTTTATTGTGAAACTGAGGAGACACTGAAGCAGGTTGCCCAGAGAAGTTGGATGCCCCATCTCTGGAAGTGTTCAAGGTCAGGTTGGATGAGTAGCCTGCTCTAGTGGAAGGTGTCCCTGTCTGTGGCATGGGGGTTGGAACTAGATGATCTTTAAGGTCTTTTCCAGCCCAAACCATTCTGTGATTCTGTGGTTTAACAATCAACGTTTACAATCAACTTTTACAACTATTTCCTCTGTAAGGGTTTGAGCCCAGTAGTGCTGGAGTAAATTTTGATGCATGTTATGGCGTATAGTGACAACATTCTGAAGGAGGGCTGTGACATGAAAGAAATACAGTAGAAAGAGGAGGTGCAGATAGGCTGGGCAGGCACTCAGGCTCAGCAAGCTCTTCAGCACATTATGTCCTCTCAGACAGTTTTAAGAGAACAGTCTTGGAGAAGTGGAGATGCTGTATGATTGAAGTTCAGTTCAGTATGATCAAATTCAGTTTTCAGCCATTTCTGGACTCAGGAGGAGAAGCAAACTGAAATCAACAGGAGCATTTCCACAGATTTCAGTGGGTATTTCATTAGTCTCTCAATCTCTGAGCTTCATTTTCCCATCACTTCACCCTGGATAAGCACTCTTTGTTGGTCTACCTAGTGCACACATTGGCTGGGAAAGGACTGCTTTTTCATTCATTGCTCATTCAGCAATTAGCATAATGAGTATCAAAATTCTGTTTAGGACTTTTGTGTATGTGCCTATATATAAACAAGTGAATGAGGTTGCTTTCCATGCAACCAAAGAATCCTGCTGTACTGTGGACTTGTCAGCTCTGGACATGTCTGCAAAAGGCCCTTTGAAATCAATAGAATAGTCTTTTCCACAAACCTGCTTTTAAGAGTTCTAGGACAGCATGAAATTGTGGCTTCTTGGAGCTACTTAAAATCTTACCAAAATAACAAAATAAAAGACTCAGACTAAAATTCTTTTTTTAAAAATCATTATCACCATAGAAGGAACCAAAAACTTCTCAAGAAGTTCTCAGAAAAAATGTGTTCTTCTCAAGAGCACATTATTTCTGACATAAAAAGTAGAAGGATTCTGAAAAGGTGTCTTGACACCATGAGCTCATCCAGAGAAGATGCTGCTGCTTTTTCTTATTTAGTGATCACTTGTTTATTCTTAACTCAGCTCTCATACCTTTGGTTTTTATTTGTGCTTTTCTACAAGACCATTTAACCTGAAGACTTTAGGTGAAATAAGGTTCACAAGCTAAACTGTTTCCATTGCCTAAATTTCTAAACACTTATAAAGGAATTTAAGGGGAATTATTAAATTTTATTTATTTATTTATTTATTTTTGTATATACACTGATATTTCCCTAAAGAGAATCAGCTATTTTACCCCATAATGGTTTCTCTTTCCATGCTCTGCACACCATGAATGCTCCTTTTGCACACACACTGGCAGGAGTGTGTCTGCTCATCCAACTGCTGCCTGTCTTTCCAGGCATGGGGCTAAATAGACCCCAAGGAAGACAGAGCATGAAACCTTCTGTAAGCAGTTTCCACAGCATCTTTATCTACTTGGTTTATTTCTGGTATGCAAACCTGTGCATGAACTTTTTTTTTTTTTTTTTAACATAATTTGTCCGCATTTCTTTTTCAGTTGACATATTTTCATTTCCATTTGTTCATTTCTGGAACTGTTGTGTTTTCAGTTGATTTCATAGGCGGACTTGACACATACTCCTACCGACAGCCCCCCCAGGAACATGTTGAGTTAAAGCCTGTAAAGCCTGTAGGTAAGGTTCTGGTCCCACGGACCACATTAATCCTTTTAACTGAACTGAACTGAAAGCTAACCTTCTCCAAAAATAATTTGGGCATCAGATTACTGATAATTTAATTATATTTTAATTAGAACTTAATTAAAAATTAATCCACATAACACATTTGAGTAAGGACACTTTGTCATTGATGGCATATCTGCTAAAGCTAAGATTAGGAGATATCACCGTGTCTGCCACGTCGTGCCTCATCTTAACGCAAGGAGAGGCTCTCACTGAAGGATGGAATTGCTTCCTTGCTGAATTTTTAGCAAGAATAGAGCTGGTTTAGAGATTCTGCAGCTGCAGAAACCTTAATGAGATTAACCCATTTATAGAAAAGCAGTAGTTTTTACATTTGTCTAGTTACTGAAAGAAAAGGTTTTGCTGAAAAACCACTTGTCAGCTTAAAATCTATCTGTAGAATTTCACTGGAAGTTAATTATCTCTTGGTCATCACTTATTTGCTTGCACCATAAAAATAATTTTCATAGACTCTTCCTGCTTTGCTACCTAATGAATAAGGTTGAATGCATATCTATTCTTTTTATCTGGAAAAAATTAGGATATGGGGTGACATTACTAGTATATGTATTTTGGCAGAGGCTCATATAACTTCAAGTAGATGGTTTTTCAAAGTATTAGTTGTAAACCAGAAGTTGTTAATTTTGGAAATTCTTTATGGCTGGAACTTGTTGTGATGTTGCTCTCTGTCTTTAAATTTACCTTTGGGCCTTTAATGCCTCTTAAATGCAGCATGAAACGTACAGACAGCTAATTGACTGAAACTGATTTAATGACTCTATTTTACTAATCAGTTAACAGAATTAGAATGGGTTTAAGGTTTTTCCTGGTGTATGCATGTGTGCACGTGCTAGGAGTTTTAATTTAAAATGGACAATTGCTAAAAATTGTTTGGGATTGGACCTTGATACCTGAACTTTGTGACTTTATTAATTTTTGCAGGTTTTTATAATATATTTTATTCATAATGCAGCTTTCAATTTGTAGAAATAAACAGAGACAAAATTTTACTAAAAATTTATCTAAATATTATAGAATATGAAGGCCCAAAATTATGGTGTATACTAGAACAGGAGCAAATAATACATTAAGACAACTAAACAAAGTTATAAACCCTCTGACTTCTGACTCTATGTTTGACTCTAAGTACATGCTCTACATTGAAGTCTATATTTCTTCAATAATATTTCTTTAAATTTCATTAAATGTCTATTTTGCTGCATTTTCTGTGAGAAAGATGACTGCAAAACGGGGGTTTGAACCTTCTGAATAAGCTGCTAGACTAAAAAATTGAATTGATATTCAGGAGCAAGGCGGCCACACCTGCAACATTTACACCTCTCCATAAAAGGTTTTAATCTCTAAACCTGCATTAGGGTTAATTTTAAGCATCAAGTGCATAAATGTTTAGTACTTTCTTAGCAAACTTACTATAATTAAAGAAGAGAATAAAAGAAATATTAATAAAATACTTATAAATACTTTCCTGCAAAATATATGCATTTGTTTTGCAGTAGAAGAGTCACAGCATCTGATAACTTGTTCTTGATAGGAGATTTTTCAATAAGTAGCTCAGGGGATTTGGGGGTTGTTGGTGATCTTACAATACTGGAGAATAAAAGTTATCTTCCCATTTCCTATGAATGTGTATCCTTGTACCACTGGGAGGGCCCTCTCTGGCCCCTTTATTGCTTCAAGGAGTATAAAACTGGGACAGAAATTATATTGGGTTTCCTTTTTTATTGATGTTTTGGTTGTATGTACTGAAAGATATAGAAGACCTTTATTTAAGCTGGGAGGGAAATTATGTCAGTGGTCAAAGTCTGAATTAAAAACCAAATTGCTATAAATAATTTGGTCAGTGGATTGTGCCAGAACTTTGCAGATGCTTATCTCTTTGCAGCACATTAGCCTTCTTGACTTCTTTTGATAAGTTAATTGCTATATGTATCAATTATATACAGTCTGAAAATTCTTAGTATCTGTAAAAAGTGACTTCTGGTGTCTAGAATGGTGCAAAACTCCATTTCTGAGAGTTAGAATTCTGTTAGAACTGAACATGAATAATGCTTGTAAAAATACATAAAAATCCTTTATAAATGTTACTTTATAGATGAAAGCTTGCCTATATTTCCCTTTTTCCCATCCCTTTTATTTCCCTTACTTCATTCAAAAATTAACTAAACATAGCCCACTGAAAATACAAGGCTCTGTGGTCTCATCCAAGCTATGCAGTAGACAGTCTGCTTTTATCAAGTGCTCACATTCAGTATAATGTCTGCTTAGTGCTTACTATAATTATTAATGATTAGCAAGACTGAGATTAGTTTTCCTTCTCACCTCTGAGAAGGAGTTAAATTTGAACTTGTTCCCACGGGGAACAGTTTTTAATCCAAGTAGGGGTGATCATGGCTTGCCTGTTTGCTCTTTGTTCTCTCTGTAACTCCATTAGGCTATGGGACAAGGAGAAGCAGGATCTTTGCCCTCAGCCATGCACTTTCAATTAAGGTGTGTGTAAGGCAGGAGACAACAGGGGGAGTAGAAACAATATCATTGTGCTCTCTTAAAGCATATGGGCTATAAAGAAGACTGTTGTGCCTGTTTGAATCACAGTATCAACATCCAGGTTGCTCAGTAATATTTAGAAACACTTCATGTGTTGATATGAGAGGAGTAAGGTGGCTAGCAGGAAAAAATAAGAAGCTACATTTTGGCTTGCATTAGAGGTTATTATTGTTAATAACAATGATATTATTATAGATGTTAATAAGATAATATAATTGTGCTGTAATAAGAACAATGTACTAATATAATAATAAAAATTTTAATTATAATTGTAATCGTAGTAATAATAATAAAATAAAATAAAACTACTACAGCTTTGAGCAACTCTATCTGGACAGACTCTGAATCCCTAATTCCAGTTAGGGATGTCCCTAGCCTTTTTAAGAATAATATTAATTTGTGTTTGTGGAATTTAACCACTGTGTGAGAAACCGTGCCAGAGGAGAGGTCACCACTCCGTGATACATCTGTGTGATCCTGCCCTATTTGTATCTTCTCCTCAGACATAACCCATCTTTAAATTGCTCTGAAAGACCAACATAGGTTTTCCAAGATTACACAAGTGAAAATGGTTACAGGGAGTCATGTGAGAATGCATAGATTCAGCAGATGTGTCACTGTGGTGAGGACTGTAAACAGTGTGAGTCCAGCTCAAATGCTCATGTTTGAGATCAGATCACGTCAAAAATTTTACAATTAGGTGAAATATGTCTCATGCTGTAGAAATATATTATGCCAAAATGAATCTATTATTGTATGAGCTTCAGATATGCTTTATCAGCTATGGGACTTCTCCCAAATGTCTTTTGCTTTTGTGGTATGCTTAGTACAAGGCTACTGCTTTGTACCAAGCCATTCATTCTTGATCATATAGGTGAGTCTCACAGCTGACTAAATTGGTGACCACATGAGATTTGTCTGCTTGTTCATTAGTTACTAACCTCTCAGCTCATATGAATTTACAGCTTATAAATTAGAAGATGAACAAAATAGATTTTCATTTGTAAGTAATTCTTATATCCTGCTTTTTAGGTCGAAGTAAGTAATAAATATGGACTCAAGACTTCTGCTGCTGTAGCTGAAGAAATAGATCTTAGAAAAAAGACCAACCTTGTGACTCATCGTTCTGGAAGAAACCCACCACATCTGCTCCTCTCAGCATGTGGATTGTTCTTCCCACAGGCTCAGTGTCATTATCAGCGTTGTTATTTCGTAGATCCTTGTAGATGATCTTGAATTTTTAAATAATTTACTTATATGGACACTTGTAAATTGTAAATTTTTTTCTTTTTTTAATTTCAGTATTTTTACAATGTTTAGTGTTGAGGCATGGAAACAAAACAACCTGTGAAAACTAGGAGGAGGGTGTGTCTTTCTCAAAAGTTCAGTATTTTTTGACTGAGAGGATCATACTGTGCCTGGTCAAGATTGTGTCAGTAAAGAGTAATTTGGACTCTAAAATACACAGCAGGAGTCAAACCCTAACAGTGATCAAGAGATCATTTCAGTGCTGTCTTTAGAATTCACAGTATCCACTCCTTGCATTGTTTGAACTGCTGAATGCAGTAGGGATTGATGTATGACTCTTCTTACCCAGATGTTCAAGCACTAATGTACTCACCTAATTATTGCAATTCATATATGACTCTCCTAATCTCTTTTGCCCCAAGTCCATCTGGAGTACCTGTCTCTGATTTGAAGAGAAGTAGGATAACTGCTCAATGGATGTCCATCTCTAGGAACCCTTACACCCAGGGCTGTTTAGATGTCTGTGATTTGCACATTTTTAAACTCCTTTCCTCCCTTCTCCCAGGAAGAAGCCAAGCATGAATGTACAGTACAAGGCACCAACTGAAGCCTTAGAAGCCTCTGGGGACTAATTTTCTCTTAATTTAAAAGTAAACAAGCAAAACTGAAAAATGAGTGTAAAAATTTGTAAAGTTATTTGTAAATACTTCTAGACAAAGAACATGTATGTAACTGTGGTATTTTGTTTTCTATTCTGTCACCACTAGCATAAAGTGATACACAAAGCTATTTTCTCTGGAGGTCTGGCAGTCTTTTTAACAGAACACTTTGTTTCTTTCATCTTAATTACAGTATAAAGTGCTGTGTAGATTTGTATGCCCAGAGAGCCTCGTCTCTCTACAGAGCCTACGTGCCTCGACACTCAGCAGAAACATCATGAGGGTTTTGAGTTTGTTTGTGCTTTTGCACTTTTCTCACTTAAAAATTTCATTGGTGGGACAGCCAGGAAGGCTGTTCCTTCTGATATGTGTTTCTCTACCTCTGCACCAGGGGCTGAACACATGCCTGAGGCTGAACAGATGAACAAAGTTCCTCCATAGATACCGTAAGAAATCTTCAACTGATGTAAATAGCATTCAGGCCCTGAATTTTCAGTCTTCTTCTATTGTATATTTTCAAGTCTGAGCGGGTGAGAGCTAGAAGAGAGCTTGTCTTGATTCTTTACTTTCTAAAATCTGTTATTTACCAATATGAACCTATTGGGGATGCTAATAAATACAGTGAAAGTGGAGTCTAATATTTTCAAGTGACAAGGGTCTTGTGGTACATCCACCTGCTTTCCAGCTGGTTTACTTAAAGACCTCACCAACTTTGGAGAAAACACAACCTGAACTCCAGTTAACCTTCCCTGGAACTCAGTATGACGTAAGTATTAAGAAAAAGTCAACAAGAAATGGCAACTGGAAAAAAAAAATGCTTCTTTAATGTTTCTGGGGTTGGATATACCTCCAATAAAAGCCTTCAGCTGAACCTAGTGCTGCCCTCAGAACCAGGTGGGAAGAACAGGATTGAGTGCTACACCCCCATTGATGGCACAGGCTCAACACACAGTTCTGGCAGGGGTTTGGAAGTGTGTGTGTTTGGTTTTCTGCCAAGGCATGTCTGCTGGACCATGTTTTGCAGATTTGTCTGAATGTGTCTAAAACCTGTCTTTCTGTAGGTCCTTTAGAACTGTGTACATGTCACAACAATTCTGCAAAGACAGAACCTGAGTTCTCTTCCATTTGAAATATCTATCACTTTCTAGCTAGGGAACACAAACCAGTATATCCCAAATAGACTTAAAATCTCAGAATCATTACCAATACAGTGAGTGTGCCATCTGTCTCACTTAACAAACAGAACAATCCTGATTGAGAAGAATTTGTCTTCATTAGCCAAAATTCAGCCTGAAATGCCAAAGGAAACTGTCATTCTTTTCTAAACTGAGACATCCAAAATAGTATCAATCAACCTGTACATGTTGGGGTAAAAAATTCTTGAGAATAATAAATGCATTTGACTGTTAATTGCTGTGTCCTGTAATATAGTAGGACATACTGGCAAACATTTTTGTATGAAGCCTTGAGTAGTTCCTTTATTTTTGCAAAACATACTTTCAGTAAGGTGTTGGGTGAGTCCCAGATCAGCCAGCTATGTAGGAAATAAATGTTGACTCTCTAAATAAACTTGGATAGTTTTCTTAAGCTTAACTGAACCATGCAATTTCAGGAAATGACTAGGTTTGTACCGCAAAACAGAATTTGCTGACAATCTTAAAACCTTGGAGATTATCAGTTGCTACACACTGTTCTGGTGGCATTAATAAGTCATACTGTTACACTTTAGGGCAGCTGAAGATCTGTCCTTCAAACTTCTAGATTTTTTTCCTTTTCCCAAGTTTCTGTTTAATTCCAGCTTTTTAGAGAATCAGATTTGCCACAGTACTTTAGCTGACAGAAAAAGTGGGGATGAGACTGCAGAAATATAGCACTACATGTTCACTAAGGACTGAACCAGGTACCACCAATTTCTTAAAAGAGTGGCTGATGTCTTGAGGATCTGAAAACAAAAACTGTAGCAAGAAATTAACAGATTTTTGCCTGGTGCAGTGACATACCATGATTATATATATATTACAATTTGTGGAATTACGGGTTGAATTCTTTCATATCTATAGAGATTTTTTACATAAAATTTGAAGTTTTTTGAAATTCAATTTTGATCTGAAGGAATTCTTTAAAATGAAAGATTTTACATCTTGGATTGGCTGAAGGGTGTTTTTTAGGTTTTTTTATGATATTATCGATTATTTATATTGTTATAAGACATGATATTAACTATTATAGATAATTTTCAATAGTTCTCTTCAGTTAAACCCATGGGAATTGGTGCCTGGTTTTATCCAATAACTGCTCTCAGTAGTGCAGGTGACATTGTCCAGAGAAGGGCAACAAAGCTGCTGAGAGGTCAGTCGGGAGCACAAGTCTTTGAGGAGCATCTGAGAGAGCTGTGGCTGTTTAGGCTGAAGAAAAGGAGTCTCAAGGGTGATCTTGTGACTCTCTATAACTCCCTGAAAGGAGGCTGTAGCCAAATGGGGTTCAGCATCTTCTTCCAGGCTGTTAGTGATGGGATGAGAGGATATAGTCATAAACTGCACCAGGGGAGGTTTAGGTTGGACATCAGGAACAATTTCTTTACAGAAAGAGGGATAAGACATTGGAATGGGCTGCCCAGGGAGGTGGTGGAGTCACCATCCCTGGAGGTGTTTGAGGAAGGTCTGAATGTGGCACTCAATGCCCTGCTCTAGTTCACATGGTGGTGTTTGGTCACAGGTTGGACTCGATCTCAGGGGTCTGTTCCAATCTATTTGATTCTGTTATTCTGTGATTAAGACAGTGGTATTTACTGTATATTAATAATTGGAATTTGAAGCTCGGGTATCTGGTTGCTGGTTAGCACAAGACAATACTAACTTTTCTTATTTAAAACCTGAGAACACATAGTTGGGTCACTAAAAAGCCTGTAGTCTGTACTTCTGCACCAAAAAAAATGGCAGATTTCAGCCCAAACAACTTCAAATTCAGACTTTCTTCATTCACAGCTGCCATGCAAGACTCTTCTCTGGATCCTGAGTTTCACCTCTTCCTCCAGCTGCCCACAGCTCAGGCGTTGCAACACCATTGTCACCTCCCAGCACCATGTTGGCAGATGCAACCTTTTTCTCAACACTGACTGCAATGTGCTTCTCTGCACCCAGCTGCCTGCCTGTCTTTCATGTGTGGATTAGCAGGTTGAAAAGGCCAACCCAGCAATCTATCAAGGTCCTTTAACAGACTTTGACAGTGGAAAACAAAAATTGACGTCCCAAACTAATTGGCTTGCCTCCTTCCAGTATCAGCCTCATCTGGTTTAATTATAACAAATTACAACCTGGCAGCTATTTTAGACAAAAAATTTCAGATTGAGAAAATGTTCCTTCCATGTTAAAGCTTCAATATCAGCAGGATGTTTTTCACAAATCAGTTCATCTATTGCCTGCTATTCTGGGCATTTTGACAGAAACCTTCTCCTTAATGCCCAACACAGTGATGGGGTTATGTTATTGCATGCCACAATGGCACTTTTACAGCAGGGTGGCTGGGTTGCATCCTGAAGTCATGTCAGATGGGTTAGGGTTGCATAAGGTGGAAGGTGCCCTCATCAATGCAGCCCTAAAAAAGTGGTGTCTCTCCTAACTCTGCCCAGGGAGCAGCTGACTATCCCTGCAACCATAACTGGGGATCAGCCTGATAGGTTCATTAGTTTGCAGAGGCTTCTTGAGCAAACTGTTACATGTGTTACAGATAATCAGGGAATTCAGATCTGTGGAAATGGCCCCATAAAGAAGATATTTTATATCAAGACTACTGCTGCAGTGTTTGCCCCTTAGAGCTATGTCTGCGTTGCGTGCTGGCAGTGTGCTCCCAGCATGTTGACTCTGACCACCCAGCATTACCAGCAGTGCTCTGCTAAACTGTAAGGGGACACAAGGCTGTTCAGGACACTAAATAATTATTTAGCAGCTGAGGATACAGATCTAGTCTGTACTGCTTGCTGTTTGACAGCTACATATAAGGTGTGCCATTTTCCCAAGGCTGACAAATTATCTTTATTTATCTGCTGATAAATGACGGCTTCTTGACATAATTTCCACTTTCTTCACAGAAGTCACAGTTTGAATGATTCTCTTTGATTTTTAACAAATTAAACATCTGGATTTAATTCCTGCTTCCACATGAGTACCTGCTCATCAGTCACACAGCACAGTCCTGGATGTGACAGCTTTGTGGACTAGCTGCCCTTGCATGGTCCGTTGCCTCTCAAAACCAGCAACAGACTCTGAAGATAGTCTCACTAAGCAGCAGCCATGCATAAATAATCCCAGGATTGCAAGGAACATTCTCCTTGTTTTGCTTATTCCCCTAGGACCCAATATCACTTCTTCAAGCTTTCTGTCCCAGTTTCCTATTTATTTCACACCACCCAAATGCAACCATGCTTTCAAAACACTCCTGTAAGTCAGTGCCAAGCAGACTTGCTGAAGCTTGAATTTTAAGTTGGCTGCATGTGATTCATGAGTAGTCTAATTTCTCATTTTCCACAACATTGCGTACCTGCCCAATTAGTAGAGCATCATAGACAAAGAGGGGTTACAGCATCCCCTAGCAGAAGATATATTTGGAATGAGAACTGTGTTACACATGAGCAAAGAAATCAGCTTCCTGTGTTGGCCCATACTATTCATAAAATGTCACCGGTATGTTCTTATACTGCTTTGTCTGCATAGCCAGAACTGGGGTGGCAAGCAGGTAGAGTCCCAAGTGCTGGGGCAAATGCAAGCCAACAGCTTGTTTAAACAACCCTGATCTCATGTTTATAATCCACACTGCAATTTCTGGGTTTTCTCCTGGCAAGTAAAGCTGCCTGGCTTGTAAAGTGCAGCAAGACCTTCAGGTGTGTGATAATGAGTAACCTTCTATGGCTACACACTCTTACACACACACACACATATATTTTAAAAGTCATGGTTTGGTTTCTAAAGACTTTATAATTCAAATAAATCTGTTTTCCCTGAAGTTTAGAGGAGGATATGTCTGGACTGCTGCCGGAAGTTTTCCTCCAAGCACTTGGATGTTTGGAGAATAACACCAGTGGAGATCATTGCCCACCCATGGAAGCACCCCCAGGACCCATCCTGGTGCCACTGGCTGGCTTCTCTGGAGGAGACCCGAGCTGTGAGTGTCACAGCAGGTCTCACCCCTGGGCTCTGCACCCTCCAGCAGCCTCCTGGGGAATAGCCCTGGGAAACCTCACAGGACACCTCTCCTGCTGTGCCTTGGGGCTGCATTTCCTTGCCTTTAAGCCTTGGTCTTGGGCTGTGGTGCTCACCTATGCTGTGCTGTGGTTGTGTCTGTGCCTGGCCAGCAACACCCCCTGACCCCAACAAAATACAAAAAACTGATCTCAAGAAATGAGTCCTGAAGTGCTTTTGATGATGAAATATTAAATTCATGCACTCTGATAAAGATCTTATCTAAATTAGGACTTCAACTAAGGTAAGCTTTGTGCTTGGGGAAATGGTAAACTCAGGTATATATCTAACAGATGTATAATATGTATCTGATTTAAAAGGCACTTCTATTAATCTGCCTAGCTAGTAAGAAATTAGGCTTGTGGCTAGTTTAATCTCATCAAACCTATTTCACATCACAATAATCTGAAAGGAAAAATCAAGCCTGGACAGGCAAGCACTGAAAAAGAGATTTGGGAAAAGAAAGAAATCAGACTTAGAAAAGGCAGCACACTAAAAACAGAACTCTGTAGTTAAAAGCAAACAAAACAAAACAAAACAAAACAAAAACAAAAAGAGAAAATAACAGCGATCTTTATTTTTAACATCACCCTGTAGCAGAATGTTCAAAATTATTGTTTATTAGAATGAAAAACAAGCACACAAATGTGTATCTGTGTCATTGCTATTCTAATAGAGTAGGGTTTCTAAAAGCTCAACTAATTTTACAGCCTGTCTTTCCCCATTAAATACGCCAAGAAATATGATGTACAAAGGAATATTAGAAGGCAGGTTTGGCTGCTGTTCTGCTGAGCACGTTGTGCCACCGCATGGTTGCTGGCGGGAATACCACCACACTCAGGGCTGTTTCAGAAATACAGCCGAGGGAAAAAGCAGCACATCTGAGTTATTGGTCTATATTGCTGAAATGTCAGGAGTCCCACTGGGATCAATCACTGCAGAGTGCTAAATCAAATCTTTGAATTATATATAAAGGCAAAGCGCTGTAAAACACATCTCCTTTCAACAGTTGAATTTGCAGCTTTACTGCAAATATATTGCTAACATAACATATAATTCAATATTGACCTGGTACTAGCCCATAAATGTCTCCTCCTGTGGAGTTTCTGTGTTTAGCTTGTTTCAGAAGGTTGCCATTATCTGGAAGAACACACTGTCATCCACTCCAAGAAGTACCTCTTTGCCTCTTTAACAAGACATAATGTTTAGTTACAACTGGAAAACTAACATGAAATTACAGTCTTGAATGTATGTAGCACACATTTAATTACTGGATTTGGATTTTACCATGACCTAAAAGTGCTAAGATAAAAAACATCCAGAACCTCAGAAGAATATGATTTTCACTTGAGTCAAGAGTTTATATTGACCAGGTTACATTTTTCCATTAGAATAAATTATACAAAGAAGAAATGGAAGCTGGCTGAATTGATGTGACCTGGAGTGCACAGTCAGTTAAGTGATGGCCAGACTCTTAGTTACAATTAAGTTACTTTGGAGAAAATTTTGTTAATGTTTGTTAAATTCAATGGGTTAGACTCACATAGCTCATGCATGAACAGAAATAATCTTACTTAAGCTTGGGCATTTCTTTATACAAAATATTGAAGTTTAGCAGTCCAGTGGCCTAACATTAGCAAAGGAGCAGGAGGAAAGGAGCTGTGTGTCTTTTGCTCTCATATGAGGTTTGTGATAATCAAGCTCTTAATTTGGGGATCTCAGTCCAACCCAAAGTCAGAGGAATGTGAAACAAATGTACTTCCCAACCCTGTGATTTTACTTCCCTGGTCTTTCAATGAAGCATACTGCCTGCAGAAAATTCAGAGTATGGTCATCTTCTGAGCATCTGAGGAAATAGAGGTAAAGTAAAAACATATTTAAAGAAAAATTTATTAATTAAGCATACATATATATGGCCTCATGAGAAGTGGAAATCAGGCATTAAAGAGTTAGGTCTTCAGAGTTTTTTCTGTGACTTGGTTAACTCACAAACCAGATGACCTATCCAGGACCCATGAGAAATTACTGCATAGCTTAAAACTCCTCTTCAAGAGAGAACCACAGTCTTTCACCCTGACAGGTCATAGAGAAACCTTACCTGGATTATCTGTCAGGAAGGGATTTATAGGTTAACTTTTTGTAAAAGTTAATGTGAAAGTCTAGCCCTGTTTGCATCTGTAATATTCAGATTCTCTTATTAATGTAATTGAAAAAAGGTCTGTGCCCTGTTTTTGATGCAGCCTCAGAGATAATAAAATACTTTCTTATTATCTAGACTTATATGTCTAGAAAGGCTATGGAAAGGGCTTCTATCCCTCTTGTCCAGGGAATGCATTTCTTGGAGCAGTAATCTGTAGCACAAAATTACTGATACATTTAGGGATTGTCCTCATTTCTCTGTCTTGCCAGAAAGTCTGTATTCTTAATGGATGACTTACTATGCAAATAAATTAAAATGCCAGCCTCATCAGAAAAAATACTATTTATTTCCTGCTAACAAGCAATTGATAATTACAGCAAAACAAAATACTTTCATTTAATAAAGTTTTTGTAGTAATGGTAATGTTTTTGTTAAAAAATATTGTCAGCTTTTAAACTTACAGTGCAGAAGTATCTAATCACCCTGAAACTTCTTTCTATAGGTTGCTTAAGCAAGGAGATCATGCACAAAGCAAATATGACATTGGAGTCAGAATTTTTGGAGAGTAAAGAAAGCTATAAATTATCCCTTTTTCCCTTACTTCCAGCTTCTGGAGCTGATTTGGCCAGCCATGAATAATGCATTGCAGGACTGGCTTCCTACCTTTTGAGATTCTTTCTGTTCATCCAGTGTAACTATTATAACTCTTGATCTGCTCTGTGTGACATATAATTTTGCATAACATCAGACAGCATGTTGGAAGTGGGGACTCCTTAATAAATACAATTTCTGCTTGCAAATTACATACAGATGAATTCCTGGAGCTGACTGGAATATACACTCAAAAAGCGATCTTCTGAAAGTGCTGACATCCCCTATAATGACATTTAAAACACTGATGAAAACTTGCTTGGGCCATTGCATCAGTAATTAATGGTAATTAATGGTATGTAGATCTGTCTTTGTCCTTCTGGAGAAGAGTGAAGATTCAACTTCCTTGGTAGATGTGGCTATTTATTTTAACACAGTTATTACCCTGTGTTACCAGTTAGTCCAAGCCTATTACCAGTTAGTCCAAGCCTAACTGGAAAACCAAGAAGAAAATGCAGGCCTTTTCTCTTTGTGCTAGGAAAATGCAAGGTGTTCTGCTAGCCTAGATCTGCCACAGAAGCTCTAAGGGAACAGCAGACACTCTGGGACAGCTCTGAAACAGCACCACTGCTGCTGAGTGAGACCTCAGCCTCGTGGTCCTCATTGTGTTGTGGCTGTGACACCGTGGGACTTGCACTGTCATATTTAATCACTTGGTATCACACTCTGTGGAGAGAGAATAATAATAGCTATGTTGCACTTGCTCACAGAAACAGGATCTTACTCGAATTTGGCTGATTGCATTCAGCAGAGCTGCTGACTACCAAGCACAGAAGTCACACAGTAGTTCCCAGGCCACCTTCTGGATTCAATTCCCATTGACTCCAGATGGTCATGTTGCTGCAAAGACAAAGGACCAAGGCTGTACCTCAATCCAAAAGCAAATTTGTGCTGTCATCAAATCCCTTCATTTTCCCCCTTTTCCCCCAAGTCTAGTCTGGAGGGGGAAGGGCCAGGATCTACCCACAGCTGTCTTGGCCAAAGTGAGGTGTCTTGGTTTGGGAAGACAGGTGTCTGCTAAGGAAGGCCAGAGCCTCCCCTGGAATAGAGAATGTAAACCCCCTCCCTTCAAATTGTTATAAAATTTAAATCAAGGGGCTCTCAGGCAAGAAATATGGGAGCAGGAATAACAGTCCTTTACTAGGGAAGCAAAAAAAAATATAAAAATATAAAATAAACAAATGCAGTAGATTAAAACAACACAGACAGAGTCAGAACTCAACCTGACACCCGGTTAGTCAGGGTGTAGTCTCAGTCCAATTGGAATTGTGGCTGCAGTCTTCCTGGACTCAGGCCTCAGGTGTGGTTCTGTTGGAGCAGGAAATCCTGTCAAAGGAAAGGTGAAGATCTTCCTCTGCTGATCCAGTTGAAAAGGGGTAGCTGTCTCTTTCTGAGCAAAACCCAGCAAGAGCTGTCCTGTCTCTCCAGACTCCCAGCTACATCTGTGTAGGAATGCTTGGCTCCTCCCTCTGGGAGGAGCATCTCACAATGGGATGTTAAAGTTCTTATCAGTCATGCATTGACATTCAACAGCCTGTTATCAGCAGATGTCTCCCTGGAGGGAGGAGTGGTTGTGGAAGAGATAAGGAGAACTGCCCACTTAACAGAAGACAACTGCCATACAGATGGCGAATAGAATAGTATTGGTTTCACAATCCACGACATGAGGGCACAGCAGCTGTTCAGGCTCTGCATCACCCAGAGCAGCGACGCGGGACGTCAGGGCTTCAGGCACCAACCCTCGCCCACCACGGCTGTGGTTTGCCACTCTCTCCTCAGAATGGTTTTCAGTCAGGCTGGCTCAGAGTCCTGGCAAGGCTGGCACAGGCCAGGGACAAGAATTTTGAAAAACTCATCAGAGAAGAAGACATAAGAAAGACACCCTAGATTCAGAGGGAAGAGGCAATTGAGAAAAAAATATGCCAGTGCAGGCTGACAGTGAAGCTGCCCTCTTATATAAAAAACATTTGTACTTTTTTAAGTGTGAGGATTATATGCAACAGATTGTGCCATTTTCTTCACACACAACTTTAATGGGTGTTCTTTAGAGACAAATGAAGAGATTTAAGATATTAGGTACTATACATGATCACATATAGCTGTAGAGCATGGGGTTTTCTTTTTCATTTTCAGCTGCATAAACTAATTAAGCATAGAAGAGTTCAGGAACTAAAAATAACTTGTCATTTACAGGACTGGGTTTTACTTGTGTCTCTTTTTCTCTCAGGGGAAAAGTAAGAGATGTTAAAAAATTCCAAACAAAAAGAAAAGAAAAATCACCAGAAAGAACAAACAAACAAGCAAACAAACACAATGCCAAAACCCCAAACAAACAAAAAACACTATAAGCCACAAAACCACCCATGGAATAGGTTAAAAGGTTCAAGTAGAAACATACTGATCTTTATTGTAGTTAAGAGTGCTTTCAAACACTTAAAGAAGATTGAAAACACTATAAGGAAATCTGACACAGTACTCAGGCTCCCCAGCTGGGCATCCACTTCAGTGCTTAGTCAAAAAGTGAGCACTAGTAGTCCGTGTGCCTGCTGCAGTTACACCTCATGACATCCTATTGCCCTCCCCAAAACTCAGTGCTATGTAGGTTTGCTGTTATTATTTTTGCAACATCAAACAAGAAGAAATTATTCAATGTTTTTACAGAGCAGAAGAAAAGACTTCACAAAAAAACACACTGCAAGAAAGAGGTGTAGGGGAAAAACACAGTGTAAAAAGTATTACACTGTAGAGTAAAGTACAGAGAAACAGAATTTAAATTATGGAGATCCTTTGTGTAGGGCTACTTCATGGTCATTTCCCCCTGCCCAGAAATTGCACCTGCTTGGCACCACTTGGGTTCATTATTAATATTAGAGTATTAGCTTTGATCCAGCTGCAAACAAACAGCTCTTGATTTGTTCAGTATGAATATACAGACTATTGGTACAGTAAAATTAAGTCTGGTGCTACAATGCACCTTGGACACAGCATGACTAATGCATGTGCTTATTTGGGCAACCCTGGACAGCTGTAGGAAATTGTCTTTGAAACCAGCCCCAGTGACGGTAATAAAAATCAAGACCTGGACACAGCAAGACATTTGGATAATCTCCACAGATATTCTTTACACCTGTCAGCTTCTGTAACTCTCATCTGCCTCTTCAGATGAGTCCAGCTCACTCTGCCCCACATGTCTGCATCAGGTCCTGGCTACTCCTGCAAGGTGAGTGGGAAGCCCTGGTGCAGCTGTAGGTAAAGACAAGCCCAAGTCATACAGAGTTTGATGTGATAATTGATTTCATACTTTACAAATGAGAAGTTACATGTTCCAGTCTCACCTTTTCCTTTAGTGAAATAAAAACTTTGCTGTGTGGCACCAATGCTATCCCCTCCCTGGGCTAAGGGGGTTGACTGATGGAGGGGGGAAGATGAGCAGTGCACAGGTAGAGGCCCAATGCCTCAGAGAAGGACATTTCTCTGATGTGACAGGGCCTGGTATGATGGAATTACATCTCCCTCAGCAGAGTGTATCTGCTCACCACCACTTTTTCTGTCAGGGGGCTTGAAGAGGCCCACAGCATTGCTGCTACACAGCAGGCTCACTGCTGCAGAGTTAAGGAATTCTCCTGGAATTTTACTGGTGGAAGGAGATTCTACCACTGAAGGTCAAATGATAGAGAACTATTCCATCCCCATCCTCATCCACAAGGCTGGGCTTTACATCTTTCAGACACTGGCAGGCAGACAGATGACTGAAAGCCCCAGGTACATGTTCAAATCAAGAACAAGAATAAACTGGAAAGTCCAGTGCCTGAAGTAACACAGTGTTAACCAACTGCAGCTGCCATGTCTTGCTTCAGCTTCCATCCAGGAGCTAAGGGCCAGTTTCTTTTGTGGTGCTGATGTATTCTTTCCCATTTCCATGTGTTTGCTGTATTACAGCAGCTCAGCATGCTCATTACTGTGGAAATGTACAGCAGCTTTCAGCAGGCAGAAGGCAAATGGAGTCAGGAGAGGGTGGCAGCTCACTGCCAGCTGTGTGGCAGGTCTGGATGAAGCTGACCCAGGCTGGGCTTCCTCCCACACCTGTCTGCAAGCATCCTTGTGCCCAGGAAGGGTTGTGGGCTTTCCTTGCCCTTGCAAGAGGGGAAGGGGCAGTGCTAAGGCATGGCTCAGTTTACTGTAGTTGTGATAGGGGGTGTGTAGTTGGGAGCCAGCTGGAATGCTCACCTGAGTGAGTCCCTCCCTGGGCTGCCTGACACCAACACCAGCAGACAGAACATCCTCCTCCATCTGAAACTCCTCCCAGGCTGTCATGCTCTCCTGCCCATCCTGGCACTGTTAGACCATGATGTTCACCACACCACGATCCAGGCTCCAGGCTGCTCTGCAGTCCTGTGGCTGAGCCAGGGCCCCATCTCCAGGAGGAAGCTTCCACATTGAGCTGAGGAAATAATCAGGATAAGTAGCCCAAACACGTTGAGAATGACCCACTGCTGTTGCTTGGCCAGTGTCATTCATCACACTAAAGCAGTCTGCAGCTTAGCTGTAATGATCAGAATACAGCTGTTTGGGACAAAAGAGGAAAGATTGGGCCATAATCAGAAATGTCTAGAAAGCATCAGCTTCTTCTACTGGACAATTTAAATTCTCAAATTTCCATGGTTAATGGCATCAAATGAAAATGCTTTGCAGATGCATAATATAGCAAGTCTCAGAGAATCTGAGAACAGCAGATGGCTTATACACATCTGAGGAGCTTTTAATAATAAACAAATAAATAAAGATTGGAGAGGAGTGTCAGTCATGCATCTTGTTAGATGTTTAATCAGGCAGCTGAGACATCCCAATTTTTAATTGCCTTTATTTTTTAGAGCCACAGTCTAATTTCAAATTGCATAAATGAAGCTCTTTAATTTTTCTTGTCTGGTTTGAAGTCTTGGTATCTAGATGATAATTTATCAGGAAGTTCTGCAGGACACAGAGAACAAGATAAATACCAAAAACTCTGCTACACATGAAAGTATGAGATCATGTTTCATTTTAATTACTTCTCATACAGTTAATCATCCATCTGCCTGCATTATATTCTTCAACATTATGGCCCTGAGTTAAAAAAAACTTTCACTGAAGTCATGTCAAGCTTAGCAGGAGATAAACTGTGCTAAAGAAATAAAAATGATGTGTGGTAGTGATTTAGGGGCTGCAGCAAAGTTCATAAGAAAAACGTCAGTCTAGACTTTCATTTACCATATGGGGTCAATCTGTCTTGTAACTGAAAACTGAGCAGGACAACCAAGCTCTGTTCTGAAGACAGTTTTGTTTTTTTTAACAGGATTTTTTTTTTATTTTTTCTTCCCACAGTAAACCCTAGCCCTAATGGCACTGTATAAACATGTTCCCACTCCTCAACCTGGGGACAACTGATCCCAGCAGACATCTGCTTCGTGTCATCCAGAAACCAAATAGGTTGGCAATTCAAAATATACACAGGCTTTGTAAGCAATGACACTACATAGATAAGCAATCAGTTTCAGATAATGCCCAGGAGGTTTATCATGGTCACCACCATCTTCCTTGGATATGATTTCTACATAGAAGTAATTTCATTGTGTTACATAGGTATTAATTTTCTCTTATAAAGAATGAATTAAAGAAGAGCTTTATTTGACACCTAATAACCTTTCTGAATGTCACTTTAAGTCCTTTTGAACAGCACAAATCCATGGCATGGGTTGTGCATGTGTCTGCACTTGCTGGTGTGGCAGTGCAGGATATGAGCCTCAGGCTTGCTCTTCTCTTGGGAAATTGAAACTCTCCTAATTTGTCTAAACATGAGTGAGAGATGACAGAAATGTTGTGTTTTGTGAAACCCTGACTTGTCAAACCTCACCTGGCACTTTGTGACTTGTATTCCTGTCCCATGCAGTTCTGTGGCCTGACTGCTGCAGACAGCCAAGCCTCAGAGGGAGACTGAGTTTAGCACCAAAGTCCTAGTGGGACCATCACAATCCATGCTGAGCATTTGCAAGAATGGCTGCCAAAAGGATAGTATATTATACAGTACCCTGGACTCTGCAGTCAAAATGTGCAAGTCAGAAATTTGGGAAAACAAGATGCCCAGCAAGCCCTGCTGTTCCAACAGATGTTATTGTCTGGACTGGTGTTATGCAATTCAGCTTCTCTTAAAATAAAATTAATGTATAAAGATACATGCTTTGTCTGTATGATAAATTTTCCCCACTCACTTTTAAGCATAGCTTAAAAGCTACAGTGATATGAAGTTCAAACTTCCCCTTCTGCAGTTGAATTAAGGTCATTATAACCAGTTTATATTGGTGCCTCAAGAAGTCACACAGAGAAACTAATTTCCTAATGTGTTTCTAGTTAGAAAATTGCTATTTTAGTCTTTCTGATCTTGCTGATCTATTCTTCAGGAAAATTGCAAGAAACTACACACATATAACATCAGCTCTTAAACCTGCATGCACACAGTGCAAGAGATCATCAAAGTCAGCTTGGAAGCTACACAGTCACAAGCTGCTGTGATTTAACCCCAAAGCCCCTCACAGCCACTCACTCCTCCCACAGAGGGGTGGGGGGCACAATCAGAGGAGTAAAACTGAGAAAATTCATAGGTTGAGATAAAGACAGTAAAACATCCCTGAATTATCAACCCTGTGTTCAGCACAAACCCAAAACAAGGTCCCATCCAAACTATGTGAAGAGAATTAACTCTACCCAAAAAAGTAGCCCACAGTATTCAACCCAGTTGTTTTGATGCTCAGAAGCAGCAACTGCTAGAATTTACCCCTTTTAACCTTTTGGGTTTTCTGCTTTTTTGCTTTTCATTTACAGAAAGCTCAGTTGCAAGGGGTGTTTGTTCACTACATCTCTGAAAAACAGATAATTGGAGGGTTTTTGCTTAAGTCTGGAGTGAATGCTTTGTTCAAGTGTTCCTCCAAATAGTGACAACTATTTTTTAAATGGTCTAGGCTTTTTTTGGATGAAATTGTCTTGGAAATTTTTTTGGTTATATAAGAACTAAAAGAGGGAGCTGGCTCTTCAAACGTACTGTCTACTTTATGAAACAGATATAAACATAATGAGGAAGTGATGAAAGCTGGAACAGTATCCTTATCAACAGGTGGTCCAGGGCAGGATAAACTTCACTATCTGCCCTATAAATAAGCAGTGGATTAGAGAAGAGGCCTGCCCTGGGGAAAGAAAGGCTAACAAGGAAAGGTAATCAATCACTTCACAGTATCTGTCAGTCTGTCTTCCACATAAGTACTCAAACCACAATAATTTGAAAAGGCACTTAGAAACCTTAGTGGACTTGGACCCTGGCCAATTCCCATAGCTGTTCTGGTAACACCATCACCAGATAC
This sequence comes from Urocynchramus pylzowi, assembly GCA_013397555.1. Classification (NCBI taxonomy): domain Eukaryota; kingdom Metazoa; phylum Chordata; class Aves; order Passeriformes; family Fringillidae; genus Urocynchramus; species Urocynchramus pylzowi. The sequence goes on along the minus strand of VZRH01005110.1, from coordinate 1,236,992 downwards.
ATGAATGGGAACTCCACAGTCGAAAAAACCACAAAACCCCAAAGAACTCTTACAACCCCAGATAAAATATTATTTACTGTGGTAAAAGTGACTGAAACTCTGTGTACACCTTCCCACCTCAAATCCAAACATTCTTGATTGAGCCATGGCATTCAGACTTCAGCCACCTGATTACACACACAGCTATTCCTCTTTCAGGGCTCATGACTCATAAGAGCAATGCAGGATTAACCCATAAATGGGAAATTGCTCCTTATTGCTCTTCCTGGTTGTTCAAACCGTCCCCATACTTTCCTCACTGTTCCAAAGAAAGAACCATTATGTTCCTAACAGGCCATTAATTTCTACAGAAATTTCCCCAGTACAGTCCAGCTTTCAATATTGCTTCACTGAGCAGCATCCACAGCAATGAATATGGTGGCACTAAAGCTAAAAGAGAAAAGGTTAAAAATTAACCTAAAAAAATGGTATTCAGCATAAAAGTGCTTGGACAGTAATCTCTGCTTTCGATTCACTACCTTGACAGGGAATTTTGCATACCTTGTCAGCCCAAAAGTGGTGGGGGTTTGGGCAAGTTGTTTTGTGATTTGTTTTTCCCCACAATTAATCTTGTAGGTCAAGCTCTTCCTCTTTCTCTCTAACTCCATACTTACAGCACTCAGGATGTTCCTTCCATTTAATTTCTTCCTTACCTGAAGAAATTCAAACTGGTCTCTCCTGCCTCCCAGGCAAAGGTTTTCTGAGATCAAGTTTTCATTTCTTCCCATCTAAGCTGTCTGTCCTGTTCTGCATGAACTACTCTCATATTTATAGAAAATGGAACCAAGACAGATTCTATAGCCAAAGGGGAGGAACAACCACCTGGAAAGACAGATGTAATTCCAGCCACCTCCAGCTAATGCTTGAATGGTTTAAATATTCACTGGAAACAAGATTTAATCCCAGCTGAATTAATTCAATGCTCACAGACTCATGGAATTCTGCCAATATGCCCAGTTGTGCTAGTAAGATTCCAGTCCTATTGTCTCCTCCCTTCTTCCCCCACATCCCAAACACCCCACTGCATACCGTAGTACAGTAAATATCTTACTCAACTTTAGAGAGACACAGCCTCACCCGATTGCAAAACAGCAGAAAATACTGGTTCTTGGAGGCCATCTAGTGGGAAGAGCAAGGAGGAAACTATTTCAAACTTTTCTTTCTTCGAGATGATTTAATATGGTCTGCAAGACACATATTAGGGTTACCTTGCTGATCAGTGGGTGTTCTTCCCACACAGCAACAAGCAAGTTGGTTAGGCTCATACACCAGGCTCAATAGGCTGTGAGTATGGTCACAGGCTCTTCTTCTCTCTAAAAACTGTGTTAGGAGTTCTGTCTGTGCAATGGAAAATCACACTGTACAACACAGAGGAAAGGGGGGGGTTTCCTTAAAACAAAGTTTTAAACTCACTGTTAGGTAACTGCTGGAAAATTTGGGTTTTCTGCAGTTTGTTTCTGGCTGGAGAACGTGATGGAAGGTATTGGGTATTTAAAGGAATAGACAGAAATTTCTTTGCTTACAGCTCTCAGAGCCCTGAGAGTGCTGCAGCCCCTTCCCACTTTTGTGGGTGTTTGGCTGCCTGTGTTGAGCAAGGTCTGACACTGCCCCTGGGATGAGCCTGCTCTGTGACAATGGGCTGTGGAAAGGCTCTGTGAGAATCATCTGTGGGCAGCCTTCTTGAAAGCTCCTGCCCCTCGTCTCAGCAGCCACATTAAAGTGCATTTAAGATCAAGCCCTGGGCAAGGGTACCTGTGCTCTGGGCATGTCTGTGCCAGGCCATGGATCTCACACATCCTGACCCTGACTTGCTGGCATGACCACAGAAAGTGGATACAGGTTGGAACTTCCTGATTCATGACTATCACAGATGGAAACAAGAAAACAATTAGTCTTGTCAGTCATTGGTGGTATCTAAAAGATGACAAAAATACAAGTCTGCTTGAAAGAAATTTTATTCCATGTATCATGGAAAAATCATGCATATCATCAAATAAGGCTTTACAAGAGAAAGGGTATAAATGAAAGACACATACAAATTCATAATATGTAAATTTCTCTCATCATATTACACATAATACACTTTATAGTTACACATTTAGGAACTAATTACTACCATTGCAGACATTTTCCTTGCAAGAAATGATAACCATTTACTGAGTTGGCTGATACGACAAATGTAAAAATATCTCATGTTTAAGCTTGTAATTACCTAGAAGTGTTTTTCTGCTAGTCACAGTTAATGTTTCCTCATAGTTGTTTGTTTTTTTTTTTAAACTGATGCATTTCACATTCTCTTATGCAGTTGTTTCATGATAAAGAACAAGTTAGAGTGTTTTACTTGAAAAACCTGAGAAACTTACCAGACTTATTCAGATATGGTACCTGAGAGTATGAAATTCAACAAAACAGAGCTGAAGTTTATAAACCTGAATTCTTCATAAACTCCAAATCCTTGTTAATGTTAACAAGAGTTTGGAAGCTATGCTGGAGAAGAGAATTACATTTGATTGTCTAATCTTAGTTCCTTTTTGGACAACACACAAAACCACTGAACAAAACTTTCACCAGGTCTGGAGCAAAGCAGAGAGAAAACAGTGTCAGTGTATTGCATGCAACTGCTATTATCACATTGTGTCACCTTTAACAGGTTTCTCATATACAATCATCTGCTGTTTAAATACTAGCTGCACAGAACTATTAAACAAGACAGAAAGAAACTACCTTGTTTACTAATATAGTGGCAAACCACCTCTTGACTTCAAGTGAAAATTCTATCCAGCTATGGGAAAAGTCAGACACTTTAGAGAAATAATTAAGTTTACATTCTTTTAAATACAAAGGAATGAGTGTCTGCATCTCATATCTGGCTGCTTACTCCAAGACAAATTCTTGGAGGATGTATAAAACTGAATTGAAAAGAACTGAAAGTGCAATCAGCACTGAACTACGCCCTCCAAACTTACCTATTTTACGTGATATCTGTGATACGAAGGCCTCACAAGGTATAGGGACTCCAAATAATGCTCAATGTACAACAAGAGAAACAGTTTCACAAATGGGACACAACGTGCTTCTTAGGCAAAAAAACCTGCTTGCTATCATGCCTTACTATTTTGGTCAGTTTTTGAAATGACAAAGGAGTCCCTGTCAAGAACTCGGCTGCATACACATATCTATGACAAATCCAAGAGTCCCATTTGCTAAATCATTTGAAAAGGACAGGATTTTACTACACAAAGTATCTAAAAGTCTACTGCTGTCATAGTCCACAACATTTTACAAAGGTAAGTCTCATATTTTAAAATATATGAAAGCTTTTCCTTGTACCAAAGGTGATTACTTCAAAGTTTATAAGCATAGTCAAGTCCTCCTTCCTGTAAGAAAAATACATTTTTCTGTAGCTTGCCTTAAAGTGTGATCCAAGATGATTATTATGTTATTGAATGTAAATTTATATATTAATGTTTCAATAGTGCAGAAGATACACAGAATAAATCATTGTAAAGGAAAACTGTTCTAGCTTTCTGTCACTATAACAGCTTAATTACACAATGCTGGCAAATAATTCCATTTATAAATAACAACACTGCACCTTTGACAAGATACTCAATCAAAAAAATAGGTTTGCTGAAATGCAGAAAATGTTCCCGTATACACTGGATTATAATTATAGATCAATTCCTTTGTTTCCTCATCTTCACTGGAGAAATGGTGCATGCTCTTCCTGGCTGTAAAAACATTGTAAAAGTACAGATCATTTTGATATTATCCTCCTCAACAATATTTCTCTTGGTAAAGTAAGTTATTTTGTGTAGCACAACAACAAATGGAATTACAGTAGCTTGTATGTGAAGAACTGTGAAGATACATCTTCAGAAAGCTGGTTACAGCATATTTTATAACTGGAGAGGGAGAATTTAAAGCCAAGACTGTATAAAATAGTTATCCATGAGATAACTGGCAGTATCTACCAGAAATATCAGTACTTTTAAGTCTGAAATAAATACATCAGAGTATCAGCCTACTGAAAGATGCATGGACTGTGCTAATAAGGACAATAAAATTGAATCCTCCCCTGGTTTATCAAGTTGGCAAGTCTACAGAAGTTAAAATTAATGATGGATGGATACAAAAATGGTATTTCAGTAGAATGGTTTAGTTACTAAGTGATCACACATGAGTATAATTTTACCAGCTGAAAACAGTTTACATTTTTCATCTTGTGGTTCATTTTCAAAGTTAGGGAAGATATTTTGCCTTACATTAGCTAAAAATGTCAATTACTCATTGCGGAGTTATGATATGAAGTACTCAGTAGGAGCAGCTAATGCTTCAGTACCTCCTCAAAAAAACTGGGGAGGCAATGAAGAGTAACTTAGGATTTGGTAGAAGAGATGGGGGTAGACAATGCTGGCTGAATAAAGTTTGCTCTACCAGAATTGTAGATGAGTAGATCCAAAAGCTATTGACACATCTGTGTGACACTCTGCACAAGCTCCTTGGATGTGTACACATGTGTAACAGAATTCACACACAGTGTGCCTCAACTGGATTTACAAGCAGAGCTGGCACTTGGTTTGCCCCACTTGGATAATGGCCTGAGCAAGCTTACTTCTATTTGGAGTACAGTATGCAGACAGATACTAGAGAAAGTAGCAAACAAAGCCAGAAAACTAAATCATTCTGCTGGACTGTTTTATGAAATTGTCTTACCTCCTTGATGGAGACTATGAAGAGCATAATAATTAAGCTGGTTAAGTTTGGTCTCTAGACTTGGTCTCAAATCAAAAGAGTCAACTTGATGAAGAAACTAGATAGTGATGTAAAGAAATGCATTTTAATATTAGACTACAAAATTAAAACCAGACTTATACTGTATTTCCTACTGTTTCCCCACCTTGTTTTTATCATAGTCTGCCATCTCATAAAACGGCCTGGGATGGAAGGGACCTTAAAGATCATCTTGTTCCAATCCCCCTGCCATGGGCAGGGACACATTCCACTAGACCAGGCTGCTCAGAGGCCCAGTTCTGCCTGGCCCTAAGTTCCCCATCAAAATGGTTTTGCTACATTTTCACAAAGAGGAGTAGGACTACTAGGTGCAAAAAAGCACCTTGAATTTGTATGAAATGCAAATTTTATTTCTACACTCTCACTGATCAGGCCAGCACAAATTCCATTTCTTTACATCACTATCTAGTTTCTTCATCAAGTTGACTCTTTTGATTTGAGACCAAGTCTAGAGACCAAACTTAACCAGCTTAATTATTATGCTCTTCATAGTCTCCATCAAGGAGGTAAGACAATTTCATAAAATAGTCAAGTAGAATAATTTAGTAGGGATAAATTAAGGAATAAAGTCTGATTCCTTCAAATACTCTTCTATTTATATCCTGCTTATTTATAACAAACAGATGAGAAGTGTCATAAACTATCAAAATGTTATGCATTAGTTACTTCCAGATTCTCAGAGTATTAGTTACTTCCAGATTCTCAGAGTATAAAAAAAAAAATAGCAGCTCTGTAAAATTCAAAAACTCCTTGTGCTGTCTACAGGATACAACTGTAGGGCACCATAATGTATCCCTCTGCATATCCTTACTGCCCAAGTCCTGTTTATAGCCCTGGTGTATGCATTTTGCAAGCAAAACTGAGAACACATTGAATGACTATAAGCCACTTTAGAACTGAAGAAGCCCCAGGAATTATGAATGGAGTACTTTTTTTGTTTTATTGTCTTTATGCAAGAGAGGCCAAAATGTTACAGGGATATTTTGAAATGGCAGAAAGTCACAGAACAATGTTTTAGAGCCAGCCTAATGAAAAGAGTTTTTGGAACGCTTGGCCTTTTGATGTTACTTTCACTAAGCCATTCTATTTCTAGCACCCTTTGGTGTTTTATAAGCCTATAAAGCTTGCAGAGTAATCTTCTCAGAAAGCACTACAAGGTACTGAACTTTGACAGCTGAAAAAGAAGTCCATCGTCTTCAAAGTTTTTCAGTAATGCTTCACTCTAACCCCCAACATTTATAGATGATAAACTTTTTACCTTCATTAACGAAGAAGTCAGCCATATAATACGCTGCTCTTACAGCAGATGGTGAATGTGGAATGCCTGGAGAATCCTTCCACTCAAAAGGGTTTTTCTCTGGATGCCACTGTATGCCATAAATTGGATATTTGTATGCTACGACAAAACACAAAGTGTGTAAAGGTGTATGCCTTAAGAATCATGAAATTAATCTTACTGCAAAATAAACTCAGAGGATAAGCTACCTCACTTATTAACAGTTTCACAAAAGCTGTTTTAAGTCACAGTAGAAAGGAAGGAAAGGAAATAGATACTGTAAAAGAAGGGTCTCATTCCACACAAGAAAATATTTGAATGTAATTTTTCCAATTATTCATTTCAGAATTAATGTATACGCGCACTAAAAAATAATAATTCAAGTATATCAGTCTCAAAGCTTCCCATCTTGTTGCCAGCATCACCCAGCATTCACAACCATACAGGATGCCAGTTCCATGGGGAAGATCCAAGTCCTAGTATCTCCTTGAAGGCCCAGTCAACCCAGGGGCAGCTCCCACCTGCCCTGGCCAGGCCTGTTGCATTTTGGAGGAGTCAGTCCTTAGCTCTCTTCCAGGGAATAGCGGCACAGCAGCTGATGACTGCTCTGTGATAAACAGCTTGCAGGCACGGGTGATGCCTGTCATTAGCCTAATCAGGTTTGCTGATCAAAGAGCTATTCTTCTCTCTTGGAGGCCAGCCAGGATGCCACACAGAAGAATCCCATTGGTGACAGCTGGGTCCTACAGTAGGGCTGCTAGTGGCGCACTCATGAAGATAAAACACTCCCTGAAGAGCTAACTTGTTTCCTGAGCTGAGCAAGCCCAGTGCGATACAGACAAAACAAGTCATGCAAAAGGCTTTTGGAAGAGGACAATTACCAGCATTGCCACTAAGGTAATGAGGGATATTGCTGTTCCCTCTGCAGCCTGGAGTGCTTTTCCCATACAGCAAACAGAAAGCACCAGGGAAACGCCAGCCTAAGCAGGCAGCTGGCAAGCACGGCTTGACAGAGGCACACTGCACTGTGCAGGGATTCAACTACTGCAGCACAAGAGCTGTGCAGCTCACACCACAGCTCTCAAATATGCCAGTGCTGAAGTGTAACAGCATATCTGGAAGGGGAATGGCGAGTGGGAGGAGTAATAAGGCTCGCAGTGCTCAAAAGATAAAATATCCCTGCAAACAGAAATGCTCCTCACGGCCAGAGCGCTGACAGGGCTGATGCACACCCTGCTATTTGAACAACCTGCAATAGGAATTCACATCCAGGCCACAACACCCCTAAAGAACTAGGTTGTTACAGTCACAGTTTCCAAAGGAAATTAATTCCCTTACCTTCCATAGTAGATATAAACTCCACATCATCATCAGTGTTAGTGGTCAGAACTTTATAGAAATTACGAAGCTTTTCATTATTGGTGAAATTCTGTGATAAGGAGAGGGGGAAGAGGGAAAACGTGTTATTTGCTTATTTATTTCTAGTTTTAACCAAAAAAAAAAAAAAAAAAAAGGTGTTTGTATGCAGGAAATAAAAAGATCAAAAGATCAAATACCTCCATGGAGAGGCTCCATACATGAAAGTTTGATGTCAATGGCTCAGTAGCAAGTGCGTACAATACATCATCAGGGAAATTCCTGAACATTTTACTGTCTTTTGCAGCTATTAGAAAGAAAAAAATTGTATTTTCCATTACCAAAACTGGTCTCAGATGGACTTATACTGATAGAAGACAATTAATAAAGTGCTGTATTAAACTTTTTTGGTAGTAAATCTTTATTGTTTTAGAATATCCTGCAAGAAATATCAGTGAAATAACTACAACAGATTTCCAATATGCCGTTACCACTGTCTACCAGTCTTGACCCAGAGAGGATCCAACTTAGGTAGCAAAGTTCTCATTAAAATAAGCATCACTCTTTGACACTCATTCCAGCGGCCTTTTCACTCACAATGAGCATAAATGACAGAATTTTTGAATGTTACATTTTTTTGGATTACCCACAAAGGGTAAAGTATCAACAGAGGCCACACTTTACCAGTACTGCCAAGTGCCATAGCTCTAACTCAAGGAATCTCTCACTGTGATTTCAACATTGTTCAAATGAGACAGTAATGATACTATTCATCATGAGGAAAGACATGATTTGAAAAATTTAAAATCACCTGCTCTCCAAGCTTAATAGGTTTTGGACCTGTGAATTTTGTGAACTTGGTAACAAAAAGCAGCCATTATTTTGTAGCTCTGAATTTTCAAATGACTCAAAGAGCCACAACTTTGGTTTTTGCTGACTGCTGTTGGCTTCAAATGGCTTGTGCTCACTCCTCTGCTTAAGAATTAACAGCTGCACTAACTTTACAAAAACAGACAATGCAAATTATTAACAAAGAATTTAACAAAAGATAATCAGCAGGAACCTCACAAACATTCACCCCATAATATTTATCAAGAACAAAACACAACACCTCTTAGCAAAACTGAGATATAGATGCAATGAATTTTTCACCTGAGGTAAAGTTCAGAGGGAGTGAAAAACCATTTGTCTTGGTATGAACAAGTAAAATTTCACCACTTGTGAGATACGTAAGCTCTTCGTGTCCCAGACATGTTCCCCAGATTGGGAAATAATCTCCTTTATCGTTAGCCTACAAAATAAAAGCATCAACATAAAGAAACAGTAATCAAAACCTACAGAAAAGAGACTGACAAGAACTCTTTTTACTTGTTTTTGTGTAGGTGATAATATATGAAGGCTGAAGGATATGTATGAGTTTTGAAGCTGGAAACTGAGCCTAATGTGGATACCGATTTGACTGTTCTGTTCTACAAGTCATTTTGAGAGCAACCTAAACAGGAACCACAAAATGGCAACATTTCTCTAAAAAAGCCAATCACTAGAAGGAACACAGAAGAGTCTGTCAGCATTTTGAAGGAAAGCGTGCTCGTTACAATTCAAACTTTTCTACAAAGCACGCTATGATCACATAGCAAGGGGCCTTTGAAATGGCTCTGCCCACCCAATTGTATTAAGAAAACATGAATCCTACTACTAGCCTAGCTATGGTCTTATGTGACAATACCTATAGAATTGTTTAACTAGCAGGTTTAGACCTGTGTTCTAAAAAGACAAAATGTACATTTAAGCAACATTAAAAAGTGGCAATCATTTTCAAAAGAATAAAAAATTGGCAGGTCAGTGTGAAAATGATACGAGAAAAAGCAAAAAGGAGAAAAAGAAAGCAAAAAACCAAGAACACAACTAGCTTCTTGTGACCTAATTAAGCATGCTGCATACTTGCAGTGGAAATCTGCATTTTTAAATGGTTTACACCTGATAGTAAGCATATGTTGGAGACTGGGATGTTTCAGAACTCCTGTTTTTGTGAAATCTGACTAGTTTTTCTGAACTTGTTTCTAAACATTTTTAAGTTATGCATACCACAACACACACACCACCCCTGAAGAGCTGCGGCTAAAAGCCATTTTTGAGAAAGCTAAAAGGACAGGCTCAGAATAATAATGCTCCCCTACTGCATTACTGACAGAATGGTAATAAAAGCTCACAGAGCTAGTTCTTCTCACAGCAAAACTAGGAAGATGTACAGAAAGAAGGCTGATAGGGCTGCAGAGTCTTCACGACCACCCTTAATGTATAATGAGACACAGAACTTACAAGAAAGACAGACAGTGGAGTCACAAGTGAGGACTAAAACTACTGAAGGCAAAGAATAAACTACAGTTTAAAATCAACTACAACTGAAACATAAAGACTGTGTGCCCACCCCCCCCTCCTTATTTTTCAAAATAAACTAGGGCCTGAAGGCTAAGCATGTATTAAACAACACTCAAGACATCACATTTTAAAAACTAGTTTACGAGCTGAAAAACAGTATTTCATTAAGATTTTTGCCTCAGTAGTAAAATTCTATGGACTTGAATGTGGACTAGCATTTCACATCCTCTATGCATATTAAAGCAGAGCCAGATCAAAGTAATTTCTCACTGTGAACATCTGCAAATGAAAAGGACCCCTCATGTTTTAGAAAAAGATAAAATTCAGTCATTCTATACTTATAAAGATATTCTTGACTACTGTAGCATACCTCACACAAGTAAAACTATAAATATTTTATAGAGCTAATTAAGATTTGAAAGATGAATATCAAAACACAAAATTATCACAAACAACATGGGAAAAAGCCCTTCTTTGTTAGAAAGGGTTACCTAGAATGAACTGAGTATTATTTTCTGCCTTTAAGTTACTGGTAGTACACATATCAGCTAATAAACCTGTCTCTCTGACCATAAAGTGACAAAGGCAATTCAGTTCTTCATTGTGAAATGTCAACATAATTTCATAATTGTACAACAAACCACAAGAAACCCTTGCCCCAATGCTGCATACTAAGGCACAGGCTGTAGCTCACACAGTGAGCAGTTCCAGAAAGACAAATGAAATTGTCTCACATGAAAGTGAGACAATCTTTGCAAGGCTCACCACAAATAAAGACAGACAAAAGAATAAAAACATTAGTGCCACAGGGACTGAAGAGCAAAGGGAGCTCAATTACTGAATTGCAGCAGCTGACTGGTCCTGTGAATGCCACTGCCTGCAGTCTCCTTGCCTGCTGTTGGAAAGTCAGCAGCAAAGGTGGAAGAGCAATTCCTCATTGCCAAGTTCACACAGAGCCATAAAGCCTCAGGTACAATGAATAAACAATACTGTTCTCACCTGAAGAACTTTGAAATTTTGGATCGTAACACAACATATAACAGGAGTGGGTGTCACAAGTCTGAATTTTAAGCTATTCATGCAAAAGTTTTATGCAGAAGCAAGAAATAAGCTACCTATTTTCAGGCCTACAGTTAACCCACTGAATGACAGTGTAAAACTATGAAAAATATGATCACTGAAAAACACTGATCTCTGAACAGTGATAATAACAAGAGCCAACTGCTCCTTAGTAATTACCTCCAAGGCCTTGTGGTAAAACATCTTAGCAACCCTTGAGTACTCTGAAGTCCTAAGATCCACACCACCTCCTGGAAGAAGTACCCTAAAAGGCAACATCCAAGAATATGATTAGCAACAGTGATCAACCCAAAACTTGGGCACTGTACACAGAAAAATGTCTGACAGCAGTTTTAAGGGTACTATTTAGGTCTAGGTTTCAGAAATCTACAGACAGGCATCTATGCTCCCAGTATGGACAGCAGGGATCTAGCCAGGAGGGTCACTAGAGATTCAAATAGGTTTTCCAGAGCAGACACCTGAGTGGTGTGTGGGTTGAACAGCCCTGTCAGCTCCACTGGCTGCACTGGCTAGCATTCCATTAATTATGTGAGTTTGGACAACTAGTGCACAGGCAGACAGCTAAATTCAGGTGTTTCAGTCTTTAACTTAATCATAGTGCTCTTAGTGTTCTTCCACTGAAGAATGGTTACTCTATCACAAAGTATAGATCAAGCTAATGCAACATATGGAAGAAGAAAGTAAACAGAAAATACATAACACACAGATTTCAGCTAGTATACAAAAGGGTTGCAAGCCATGACTGTCATTTCCTATCCTGACTCTCAGCTGGCTCTCACTACCACTTTAAAATTCCAGCCCAAATCTCAATTCATTCTGTCCAGTTTCAGAAAAACAGAACTGTGGCCCTGGCATAATGACCTTCTTATTGGAGACAACAAAGATCAAAAAGTTCCTATCAAAAAGGAAGAAAAGTACATTTGACCATAACCTTTGGTCACACAGCACCCCACAGAGCTAAGGAAGACAATCTAAGGGACATTTTCATAAAAATAGTGCACAAGCTTTTTCCAACACAAAATATAATCAGGAATGGCAATTCCCTGTGTGGCTCCCCAAATCCAAAAAAACCACCACAGAAGAAAAGCTTTGAGCACAGTCTAGCAGAGAATTCACACAGACACATGATGACATGGAAAATAATCAAGTACCATTAGAAACAGTAATATGAAATAAAGGAAGCCTCTTCTGGCTGTAACTGGAACAGTGCCTGCAGAACCAACAAAACTGGATGTGTGAGCATTCCTTAATCCACCTGCACAACCTCAACTGGATTTACTCAAGTCACATCCATTAGTCGTCGATTTTTTACTGAAACAGGTGTAGGATTTTCTCTGCATGTCTGTGCTCTGAAAATGGCAGTCTGAATCAGTGAGATACTAACAAGCAGTTAGAAACAAATAAAATCTCAAATAATCCCAAGCATTTGCAGAGCAAATATGCATTTAAACCCTTGTGACGGGGTTTTTTTTTCAAGTGAATAATGCAAAGGTTCTGTAAAAGCTATCAAGTATTTGGTGGAAAAGCAGTATTCACAAAACTACAAAAAACTTTGCTTCCCCGTGTCAACACTGAAAATTATTGCAGCTGAAGGTATTTTCAAAAGAGGCCAGATTACAGGTTTCTTCAGAGATCTAATCAGACAAATAAGGTGATCTTTGCCTGGAAGTGGTAGGAAATTCACTCCACCTGTTCAAACCAAAACCTGGACTATACTAATTAGTAAAACTGATTGTCATTTTTGCTAATGCAAAAAGGAAATAACCCATTAAGTAGCAATGATAATGGCTTGACATTGTCATAAGCAGATTGAAATGCAACGATGTGTATTCCAGTATCACTGTCTGGTTAGAGTGATGATTTCCACCGGGCATTTCAATTCCTACCTCAGGAGTACATTCATAAATTATGCCTTTAATATAGTAAATTTCATGATTTTAAGAAGGTAGCATTTAATAGGAAATAATTTTCAACTTCCAAGAACAATATGAAAGATCAATGTATCTCCTCCTTATTCTAAATTTCCACTCAATGCAAGTAATTCCCTCCAGAGCTTCTTTTTGTTATTTACACACAGTTTCAACATGGAAGCCAACAGGTGACAGTGGGGGGCCACAGAAGGAAATCACCTACATAACACAAACTTAACTGACTTCTGACTGCAAGGACAGAAGGATAAAGAAAGTGGACCTACTTTCCAAACACTTTCTTCTGCATTGATATAGGTGGTGAGGTAGAAACAATGAGAGACCCCATTGGTGGAAAGCCCTTTTGGCAACCAAAGTGAAGCTGGTAGCCATGAAAAAGGGAGGAAATTATTCATTTTGTTCCCAACAGCACACATCAGAGAAAAGCATCACTGTCTTACACTCGCTTATAGCACAAGACTGCAAAGATCCAAGTCTTAGTGTCCAGGGCATGTTGATGTAGGAGGACAATGCACTTCCCAGACAGCCAAAGGTCTAAATTTGCAAGGTTTACACATGCTGATTAACATTCCAGTTATATGCATAAGCTTAACAAATGTATTCATGGTTTAAGATGCTCATCTCATGACTACAAGTAGCCCAATCACATGCTCTGGCCTCACACACCAACACGGCTGTGAAGTGTAGCATCAGCTGATTTCACTCTTCTGAAGTGCACTTTCAGCACAAGGCTCAAAAAACATAAAAGGTTTTGACTTTGTTTAGTCCACAATAAAATCTGTTAGGCAAGATTACACTATCCCACATTTGAAAAGGAAGAACAGAAGGGTGGACAGTTTCCACAGACCCCCTGAAAACCAGGAAGTTTTTCTAACAAAGACCTAAGACACAGAATCACAACAGGCAAGACAGACCCTTCAAGTAGCAAGAGAGAGAGCACACATGGAGAAAAGAGTAGAAGAGACTGGAAATTGGAAACTTTCATAATAGAGAAGATATGAAAAAGACTGAAAGAGGGAAGAAAGGGTAGAAACAGGAGCGAAATACTAAGCAAGTGTTATTAAACATCAAAATGAAGGTGAGAAGTCAAACGAGGAAGACAGAAAAATTAACAAAGAGGAAGTTGAGTATCTCACTTGCAAAATTGCTCATAACTATAATGCCACTTCTCCCTGTCTGCAGACAAGCACAAGGGAATGCCAAGATGAGCCTTGGCACCGTTGCAGATTATCTGACGTGTTCCTCAAGGAAGGAAAAGCAGGACACCAATACTGGATGAAATAATGCATTCTGTGTCTTAGAATATATTTTCGTGTCTGCAGTGCCCAGCACAACCCCCCAAGAGAGTAAGAAGACAATGTTCTTGAGAACACAGCAGAGCTCAAAAACAGAACTATCATGCCTTTCAACAGAAAACCAGTGCTCAAGACTTACCCATTAATCGAGTGGAAGATTTTATCATATTCTTCATCTGTAAGATTTAACCTGAAACACCAAAAAATAATTATAGAATACGTACGATGTACATATATTTGACCACAAAAATATTATCTCTATGGAACAGAAATGTCTGACACAGAAAACATGCAGAAGGCATGCTTTAAACGGAGTAAAATGGACACAAATCAAATGAAACATTTCACCTGAAACAGCTCAATCCACAAACTGAAAATAGGGCCCTGTCAGGTAGAGTTCCTAATGAGGTACTGTGAGTCCCTTTTGCAAGACACCTGAAAAATGTACTATTTACATGAAGGGCATGGTTATTACTTCCTGCAGACCGGCAACTCCGGTTTCCAATGATTCCCAAGAAGGGCAGAGCTGCAAACAGTGGGTCACGCCCAAGCACCCCCAGCCTCCTTGCCAGCGTGGCAGCACCAAAAGCAGAAAAGGCCTTGGCTCTGTTGTAAGCCCTGCTCAGCGATAACAAAAACACCTCTATATTATCAACCCTGTGTTCAGCACAAATCCAAAACACACCCCCACACCAGCTACTGTGAAGAAGATTAACTCTGCCCAAGCCAAAACCAGCACAGATGGCCACACTTCTGCAGAGGTGTGATAAGTTGGGTAGGTAAAAGTGTTCAGCTTTGCTGCAAGCAACTTAATTGCCAGAATTGGAAGCATCCATTCATCAGAGAAGCTTCTGGTCAGCAAACATTCTGGAAGTTCCAGCAGCTACATGAAGAATGCTGGCTTCTAATTCAGCCACTTAAGTGCTACACTTATTGGACTGTGTAGATACATGGTATTTTATTTTTCTGCAGCTCTATTAGTATTGTTTTTAAGTACGAAAATTTATAATTTTATCATCGGGTTTCAGTGCATTTAATATTTTATAGCTAAGTGTTGGTATGAAGTACTGTCAGCTGTTACTTACTCTGCTGCTTTTCACCAAACAACCAAAATACAAGAATATAGAGACCCATCGTTTGAACAGAATGGGACTTTGTTTTTTGAAAGGAGTACTGATAGCCCTCCTTGATTCCCTGAATTCCAGGGCTACAAAACGTGGAAAAAAAAAAATATATCTACATCTATGTATCTAGGTATTTATGTCTGTTTGTGAGGCACTACACTGAATATAGCTAACTTCAAAAACAATGCATGCAAACTGCTGAAGGCAATTTTACTGGTAAAAAAAATATTAGTCTTTCTTTTCGAAGAAAGACTAGCAACGTAAGTAGAACATGTTCCACTCTGCTTTTATTCCAATTTCTGGAACTCTCTGAGAATTGTGGCATCTTCAAATAGTTTTTGAGGAGCAATAAACACTCAGAAAAGCAGCAGAACTACTTTCTGTGCCTCTAAAATCATACATACCTTACATAATGCAATTATTATCCACTCCAAAGGATAAAAACAAAATGTACCTTATAGGCACAGCTCGAGCACCGGCAGATTCCACAAATTTCACATATGATGCCGCAATATAAGATCTTCCAAATCGCTGGTACTCATCGAAGTGACATTCCTGTGACAATATCCCTGATGGGCCCAAGGAAGAAAATTAGCACCATACAAATGGCAAATGCTACACATTGTGAAAGAAAAGTCACAAAACCACTGAATCAATTAGGTTGGAAAAGACCTCTGAGATCATCAAATCCAACCTACAAATGGACACCACCTTGTCAACTAGACCATGAAACAAGTGCCATATCCAGTTTTTCCTTAAAGGCCTCCAAGGACGGTAACTCCAACACCTCCCTGGGCAGTCCATTCCATATCTAATCACCCCTTCTGTGAGGAAATTCTTCCTAATGTCTAACCTAAACCTCCCCTAGGTAGCATGAGACTGTCCTCTTGTCCTATTACTAGCTGCCGAGAGGAGACCGACCCCCACTCGGCTCCAGCCTCCTTTCAGGCAATGGTAAAGACCGATAAGGTCACACCGGAGCCTTCTCTTCTCCTGCCCAAGCCACCCAGGCTCCTCAGCCGCTCCTCCCAAGACCCGTGCTCCTATTAATTAATTAAGCTCCCATTTCCTACATGCCAGCTAGCAGCCATACATTTACCGCCCAGAGGAACTGCAGGCACAGAGACAGCGGGGCATCAATTACGGCGCCCCGTCACAAGGTACCACACAAACACACATTACCTGACTAAGACGCGGCTTCCCTGCCATGACTGCTCCGCACTGCGACTTCTCTCAAGCAAGCTCGACTTTCAGAGAAAGCCCGTACAGCGTAACGCTGCTCACACAGCTCTAGCCAAACCTCGGCTCCGGGAGGCGCTTCCCTCACGGCCGAGGCAGGCTGCGCGGCCGCTGGGCCCCTTACCGATGATGGGTCTGTCATTGCGCCCCGCCGCGAGG